>WNWU01000001.1:2425058-2505571 GCA_012654045.1 Ptyas mucosa
GGGGGGGGGGGGGGGGGAGAGGGAGAGAGAGAGAGTTATTACCAGCTCAAATCAATTATCATCATCATATCTTCATTTAATGATCCCATAATCCCTTGTGGGGTGGAGTCTGGGCAACTGAATGGAACTAGCAGAGTGTTTTAATGGCTGGATGTCCTTCCTGTCGCCAGTGCGGAGGTTTGTTCAGCAGATATATGCTCAGTGTGCCCAGACAGAGAGAGAAATATCTGCCTCTACCTAGGATCAAACTCACAGCCTCCTAATTGTGAGGCGAGACGAGAGAACTATCTCTAGGGCACCATACCACTCCCAGCTCAAATCAATCTATGGCAGGATTAAATCCTCTTCACTGAAAGTTATAGACTATGACAGCATTCAAAACAGTAATGTATTTTCATGTAAGTTCCCCAGGATGGGACCAACAGCACATTCGTTAACTACCAGCATTGCCTTAGCAAGAGATTCCAAATGTAAGCAAACTATCAAGTAAACTCACTAAGAATAATTTAGTAATGTTATGTCTTTATTACACTTATACTGCTGACATCTAAGGTCTGTTGGCAGTGTACAGTGCTAAAATGACTATTCTTGATCCAATATGTGCACCTCTTGATGTTTTCACAGAGGCTGGAACTGTTGTCATAACTACCTGTTCCATTGTGTTTATGACCCCACTAGAAACATATATTCTCTGTTGCACTGTAGTATTTCATCAATTTCCAATTAGTTTGCTTTCTGCCTTTGTTTAGGAACTGGGGTATTGATTGACATTGGTTAAGGTAAATGAGAGCAACAGTCTGTTCCTAAGAAAAGAATATTTTCAAGGAATTGCCTTCTCTTACATGACATTTACTGACAGTCCAGTGCACTTTAGAATGAATAATAGAAGGTTACTAACAAGAGAGCAAGTAAAGCATTCAAAGTTTCAAACTTGAACTCTTTTGCAATCACTAAATGTTCCACAAGGAACCCAACATTTACAAGGGGGGGGGGGATCCCAATGCATTACACAGTTTGAGAATTATATGGTGCATTGAAATATTTTATAACAATGTCACAGTTTGTAGCAACTCCAGAAAATCATGATTAATAGTACCTCCAGAAAATGGAAATACCAGCATGTTCACACATAAATGTAAAATTGGACAAGCAGCAACTTCTATAATATGCAAACCAAAATTTCATCTGATTGTGAGATGGTTTTTTGTTCATGCAGCTACAATCTCTTTAAATAATGACAGCAATTCTCTTCTCACTGCCTGTGCATCTATCAAGATCTATTTGTTTGATTCCTGCCTATATCTTAGTTGTACCATGGAAACGAACAATCATAACTTTTAGCTTTTATCTGCCTTAATGATATTTCTGGATAGTACCGTTTTTTGGAATCTGCATATGCAGATTCCAAAAAACGGTACTATCCAGAAATATCATTAAGACAGATAAAAGCTAAAAATTATGATGCTGTTTTGGCATTTCTCACCTATTAATTTAATTTTTCTCACTATTCCATGGGACTTCAATGAATGCAATAATAACTTTCATCTGATGAAAGGCATGTTTATAGGGAGCACTGTGGCCCTAAAATATTCATTTCATTTGCATTGTTCCTATCCTGCTGACCCATGAGATTGCAGAGGTAGCCCTCGACTTACAACAGTTCATTTAGTGACAGTTCAAAGTTACAATGGCACTGAAAAAGGGATCATTTTCCATACTTACAACTTTTTTAGCATTTGCATGATCATGTGATCAACATTCACTGCTTGGCAACTGACTCATAATTAAGACCGTTGCTGTGTCCCAAGATCCTGTGATCACCTTTTGCAACTTTTTGACAAGCAAAATCAATGGGGCAGCCAGATTCACTTAACAACCATGTTACTAACTAATCAACTGTGGTGATTCGTTTAACAACTATGACAAGAAAGGTCATAAAATGGGGCAAAACTCACTTAACAAATATCTCACTTAACAACAGAAATTTTGGACTCGACTCAATTTATTACTGTTTAGAAAAAAAAATATTATTATATGTATATGAAATCTTAATCTGTTCACTGCCCTGAGTCCTTCGGGAGAAGGGCGGTATAGAAATTCAATAAATAAATAAATAAACAAACAAACAAATAAATAAATAAATGATTCGAGAACTACCTGTATAGCATCTGTCACAAATGGAACATCTGCTATTCCCATTTATCTCACCCATGTTTGCCAATACTGGGTTGGGATGAAGATTTCAAGACATTCATAATAAGGGGCACTACCAGTTCAAACTGCTTTAAACTTCTGTGCTTCTGTGCTTCTGTGCTTCTGCTGAGTTTGACAACAGAGTCAATTGATTTTTCTCTCTGTTGCCATGTAACCCAAATCAGAGACCGGGAGTGGAGGGTGATATCATCATATCGTCACCACTACCGGCTCGGCGGAACCAGGCTGAACCGGGAGGAACCCACTACTGGTATGCATGAATGAATAAATGAATTAATTAATTAATTAATTAATGAGACTTCAAGAATTAGACTGAAATTTATGTTTCATTAGAAGACATCATCAAGTAGTAGAGGAACTGTATGCCATAAGCAGCATCTAAAATCTTTTGTAGATATTTAAATCTTATAAGGTGCTTTAATCATGGGTGAAATGCTACCGGTTTGCTCCAGTTTGGGCAAACTAGTAGTGATAAATACTACAGGTTCGGGCAAACCAATAGTAAAAAAAATGCTTTAAAAAGTAAAAAAAAGGTTCTGACAATCCAGTAGTCATGGAATAGATAGGTTTAAAGCAATAGATAGCACAGGAGCCCTCCAGGTGTCATTTCCACTTGCTTCTCTTGGGAGTTGGGCAGCATAGAAATATGATTAATTAAATTAAATTAAATTAATTCTCTGTCTTATCAGTATTTTTCTCAAGGTTGTAAGGATATAATGTATTCCATTCACCAGTAGATGGCACCTTCAGCTTAACTTCAACATTGCATAGATTCTAATAAGTTCCGTCTGTATTTATTCAAACAAATATTCAAAATTCTGACAAGTAATTCCAGCATTTTCTTATTGCCAATAAAAGTTAAAGATCCAATCTTTCTGTGTTTTTAAAGGTTTTGCGCTCTCATCTTAATACCCTTTTCTTTTCTTTCGGGTCTATGATTTTTCTCTCTCTAATTGTTCACCACTTAAACAAACTCTTCAAAGAGTCCCTTTTCCAGAGTTTATTTTCTTTAGGGTAGGTTTCAAATAGAAAAAAAAAAGTCATCTCACCCAGTTCCAGTCACTGTTCACACACCGCTCCAACACAGTCTTTGTTTCTTCAACTGCCCCAGCTTCATGGCAGCTATAATGGCTGCCTCTCCTCTTTGTCGTTGGATGAGAAGAAATTACCCCTGGATCAAGCAGGAGAGCCACCACTCTCCATGACCTTCAGGGCACCCCTCTGCTCTTTGTCACCCCTACAGGGTGGCTTTAGCCCCTTATGGGACCCTCCAACGAAGGGATTTGGCCTGAATTCACGGAGCCCCGCTTTTTGTGTCCGATAGTGCCTCAATGTCAACTGGAAGTCCAATTTTTGTTAGATTTCTTATTTACATTATTTAACTATTATTGGGGGCCATGTACTAAGTAAATAAATGAATAACATTGTTGGTTTAATACATATAGGCGTATCACAGTGTATCATCATGTCACCCTTGAAAAGGTATTATCCTAAAATGTGCCTAATGAAGTGGTAAACATGCTATTTTTTCTCACCATGCTTTTTTAACATCGGAATTGAGAACAATTTAGCGTAACTATTGATGTTAATAGGATCTGGCTTTGGCTTTTTGTAAAGTTGGGAAGATGTTGTATAACTTTTTCACAGGCAACTGTTCAACAGCAACACAAATTATACATGAATTCAAAAAGAAAAAAGAATAGCATTAATTTAAAAAGCAACTCTACAGCAATTCTGTCTGTTCAAAACTAAATCTTAATCCTAGACAGTTTTTGCCCCCCAGATGAATACACTTATAATCATAAACTTACAAATCCTTTATTTTTCTCAGACTGGATCCCATTGGCCATGCTTCCTGGTGCTGACTGAAGATGGGAGCCCAGTCTGGGAGACTCTGTGTGCCCCAGTGGCTGTTCTAATGCAAATAAACATCTGCCAAAAAAACCCCTCGTAACTAATTCTAAGTTTCTTTTGCTTTACAATAATGCTTCGAATAAAGGCAAATGTACATGTTCCAGGATGATGTTGCAGGGTCCAAACTGGCCCAGTCACTGGGACCAGAGGTTCAGTCTTGTGAACTTTTGGACTCATGCTGGAGCCCTTCCTCAGACCAGTCCAAACCTCTGGTCCCAGTGACAGTTCCGGACTGGATCCTGCAATAATCCTTCGGTTAAGCAAATGGGCATAGAACCCTACTTCCCTGGCAAATCCTTCTCTGCCAATCTTCTTACAATATCTTTGAAAAGCCACTTTCTTTTACAAAGTATTGTCCTGTTCTTCTGCTTCATCAAGAGATCGGCTGGCAGAAGGATTAGTATCAAAGACCTGCCCTCTTCTCACTCTCACATTTACGTCGCTGTCCCTTCTGCCACTATTGATATCATCGTGGTCATCCTCCTCCTCATCACCACTGTCACTGTCACTCCCAAGCCTGTTCTGTTCTAGGTCACTGTCCTCATCAATCATCACATCATCACTCTTAACTTCTGTAACGTCTTCTTTAAACCACACTGCCTTGTAGCCATCGTCTTCCATTTTCCTATCTTTTGTCAGGATGGATCTCACTTCCTTTTCACTGTTTAGATCAACTTCTTCCTGGATTGTTTTATGAGCTGACTGTGTTTTCTTGTTTTCTGGTTCCTTCTCTGCATAACTATTGGATGTTGTGGGTGATTCATCATCGTTTCCATCTGAGTTCTCGTCATCCTGGAAGTCGGCATTAGAAAAGCTTTTTGTAAGCTGCAAAAAAGAGACAAATGTCTGTACAATAATAATAATAATAACTTTGCTGTCATTGTACGTGTATACACAGTATACCCATACAATGAAATTACAATACTGCAAAGGTAAAGGGAAACTGATGATCAGATAAGACAACTAATCGCCTTAGAAATTACTTTATTAGATCTGTTCCCTTTGTAGTTATATAGCTGGGTTATTTCTGAGGTAAAGGAATTGCCAGTGTCCCTTTCCCTTTCATGATACATTGGATTCATATTATCTGCAATTCCCAGCTAATTTCTTCATTGGCAATGTTCTTTTGCCATAATTACAACTTTGCAAGTTGGAAACAACCTAAAAGTTCTTATAAATTCCACAGCATTGTGGATTTGTTTTATTTAAAAAAAAACTCACTTCCTGAAATAGAGGAAGAAGCCCAACTTACTTGTGAATTCTCTTTTTCAAGTTCTTTTTTTAATTTGTAATACTTGTAGGAGATCAGTGCAAGCAAGGCTAGTGCAATCGCCAATAAGGTTCCCAGGGTGGCTCCCAGAGCAGCCATGTTGCCTACTTTATTGGATCCTGTCAGGAAAACAAACAGATCTCCTTATATCCCCAAGCATCTCACAGGGTTATTTCATAACAGCTAAACAGGAATCTTTTGACTTTGAAGAAGCAGGGTGGAAAATATTGACCCTTTTAAGTGTTGGTATAGCAGATGCTTCCTGAGAATGCCATGGAGAACCAAGAAAACAAACTAATGGATTATCAAACAAAGCAACCCAGAGTTCTCACTCAAGGCAGAAGTGACCAGCTCAAATTAATCTATCTGAGATTATGTGAAGGCTGAGTCCTCTGGGGAAAATTATAGGTGGAAAGGTGGAAGGAAAGAGAAAAGAATGATCAACAATTACGGCAATGGACTCAGTTACACTGGTGGCGGCTGCACCATTGGAAGATCTGAAGGACTAGATTAGGGACAGAAAATCATGGAGAAAATCTATATGGTCGACACCAATTTGATGCCACATACAGGTCATTGTTGACTTACAACAGTTCATTTAATCACCATTCAAAGTTACAACAGCACTGAAAAAAGCGACTTACAATTGTTTTTCACTGTTGCAACCATTGCAGTATCCCCATAGTTAAGTGATCAAAATTCGGATGCTTGGCAACTGACTCATATTTATGACTGTTGCAGTGGCCCAGGATCAGGTGATCACCTTTTATGACCTTCTTCTGGGCAAAGTCAATGGGGAAGCCAGGTTCACTTAACAACATGCTACTAGCTTAACAATTCCAGTGATTCGCTTAACAACTGTGGCACAAAAGGTTGTAAAATGAGAAAAAATTCACTGAACAAATGTTTCACTTAGTAACAAAAATTTTGGGCTCAATTGTGGTTGCAATTTGAGGACTATCTGTAATCAGCCAAAGATGAATCTCAATGGAGCCATGATTTGATTTGATAGAATTTCCTGTGCCCCTTAAATTTCAGCATGACTAATTAAAAGAATAAACTGAGGGACATTTTTCCTGGCAGGGAGATAAACTACATGGAAAAAATACGTTTACTTAATTTTTCTGTCAGGTTACTGTTAAAGACGTTATAGAAAATGAACAAATGAAGATTTAATTTTGGCTTCTGTGGTCATTTTGTCCGTATAATAAACTTAAAAGCAGTGGTGAAATCCAAATATTTTTACTACTGGTTTTGTGGGCGTGGCTTGGTGAGTGTGGTGTGGCTTGGTGAGCGTGGCTTGATGGGGGTGGCAGGGGAAAGATACTGCAAAATCTCCATTCCCACCCCACTCCAAGGGAAGGATACTGCAAAATCCCCATTCCCTCCCCACTCCTAGGGGAAGGATATTGCAAAATCTCCATTCCCACCCCACTCTGGGGCCAGCCAGAGGTGGTATTTGTTGGTACTCTGAACTACTCAAAATTTCTGCTACCGATTCTCCAGAACCTGTCAGATCCTGCTAGATTTCACCCCTGCCTAAAAGCCTTCGCATTAAGGTAGCTTTCCACAACCATTATAATTCCCTATTAGCACAGCCAATAGTTACACTCTCAAGCTATTTTGGAAGCTAAAATACTAACACATCTTAAGACCGCTGTTTTGGGAGGCTGAATTAAGACCCTGAATGTTGAACCCATCACCAAATGGCTGTGCTCCAAGTTTTCATCTTGCTGGAAGCAAAGGTCAGTGCTGTTTTCTAGAGAGATTTGTACTTTCCAATATCACAGTTCACATCTCTACACTATAATTACAAAGCAATTTTCCTGAAAGTTTTATGGTATTAATAACAATATGACTATAATACCTTGCAATGTGAACTTTGAAATAAGTGCAAGTTTCAATTACTCCTAAGAGTTTATCATTAACATGAGCTGAAATAATTAGTTCATAGAGACATATTCATTCCAGAAATAACATCAGTACCATCATATCATAAAACGATTCTCTAGTGCAGAAGTATTAGCAACAAATAACAGCTCAATTGGATTAAAATGTGATATATTGTATTAATTATTACATTGACTTGCTTTCCAAAGTATAGGTCCATCCTTGATTTACAACCACAACTGAGCCCAACATTTCTGTTGCTAAATGAGACAGTTGTTAAATGAGTTTTACCCCGTTTGACGACCTTTCTTGCCATAGTTGTTAAGTGAATCACTGCAGTTGTTAAGTTAATAACACGGTTGTTAAGTGAATCTGGCTTCCCCATGAACTTTGCTTGTCAGAAGGCTGCAAAAGGTGATCCCATGACCCAAGGACACTGCAACCATTATAAATATGAGTCCATTGCCAAATGTCTGAATTTTGATCATGTGACCGTGGAGATGCTGCAATGGTCATAAGTTTGAAAAACAGTCATAAGTCATTTCTTTCAGTGTTGTTGTAACTTCCAACGATCACTAAATGATCAAGGACTATCTGTATTATACAGTAGCTGAAGTCTGTTAGTAAATCAGCTAAGGAACATTGTCATAAGAATATAGGAAGAGGTGGGTGGACTGCATTTTTTCAGCAGACTAATATGGTTTATGGCCTGTTTTGGCTGTCACTAATCTCCTCTCTTGCCATCTGCCTCTCTTTCTTTGTGACCCGCACACACAAACACGCCACCCGGGAGGAAGGACGGGAAAGGGAGAGGCGAGCAAAAGCACAAAAGCGCCCGGCCCTCCCCACCCCTGCGCGCCGGGCTCTGGTGCCCAAGTGATCGTGTGGGCTCAGCTGGGAAGGAGCCTCGCGACGCGCAGTGCCAGCCCTGCCCAGCCCAGCTCCACCAGGGATGGGCTGGAGGAGGGTATGCAGAGCGCTCTCCCTCCTCCCTCGCCGCCGCTTCAGTTCAGCCCCGCCATGGTGGCGTGGCTGCTGTGGCGGCTGCTTCTTCTTCACACCGCCTCCCCGATCCGGGCGAGCCTTTGGCGGGGTGGCATGGAGCCGAGCTGGAGCACGCACGCCTCCGGGGAAGCCCCCTCCTCTTTTCCCGCCCCCTCGGCTGGCGGGCTAGCCAAGCTGCCTCTGCGCCTGAGGAAATGGGGAGGCTCCCCGAAAAAAAGAAAAAAATAGCATGCATGGGAAGAGAGTCCCCGGCCTGGCGGTGGAGGTGGTCTGTGTACACGTGTAATGGGCAGCAGGTGGAGGGGTGGGTGCATCCCCGGACCATGCTGATTTTACACTGGCTTCGGTGGAATTCGGCAGACGTTGCAAAAGGAGCGATGAAGAAATGCTGCTCTCCATCTGGTGTTTCTTCCCCAGGATTATGGTGATGGTAATTTCTGGTGGTAGCTGCTGCATTTCCCACCTCGGCTTATACTCGAGTCAATAAGTTTTCCCAGATTTTGGGGGTGAAATTGGGGGGGGGGTCGGCTTATATTCAGGTCAGCCTATACTCGAGTATATACGGTAATCACCATGACTCTGGTTCTGTTAGAGTGCCAATCATTAAAAATTCTGTCCACTGTACTACTTGCATCCCTAAGACAATATCCTAGTTTTTCCTATATTTTTAATGCCATGCTGTATAATAGAAAAGTACCTATCTTTGTATAATTACAACATCTTAAAAGATACAAAGGTTTTGCATGAATGGACTTTTTCATTTATGTTACCCAAGAACCATTTTAATGTTTTAACGCTCATAGTAATTTGTGCCTTTTTCACATTCAAAATTTCCCTGATGCTAAGCTTTCTGCAAATTTGAAAGCATGCTAACATTGCTCGCTTGCAATCTTGTATAAACTTGTATGAATGCATTTGTGTGTGGATATTTATATATTAAAAGCTAGGTCTTTTAATGTATATAAAGCCCTAGCTTTTATAGATTATCTCTAAGTTTTATGGAAAGATAAGCAGGGATTCAGCCTATCTGATTCAGTGGTGGGATTCAGCCAGTTCGCACCACTTCGAGAGAACTGTTTGTTAAGTTTCTGAGCAGTTTGGCAAACTGTTTGTTGGAAGAAATCATTAGGGCAGAGAACCGGTTGTTAAATTACTTGAATCCCACCACTGCTATAAGGATATAGTCATCCTTACCCTGTGTAATAGAAATAAACTTCATTAAAAGGATGGCGTTTCAGGAAGGAATGATTAGGACTATACAGATGTCAAACTGATTGAGAAGAAATGTTTTAGAAATTGTTAGTGTAGCTCTTCTTTAAAGCATTTTCAACTTTTGAGGGAGAGTCTTAGAAGCAGACTCACTAAAGCAGGGCTGTCAAACTCGCGGCCTGTGGGCCTGATGTGTCATGCGATGGCCACCCCCATGCCTGGTTTAGTGAAGGGGGGAAAAAGTTGCAATATGTCACATGACGCTGCTGTGACGCTGCAAATTTGACACCCCTGCACTAAGGCAACTGCATCTTTGATGCAGCCAACTGAAGCAGCTGCATATTTCTTCATCTGCTGTTATAAATGATTCCACTGTTTATTGGCTTATTCCTATTACAGGAGAACCAGTGACCAGAAACAGAAGCACTACCTGTGATGTGGGTACAAAAGGTGGCAGAACAGCCACTAAAACAGCTGCATTTCCTTTCAGAAAGAATTGTATTAAAGAAGCATTTCAATAACATTCCTACATGTTTTCAAGCACTTCTTCTGAATAATTTTCAAAGCATGCACACCTGTAATAATGATTAGCCACATATTCCACTGAGCTGCATGACCTTTCTCGATTCAGAATCTCTATGTGTAAAATTGCTATACCGGATTACCAAGATCTAGTCTGTTTTGGAAATCCGGCAACTGGTAATACTGGAATTACCTTGTATTGTATGGCCAACCATCCAATCTGTTAAGCTTTCATCATTGCAATTCATCATTGATTAGGAGAGTGATCTGATCTGATAGTAAACTGTGCCTTGCAAGTCTGAACATTTTTCAGTTTCTTAGGAAGGCAGGGAGCTTTTAAATCTTTCCAAAGCCAAGCCTTTCATATAGGAATTTACATTAATTAATTAATTAATTAATTTTTTTCAATTTATATGCTGCCCCTCTCCGAAGACTCAGGTCGGCTCACAATACAAAACATATATTTTATCTAAAATAAAGCATAGTTATATAGAAGGATGTATGGCAAAAAACCCATGGTCTTTCTAAAGAGTAATACTTTCTAAACTGAAATCATATTTCCTGAGAAAGCATAAACTCTCACCACTAAAGAATCATCTCTTTTCCTCCCTCCCTCCTTCCCTCCCTCTCTCTCCCCGTATCCATCCCTCTTCTATCTATTGACAACAATTATTATATATTATGATGGAAGCAAGCCTAAATCCTCCTCAGTTTCCACACTGTTTCTCTCTTTTTGCAGCACAGCTACAGCTTTAAAAAAAAGAGTTAGGAAACTTTTGCTTTTAACAAATGGTGAACCCCCTTCACCAAACAACTCAATGAAATTGGCTTCATTCAACATTAAAAAAGGTAGAGTTTTCCCCTATCCAATTGTGTTGGACTCTAGGTGGCAGTGGCCATCTCCATTTCTTAGCTGAGGGAGTCAGCATTGTCCAAAGACATTTTCATGGTCACGTGGCCAGCATAGCTATATGTTGAAGCGCACCACATGGAATGCTGCTACCTTCTCACCGAAGTGGTACCTATTTATCTAATTGCATTTGCATGTTTTCAAACTGTTAGGTTCACATTTAATATCATATGACAGTAACCACAATTTATACAAGCATACCATACGCAGATTGCAATGATTCAGATTAATACTAGATGACCACAGACATTTTTCTAACATCTCTTGGCTGCCAATTAATGATTGTACGGATATTTTTAGCCTAAATATAATATGCCTAGATTAGGACATACAGTACTTCTATTTTCTTCTTATGAACTGAGGAGAAGGTGAAGGGTATTCTTATTCCTATATGCTTTACCATGACCCCTCAATGCAAACTTAATAACATAGACTCTACCTTTTGAATTAGTTGAGGAAGGCATTGTAGAACTGCCATGTTCTCCTGAGTTAGGAAATACATTTGGAGTTGTTATATCTTCAGTAATGGGCTTTGTAGAAAACATAGAAGTTGAAGTTGAAGTACTAGAAGTTGATATACTAGACTTAGATGTATGACTTGTTGCAGAAGTATTTGCTACAAAAAGTGTGCTTGTTGCAGTTGTGGAAGATAATGAAGTAGAAGAAACATAGTTACTTTTTGTCGTAGAAATACCTTTTGTGGAAGGCTTAATGGTTCCAAGTAAAGGAGTAGTAGACTGTCTATCACCATCTGGTACTGAGCTTGTAGTGGGAGTCTTTGTGGTTACAATTTTGGAAGAAGTTGATGACTGGACACTCCCACCACTTGTTATAAAATTATTTGGTGGGGTAGGCTTGGGAGCTCCAGACTGAGGAGGGGCTTGAGTGGTGGTGGGGCTTGAGATCTTGATGGATTCCTCTGTCCATTGGCTTCTCTCTGTTACAAGAGAACTAGTGGTCAGGAACTGTGTAGAATTACCTGGGATGACAGGAGGTTTTAGTGTAGTTACAAAAGGTGGAATAACTGAGCCAGATACAGAAACAGTCCCAGGATTTCTTGTAATCTCTGTAAGGTTATCCTTCCCAGTTGTACTTGAAAGAGGCGACATGGACTTTGTGGATCCAGAAGGTTTAGGACTACTTATTCCAGGTGGCAAAGTGGATGGCTTTTGACTAGTGTTCCCTTTCCCTGGGCTGGTAGGAGAATTTTCAGTGAAGGCAGTGGTAGTTACAGGTGGAATAGCTGGAGTTGGAGCTGTAAATGCAATAGGCAAAAGGACTGTTTAATCTGATATCTAACAGTCAAATCCTTCATGCTTTCAAGGCACCAAGACCTTGAACTGGCTAGTTTATAATATTTTGTAAAAGTAAAAAGTCAAGGTTTGATGTTATTATTCTACTGCACCTAAGGGAGTCAGAAGTCAATGCCTTTTCTCCCCCCCCCCACCTTTTCTTACACTTTCCCTTCCCTTTTTCCTCTCCTATCTTTCCTACAATTTTCTTTTGTATTAATTAATTAATAAATAAACAAACAAACAACAACAACAAAATAAGAGAAATAATCATGCCTGTCCTGTTCCTATAGAAAAGAGAATTTCTCTTAACCCTTGGAAATGCTTTGAGCACAGGGATTGGGGGGGGGGGCAGTGGTGAAATCCAATTTTTTTTTACTACCAGTTCTGATGGCGTGGCTGGTGGGTGTTGCAGGGGAAGGATACTACAAAATCTCCATTCCCACCTCACTCCAGGGGAAGGATACTGCAAAATCCTCATTCCCTCCCCACTCCTGGGGGAAGGATATTGCAGAATCTCCATTCCCACCCCACACTGGGGCCAGCCAGAGGTGGCATTTGCCGGTTCTCCAAACTACTCAAAATTTCTGCTACTGGTTCTCCAGAACCTGTCAGAACCTGCTGGATTTTACCCCTGGGGTAATGTAGATGATGCGGGTTCAGCTGGATGAACACTGAAGGGCCGTCTTTATTCACAGTATTGTAAGAAAGAAAATGTGCTTGTTTGAGAGAAACGTGCTTGCTGGAGATTATATTAAAGTCAGTTAAACCCCATCAGTGGTAATATATCTTCTGAGGAGGCATAGCTGTCTCCAGAAGGACAGCCATATAGATATTATAACTAATATTAATAATATGATTAATATGGGATCTGTTAGATGATCACTGGACAACTTTCTATTCATTTCTATTCACTGTATTCTAAAAGCAGGAAATGTATCCAGTTGGAAAAAGTACAAACTCAGCCAAATTCCTTTTGGATAGGAGATACATTGTAAGGAGGTCTCTACCTTGTCAGAAGATAGAAACATTCTAATGACATACAGCTGACATACAGCTGACATACAGACATACCCTTGGTTAGGTCAAGGGTATCCACATGAGTTAGGAGTCGTCTATCAACAGAAGTTAATTTGTATCTATGCTCCAGTAAGTTACAGAAGAATTACGACTGTTTGGCAAAGATAATGTAAAAGTTTAGTAATTAGGAAATGTCAATTAAATGTAACAAATGTAAAACTGCTGTGTTAGCAGAATCCTTTGTTTGAAAATGTATAAAAACTGTGGTCTCAAATTCATCAGTTGTTGAGACTTTCAGGTATGAATCTGCTCTGAACCTGCGCAACAATAAACTGGCTCTGGTTGACCTGGAATGTTGTTTGGTCCCATCATTCCATAACAGGGGGATGGTGATGGTATAATGCTTCAAAGTACAGAAACAGAGCCTCTCCAAGCATTGATATAGATTAGAATAGAGTTGGAAGGGACCTTGGAGATCTTCTAGTCCAGCCCCCTGCTCAAGCAGGAGAACCTATAATATTTCAGATAAGTGACTATCAGTGATGGCTAACCTTTTGGCCATCGCGTGCCAGGAGGGGGGGCAGAGGAGGCTCACATCCATAATTCTATGCGCCCTGCCCTGCACATGCATGTGCAACCCCCTCCCCCCTCTGCTCCTGGCACGTGATGGCCTCGTATGCCCGTTTTTCTTTCTTACCTGGCTCCAGATCCTCTCTATGCATCTGGGAAGGGCAAAAACAGCCTTTCCCACTCCCTCGGAGGCCCTCCAAAGGCCTGAAACGGCCCATTTCCCAACTCCCAGTGGGACAGGAAGTGACTTTTTTTGCTGTCCCAAGCCTCCATAGCCTTTCTAGGAGTCTCTGGAGGCTGGGGACAGCAAAAAATGTCACTTCCTGTCCCACCAGGAGTTGGGAAATGGGCCCTTTCAAGCCTCCGGAGGGCCTCCGAGGGAGTGGGAAAGACTATTTTCGCCCTCCGCAGATACACAAAGAGGATCTGGAGCCAGGTAAGAAAGAAAAACGGGCCTTCCCCAGCCTGTTTCCTTACTTCTGGTGGGCCCAGAAGGCCCAAAAATCAGCTGGCTGGCGCATGCATAAGTGCCAGAGCTGAGCTGGTGTGCCCACTGATATGGCTACCATGCGTGTCATAGGTTCGCCATCATGGATCTAGTTTCTTCTTAAAAACCTCCAGTGATGGAGTGCCCATGATTTCTGAAGGCAAGCTGTTCCACTGATTACTGTAATCGTCCCCACTATTAGGAAGTTTCTCCTTAATTCCAGGTTGCTTCTCACTTTGATTAGTTTCCAATTATTGTTTCAATAAAGCTTAGTAGATCACATTTATGGCAAAAATTATATTAGGAACACGGGGAAAATATCGCTTTGAAATGGGAATAGCTATATGCAACTACCAGCTGCCTCAAGTGTAGTTAGGGTATGAGAGAGAAAATATCTTGAAGACATAGCACATGGTTGTGCTGAAGTTAGAGGGATAGACCTTTTTGTTTAATGTGCTTCAGCAATCTCTGTGGTTCCTACATCTCTAAATTTTAACTGCATGAAGAGAGCATTCCCAACATACTTGCCAAAGGTGTGACATCTATTGAGATCAGGGTGCTTGCTTCTTCCAGAGTACTGATGTCGGTAGCAATGGCCTGTGCAAACAGGAAAGGAGGTGTTAGCCTTGCACACACATGTGCCAATTCTATCAGTCCATTAAAAAAGGCAACATATTCATTTGGATCTAGTTACATCTGGCAGATATGGTGGTAATACTGCTATCACCACCCCCTCCCATTTATATGCAAGACCTGGGCATTACAAAGGAGACTTGCTGAAATCATGTTTATGAATATGGAGACCGATACTCGTTTAGCTCTGTTTTGTACAACCTATGCAGTGATGTGATTCTACTGCATGCAGTGGGAGTACCATAATGTTCATTTCACAATTCAATCTCCAGAGAAGATACGGTAGATATTTAAAACCAAAGGTGGTTCAACAAAAGGTTGAAAAAATAGTTCTGGGGTTTTTTTTTTACAATGACATATTTTTTACAATACTCTTTGAACTTGGTAATGGCACTATTTATTAGAGCAATGCAAAGCTTTAATTTGGAGCCTCAGTCTGAACACAAACCAATGCTGCTCCTTTCAAATTAGTTCAGAAAACTAAATTGATATGACTGAAGTGTCAGATCAAATCAAACAGATTTCTGAATTGTCAAATTGAATTAGAGATGATTCAAATTTACTTTCTATTTACTATCCTGTTTCCCCTAAAATAAGACATCCCCTGATAATAAGCCCAATTGGGTTTTTGAGTGCATGCGCTAAAATAAGCCCCTCCCCAAAAAATAAGCCCTCCCCAAAAATATTTAACTGCATGGTCTCCGCCATTTCCTCTGGTTAGGGTTAGGGAGACAGAGCTGGAAATCAGGTAAGACGGCAAGAGGAGCCCCGTCTTGCTCCATGTGCCCCAAAATAATAAGACATCCCCGAAAATAAGGCCAAGCACTTATTTTGGGGTTCAAAAAAATATAAGACAGGGTCTTATTTTCAGGGAAACACGGTATATAAAGCCAAGACAACTAAAATGAAACCTCATTGTATTCTGCAAAATGAAATGAGAAATAGAAATCTTTACTGCGGTTTTTGCCAGTGTAGTTTAATTGTTCTTAGAAATACATCTGATAAAAGTCTTTTTGTGCTCTGTTTTGTTTTAATTGACTACTTAACAGCATTTAAATTCTTACTGAACTCTTTAGAATTGTACCATGTGTGTTTTTTAATCAATAATATAGGGATTTTTGAAAAACCTTTTAACAGCTAATGATTAACATAGGAGTAAAAAACTCAATGATAGAATAATATCAGACATTAATGTTTCCTGCAAAGTCTTTGTTATTTCAAATATTTGCAGACATCTGCATACAATAAAATCATATTATTTACCCATAATGTGGTCAAAGTTTAATTTCACTCGGAAAATCTACATTGATCAATGTTAGATCATTAGATTGTTGAAAAATAAATAAAACTACCTAGTGCAGTGATGGCGAATCTATGGCATGCGTGCCACAGGGGGCACGCGTAGCTATATTGGTGGGCATGTGAGCTCAGCTTCAGTGCACATGTGCACACCTGCCAGCTGAGTTTTGGGCCTTCTGGGCCTACCGGAAGTTGGCAAATGGGCCATTTCTGGCCCCCGGAGGGCCCCCCCTCCAAGGGAGGGAAGTTGTTTTCGCCCTCCCCAGGCTCCTAGAAAGGCTCTGGAGCCTGGGGAGAGCAAAAAAGGGCCTATCGGGCCCCTGTGCCATCGTGTGCCAAAAACAGGGGGAGCGCAGGGGGATCGTGTGTGCATACGCGGGGGGCGGGGCACATAGAATTATGGGTGTGGGCACCTGTGTGCGTGACACTCCTGGGCTCCCTCCGCTTTTGGCACACGATGGAAAAAAGGTTAGCCATCACTAACCTATGTATAAATTGCACTACACTTTAAAGTAGCTTGTTTGGCTTTGATTTAGTGCATTGTGTTAACGGCTGTCAAATTATTTTCCTCTGTCAAGTTATAGTCTTTCATCTATTTTAAATCAATTATTTTGAAATGACAGATGATAATGAAAGAGACAGTAAAGACAGCAACTCAAGACAACAGTGTCATTTGGAAGCTTCAAACTAAACAGAAATGTACAATAATTTTAGGAAAAATTACTTACCCCAAGGCTAATATGAGATGATACATTCAAAATCTTAGTGGTTTGGATAAATCCTTCTGCAGTAACTCTGAAAGCTGAACTGTTTTGTATTCTGTATATGATATCAGGATTGATTTTCTAAAAACAGTGAACAAAAATCTACATCAGGACTTAATCAAACAAATGGCTTCACTAAGTAAATTCTGTTTCTAAGAATTGATTATGTAATGAGCATCCTAAGTAATATCCTAGATATGATCTGGATTACTTTTTTGACTTTCCTGCAACCTGGTTTCCCCAGTAATAAAGAAGTTTGGTTCTCATAATCCCCCAGGCAGCATTTACCAACTTGTTTTGATAATTGCCACCTTTTTGATTATCTGACAACTGAATAACAGGGCAATAGAATTGGAAAAGACCTTGGAGGTTTTCTAGTACAACCCCCTGCTCAGGCAGGAAACCTTACACCATTTCAGAGAAATGGTTGTTCAATCTCTTCTTTAAAACTTCCAGTGTTGGAACATTTACAACTTCTGGAGGCAAGACGTTTCACTAAATCATTGTTCTAACTGTCAGAACATTTCTCCTAAGTTCTAGATTGCTTCTCTCCTTGATTAGTTTCCACCATTGCTTCTTGTCCTGCCTTCGGGTGCTTTGGAGAATAGCTTGACTCCCTCTTCTTTGTGGCAGCTCCTGAGATATTGGAACACTGCTATCGTGTTACCCCTTTCACAGAAGGCTGTTCCCAGTGATGGGTTGCCCCTGGTTCACACCGGTTCTATAGAACCAGTAGTAAAACCGGCGGGAGGCTCCGCCCACCGACCCTGATGTCATCAAAACGCTTCTGCGCATGCATGCGGCCCCACTGCAAACCAGTTGTAAAGGTAAGTAGAACCCACCCCTGGCTATTCCAGTGGAACTATGATTAGTAATACTTGTTCCTGGGACCCTACCAGTGTAGTGTAGTTTGCTTGAGAAGCTGAGATGATTAACGATTAGCTCAGCTCCTGCTCCAGGGATTATATTTTGCATTGTAGGAATGTCTGCTTTGTTCTGTCCTTTGGCTCCTGAAATTCTTCCTTCTCTGTCCTTTGGCTCTCTAGTGCTTTTTTACCAACTCTCTCTTCTTGAGGACATTTTGGTGGAACAATTTATGTGCTCCCCTGGTTCAGTTACCAAGGTTCATTTTCTTTCTCACCCAGTGGTGAAATCCAATTTTTTTTTTACTATTAGTTCTGTGGGCTTGGCTTGGTGGGTGTGTCAGGGGAAGGATACTGCAAAATCTCCATTCCCTCCCCACTCCAGGAGAAGGATATTACAAAATCCCCATTCCCACCCACTGTGGGGCCAGCCAGAGGTGGTATTTGCCGGTTCTCGGAACTGCTCAAAATGTCCGCTACCAGTTCTCCAGAACCTGTCAGAACCCACCGGATTTCACCACTGCTCTCACCCATCATGAAACAAAAACAGTGAGAAAATAGTGAGGCTGACTACTGCTGCCATTTTCTTCTGTGCCCATATTTCTGACCAGGATGTCCTTCTTATCTTTTTCCTCTTCGTAAGTGACAAATTCAAAAGGCAGCAGATAACTGCTGTAGAGGTAAGAAGGTTTGACAGATACCAGAACAAAAATGCATCATCGGAAGGGATCTGAAAATAGGTACAACACTCTCTACCCCAATATAGGTTTCTCACATCAATCTCACACAAAAACTGACTTCATAACTGCTATCTTAACAGCCTTTGCTCCCTGTGATATTCAACAGATCCTGAAATGACTAACATCTGGCAAGAAGTCATCATCTGCTGCAAAGATCTGCAGGGGTTCTGACGATGTGTTGGCTTTCATGATCAATGACTTTGCAGGCTGGGCCTCAGATATTCTTCCCAGATAAACGGCTTCCTCAAAGTAGGGCCGATTATCATTTTTCCGTACAACATCAATTTTCACCGTGGTCTGAGAGTATCTGAATGCATTGTTTTCTTGGGAAGCCTGGAGAAAGAGAGAGTGAGAACACAGATCTTCTTAAGGGCTAAAATGTAAAATTTTAATGGAAGGTAAATGAGGAGGTTCTCTGGAACAAAGATGGGTGAAGGTAGCATATCAAAAGGATCCTCCCAAAAGGGAAGGAACAGCAGAAGGGACTGTGAGGAAGTTCTTAGGAACCCCCAATTCAGAGACCCAAAGGAGCCCACACATCATATCATCAGAACTCTAAATAATAATAATAATAATAATAATAATAATAATAAGAAGAAGAAGAAGAAGAAGAAGAAACTCAGTTGACTGTTTCATGTTTAATGAATAAAAGAGATAATAATAATAAAGCTGTTTGAAGGCGGCTTTACTTGGAACAGCTTCCATCTTGCGACGATATCTGTAACACCATCAAACATCCAAATCTGCCTATCCCAGGTCCTTGGTAAGGACTCAATACTGTACATAGACCAAAATGCCAAACCCAGTTTGAACATCTGGCTGACTGTGCAATGATTAACCAACAACAACAATATTTAATTGGTAATTAGCCCATTATAAAAACCATCAGAGATATCTGGGTAGGTTTTGGCCTTAATTAGATCATCATTAATTTGTTTCATTGTGTGTTATAGCAGGATATGGCAAGAACTCAGAGCTGACAAGATCTTCAGGAAACAGAAAGTTCTAAACTTTATTTATCTTGGATATAGTTAATAGGCCTGGCATCTATTTCTCACTGCCTAGCTTAGCCTTGCCCAATCAAGTGCCCTCTAGATGTGTTGGATTTTAACTGTCTCTGTTCCCAACCAACAAAACCTGTGGCAGCATATTGGGAATTCTGGCCTTCCTAATTAAGTTCTCCTGGCAAACAAATATTCAAGAGTCACATTTTATTAACAACATACTAACATTATCAGGAGACTTACCACAATATACAACATGAATGTCTTCAGGGTGTTTGCAGGCTGGGTCATGGTTATGTTTCCAGAATCTCTGTTTATTTTGAATGTGTCATTATCATTTCCTAAGCACAATTGGAAAAATAAAATATTTGGCATGCATGATTACTACAAAAAGAGTAGGATGAAGCTTCCTGACTGTGTCATGCACAAGATTGTGAGATTGTACATTAGATACTCACGCTTGTTAGCATTAAATCCAGTGCAGTTCCAAGACAGGCAAAGAATCCTGGTTTTTCATGTTAATTTTATATTTTATTTGGTAGGTATTTTAGTTTTATCTTTATTGTAAGGTACTCAAAGAACCTAATATTAGAGAATGGCCAATTATTTATTCCTTCATTTATTCCTTTTTCTCAGAGCCTATCTTACTTCTATTGAAACCTGGCTTGGAAAAATATGTGACTCTACAAGAATATATTTTTAACAGGACCAGCAATTTCTCTCTTTGTAAATGATTGGGGCAGCCTTGTTAAAAAATGAGATGACTCAGATGCTATCACATCAATGGCTACATTTAGGGGCAAGTAAGTCTACTATTACTTTCCCCCAAATGCAGACATATGGTGACCTGTGCCTAAGGTGGACCTTGAACTCACTAGTTCCCACATTCTAGCCTGGTGCCTTTATCACTACATCAAAGTGGCACCAATTATATATATGGACCCTAAAAATAATTACACAGATTCTGCTTGCCATTTTATGTTTTTGTGTGTTTTAAGTCCTGAGAAAATCCACATTGGTATCATTCTGCTTGTGTTTGTTCAGTAATAAATGCAAAGTTTCAAACAGAAGAAAAAAACCCTAGATGTACCTAGAAGTTGAATAAATGCTTGCTTTACTTGTTGCTTTGCTGGGTTTGAGATATTATCCAATGCATTAATATTATTTCCAACATCTTTTGCTGAATTGCTTCCAAGTACCGAGTGAAGTAAATGTAATGTAGAAGATCCTTGAACCAAATGAAACACAACTATCCATAGCTATGTGGTTCACTTCCAACATCACACTCCCAGCTATAATGTAATGTTTTTGATTTGTCTTAATATATGTGTGGCCCTAGTCATTGTAGTTGAAAAACAGGAGATATTAATAGCATGTTGTGAGAACTCAATCAAGTAGAGTTTATTCAACAAACCAGGTTAAATACGCCATGGATGAAAACATTGTGCAAACTATATGTGTGATATGTGGTATAGTACAGGGTATGGCAAACCATGGGTCACACTTGGCCCCCCTCACTCCATCTGCAGAGAAGGTACTGCTGAAACTGGGTGCCAAAATGGATTTGTCAGTTTGGGTGTTTGGGAAGGGGAGCAGTTGATTAAGAATAAGGGTGGGAATGGGGTTCATTTTCAACCTCTAAAGCCCAAATCCTTCCAAAAATATCCTGAAATCACACTGTGGGATTCAGTCATTTGGTTAATAAAGTTCAACAGCTTGATTTGGAGGCATTTAGAGGAGAGGATTTAAGAGTTTTTATGAGGATAGTCTGACTCCAAGAAGTTGGATTACAAATTTTCCCTATTTTATACTTGAGAAACTCCATATAGCTTAGCTGTCTGGAGAATATATGTAGAAATGCGGCACTATTATTAAATAATTTCTTCTTTGTCCCTGAATCTGGATTACACTTGAAAGTAACAACTCTAGAAAATCAGTACGTGATTTTTAAATTATTTTTAAATTTAGATTAAAAGGGGGATTTTAATCTACTCACCAGCAGCAATGTCATATATTATTTTCTCATTCAAACTTTTATCCCCATCAATAGCGTAGAGGGGTCCTGGCTCCAAGATCAGTGGCCCACTCTGCAATGGCAATAAAAGTACATCATTTCCTGACAGTTCCAGTAATTTGTTCATTTTCTTTCTTTATTTATCAAATTTAGTCCTTTCCGTTCTCTTCATAGACAGAATACAAGTAAAATAGTAAAACATCAAAACTGTATATAAAATTTATAGAAGAGGCAAAGGAGATTAAAAGCCAATGTTAGAAATTAATTAAAAGGCAGAGGGAGAGTCTTTAGGATGCTAACCAGCCCCATGGCTGTGTGTTCCTCTGTGAGCCCCAAGCAAGAGAGCAGACCCAGATATTTATGAAAGGCCAGGAGACTGGGGCCCTGCTTTGCCTTTCCAGGGAGAACGTTACAAAGGGCAGGGGCAACAGTAGAGAAGACTCTCTTCCTGAAACCCCACCAGTTAAAATTCTTCAGGATACCCTCCCTGCCTGACCAGGTGGGGTGAAGATTTAATGATGCATTATAGATGTGATCTCAAACTCAGGTCTATTGGAACCATAGAGTCAGTGGTGGGTTGCTCCCGGTTCGCAAGAACCGGTAGTAAAAATTTGTAGTATTTCGGAGAACCGGTAATAACATTGGCTGACCACGCCCCCAAACCAGTCCCCGGCCGGTCGCCGCTTGCTTACCTGACCACCTCATCGGAGGCTTTTTTTTTTAACTTTTAAAAGCATTTTTTCTACAACCTCTTCGGCTGAAAAAATGCTTTTAAAAGTAAAAGAAAAAAGCCTCTGATGATTGCGCGGCTCAGCTGGGATCGTCAGAGGCTTTTAAAAGCATTTTTTCTACAACCTCTTCAACTGAAGCGGTCATAGGAAACAAAATGCCTTTAAAAGCCTCTGGTGATCCCAGATGAGTTGCCTAATCGTCAGAGGCGTCTAAAAGCATTTTTTTTCTGCAACCTCTTCGGCCAAAGAGGCTGTAGGAAAAAAAATGCATTTAAAAGCCTCTGGCGATCCCAGCTGAGTTGCCTAATCGTCAGAGGCTTCTAAAAGCATTTTTTTTCTGCAACCTCTTAAGGTTGTAGAAAAAAATGCTTTTAAAAGTAAAAAAAAAAAGTTGACCACGCCCACCCAGTCACATTACCCCACCACCACCAAGCCATGCCCACAAAATAAGCCATGCCCACAGAACCGGTAGTTAAAATTTTTAGAACCCACCCCTGCATAGAGTGATTCATGAAATAAGACAGCCCAATTTCATAATTTCACAGTGAGAAAGTGATTGTATTTCTTGACTCTTTAGGAACACATAGCCTTTGAGGATTCTATGTTCAGCCTCTGTTCTTTCATGTCAACTTTCTCTGCCACCTTCCAGTCCATTCACCCCTGCTTTCTGTTTCGTCAAAGGGACACCATCAGATACTGTATGTGCCCTGCCCTGAACCTGCTGGTTTGAATGCTACAACAAATCACAATGCAGTTATGGGCACACAAGGAAAAATTCATCTTGGTCTCCTGATGAACTAATCTGGCAAGAAGGAAAACAACAAAAGTAATCAGGACTCAGATGGTTGAATTGTAAATCATGGAAACATTCTGTGTTCACAAAGTTTAACTACATCAAATACTTCTCTTACTAAAGGTAGTACAGATCTTTCTGGTTGTTGCCCTTTTTGGACTCTGGGTTCAACGAAGCAGGCTGAGTACCTGTGCCCAAGACACGGCATTGTTATACAGTAACTTGAATCCTCGGAGGTTAAATGAAAAAAGCAACACAAGCCCAAGGAGAAACAAACCCAAATTAAACAAGGCAACTTTAGGTAGACAACCAGTCTAAGCATCTTGTTAACATACCACTTCTTCTGAAAGATTGACTTTGCTGGTGTAGCCAAGACTGATACACACTATGAGACCTCCAATGGGAGTACATGGCTGAAACCAGGGAGGTTTGAGATCAGATTGTACAATCCGTATGGATATTGTGGCTGTGGCTGTGTGTGTCCCTGCCGCATCAGCACTTCCATCCTATGCAACAGAAAAATAAAGGAGAACAAATTGGAGAAGGTTCATCTGCTAAAAAGTATGTTGAAGCATTAGATTAATCCCTTCTAGTACATTTGCAAAAGCCAGCTGGATAGATGATGATCCAAGAAATGGCACGGTTTATATCCCCTATTCTGTAAAAGCCAACACTGAGTGATGAAGAGCCTCATATGATCCATGGTGTGGATGCACAATTCTGCAATAACCATCTTTCAATGCGGAAATGTTTTCTGTTTCAACACTTAAGCTAAAAGTCTCAGAACTGGCAGATATCATGCTTAGCAGTTTCAGCTTCAGAATGAAATTTAAGCAGATGATAGAACATGCAAATATTTTGTTTACAATAAAACTCACCATGGCCCTTAAAGTAAATCTCATAAAATTAATTGCTTCATAATCCAGCGCTTTACGCAAGTAAATTTGTGGGTTGTTAATTCCTTGTATATTGAAATAGTCCATTGCTTCCTATCAGTTATCAAGAAAGAGAGAATGCCATGTTTAATTCCAGGTATTACAGGAAATAATATATGACACATACAATTCTGAGCTAAGTATATGCTTGTCGGCTTATTTCCAACCTCATTAAAAGTGAATCACGGAGACTCTATACTGTTTTTCTTCCCTTCTACAGAATAAATATAATTGTCCATATATTGATGGATTTTAAAAATATTTTTTAGGACATTTCTTCTGCTGAGAGGTATTAATTATATTGATTAGCAAAATAATACAGTGCAGGGAATATATTGGAGGGAGAAACTCTGCCCAATGTAAATTCATTTTACAGTTGGACTTTTCTTAATTTATCAGGGGAAAATAACCTACTCTCTTCCAAAAAAATCCAAAACCTTATTTCATGGCTGAATGCTCTTATTGATACATTCCATGATTTATCTATCATGACCTTTGTTAGATCCTTGCAGATACGACGTTCCAGTGACAGCCTCTGTTGCCGGGCGTCGCGGATTGGCTATGACGCGAGCAACTAAAGTAGCGGGAGATCGGCGACTTGTGATTGGTTCTTGTTCCCTGACAGCCAGCTATTTAAGGAGCTGTCAGATAAGTTCTGTTGGTTCGGGTTCCCGCGTTCTATCAGTTAGCCCTGTTTTTGGTTCTAATAAAGTTGGTGTTGAACCTTGCCTCTTCATTATTCACCCACTGGACTTTACAACCTTTCTGTAGATTAAGCCTATTTCCATTTGAAAAATGCTTCTTTTTACTTCCACTTTGTGGAGAAAAGAAACACGCAGGTGAACGTGTGGTACTGTTCTATCTGATAATGGAATTACTAAACCGTTTGGCATGAGACAATTTTTCAGTATTGATCCCTCACTTCTACAGTCTAAGTAGAAAAAGAGGCAATCTTCAAAGAAGAGAGAAACTATGTGTGTCCTGTTTTGGAAGACTGCTTGTCAAAAAGTTTAGCCTGTGATCTAGTTGAATTTATATTTTACATCTCAAGCGTATACTAACTGATGGACTTCCTTCAAGGCTGTAGTATACTGTATTAAGATCAGCATCAGTAGCAGTTACGTTTGCCAGAGGTATGACAGTTGCGTTCACTTTTGTATCCTGAAAAGGGAAAATGTATCTTTAGAGGTTTATTGCATTGATCCACAGAAATACACATACACATGCACAATGTTATCTAAACACCCAGGAGCTCCAAATCCAAAAATGCAGCTCAGAAAAATAAAAAAGGGCAATGAATTCAGAACAAAATTAGGCCTAATCTTAATTTTATTAATTGCAATCCACATGAGGTAAATAATACCTAGGAAGTGGTCTGAGCAAAAGATTAGGTGGTAAAAAGTCGGTCTTTTTCTATCTCAGAAAAAAAAAATTGCTATACTGATTTTAAGACAATCTCCATTAACACCATGACACCTGCCAATGGTTCAACTTGTTGACTGGGACAATAAAATTATCATCAGATCTGCTTTGATTCTGTAAATTCAGTCTCTTAATCAACGGAGACCCAAAACTCAGTTTCCAAAAGAACTAAGTTCTATCTTGTTAGATCGGCGCTAGGAAAGGAAGACGCGACCAGCTCGGGTCCATTCAATGATTTTATTCAGCTCAAGAACAAGACGAACGGCTGTGCTGCCAGAGCTCTTCTTATAGCGCTCTGGCAGACCAGCCGTCCAATGACAGCTACTTGAATTTCCCACTGGTGGATTATCCAATCCCCAGACGGATGTCCTTATAAGGACATAACATATTTACTGTTTGCTTTTTCCACAGTAGCCTTATTTTAACCTTAACATTATTTTATTGATCAGCCATGAAGCTGAATGACTGGATGGATTTTCAAATCCAGTACTGTTGTAGGCCTGCTCAGAAATGAAGATAAAATACTCAGCACTTCAAATAAACAAGTATTAATTATATATAATGTAATCATAATAGAAATGTTAGCAAAATGGAGAGATTGGGAAGGGCATAGGAAAATTTGTTATGCATAGAAGGAATCTGAGCTGTGATTTAAGAGTGCAATAAACATTTTTGGCAAAAGGATTTTAGAAGGTAAGCAGTGTGAAGATCTGTTAGAAATGAATCTTGACACATTTTTAATGTGTTAAATTATTATGCCCCTTTCGATTAACGGTGGAATTCGTTCATTTCAGTAAACTGATATATAATAAAGAAAGGCTGTTCTATATTTTATTTAATTTGGTATAGAATTCTTTTTAAGGGTTTTTAAAATTGTATCCACTTATCAGATGCATACTTTGGCAGAAATATTTCTCCAGCCTGATTTTGGCCACTCAGGAGCAAATTTGGAGATGGAAACGGAAGGAAGGAAAGAAGGAAGGAAGGAAGGAAGGAAGGAAGGAAGGAAGGAAGGAAGGAAGGAAGGAAATAGCATTTAAACTCAGAATAATTTTGATATCACTTTCTGAAGTAATCCTTGTTTTATGGCCAAGTTGGGATTGGAATTTCATTATATGGTCAGTGCAGCCATAAGTTGAATCATCACATAACTAGACCAGATTTTATGATCATTTTTACCATGCTGAATAAGTGAATCACATGGTCAGTAAACAAATTCAGCTTTCCAATTGCCTCTTTTGTCAGACACTGTTTGGGAAAGTCACAAACTGCAATCACAGGACCACAGAACACTGCAACCAGTCATAAGTGCAAGCTGGTTGCCAAGTGCCCTAATTGCGATCATGTGACTGTGGACATGATGTAATGGTTATATGTGTGAGGATATAAATCACATTTGCTGAGGCCATTGTAATACTTTGAACCATTGTTAAATGAATGATTGTAACTTGAGGACTACAAATTAAAGGGATGGAACCTGATATTTTACAGAGACAAAAATTTATCAGCAAAAGATATATATTTTACAAAGAATAGCATACAATGTTGTGATGTTATTCTTTTGGAAATGCTGCTAAATAAAAGGAAGTAGGCATACTAAAATAAAGAGATGCATAAAATCCTTAGAAAGAATCACAGCTGCCTAGAAATTTGAATTGTGTTACAACTAATTAGATGGTGAAGATGTGGGATATAAATGTATATGGTGTCTTGAATGTTTTCCCCCAAATTATTGCTCTAATTTGCTGTGATGCTACAACACCTAGTAGCAATGCACATACGATAATCTTTCTTGGCAGAAAAAAAAAGCTTTATACATTTGGTGACTGTAATTTTGTGAAAGTAATTTTGCACCTTTCTTTACATTAGTAAAGATACATAGATACATGTATTTATTGCTTGTACAAAATTATTATTCTCTCAATGTCATTGGCTCATTGGAACTATAATTATGTCCTTATTACTACATCCTCAGGGGACATATGATGCAATGGTTTACCTCAGGAACGTGAACGGTGATGTTAGTTTGCTTGAACACCGGTTCATTATCATTTTCATTTTGAATTGAAATTAAAACAATGATACTTTTTACCTAGGGGCAAATAAAGTAGAAGAAGGTTATCAGTGGATTTCAAGCTCAAAAACACTGAAAAGCAAGAGCAGACTGATTAGCCTCCCCCCTCAACTTTGCTTCTTCAAAAGTTTGCATCTGCCCCTGCTAAGGTCTTGACTGAATCCCTGTTACCTGCGTTCTTCTCTTTCACAGTCAGAAGAAACTCTCTTTTGGGATCTATTCCTTCTAAATTGGGTCAAAATTACTTTGGCCAGATGTGTCTCTGAAAAAGGTATTTTGTGACCCAAAAGAGGCACAGCCTCACATTCTAATATACATTTTTAATTCAAAAGCTTGAAGATGATGATTTCATCATCATATACTCTATTTCCCCCCTTTTTTTGCACTCTGAATTCTGATTTAACATCTATATTCACATTATTTTTTGACAAAGGCTCCAGCAGAGAGGTGTTAGGGAAAGGAACTCACAAAGGCAAACACCCATTATTTCTCCAAACTATCATTTTTCTACACTTCCTGCATATTCTGTTTCCTCACAAACCATCCCCCCACTTTCTAAAAAAAAGGGACTAAGAAACAAGCAATTCTATTAAAAAGGATCATGCTTCAGTGTTAGAAGAGATGCTTTGTTTCACTGTCTATTTAGGGTTAAAAAAACTCTGCTTGAAACTCAGAAAACTTCTGTTACTCGATGGAATTAGGGCTGATCCAAGTGAGTCCAACTCTTAGTCCATCTAGATCAGCTCTGGCTCTTGAACAATTTCTAATTCTTCAGAAAACTGGAGGAGGATCTTTTCTTTGTGGGCAGAATTAATGCTGCACAAAATTCTATCATCCCAATGCCAATAATACAAAGCATAGATGGACTTCACAGAAGAGAAAATAAATTTATAATAGACTTCTTGACACAGTAAGATGTGTTTTGCTGTATATGTAACTCTTGATACAAAACCTTCTTCAATTTGTCTTTTGTATGTGCTAGACTTCAACTCCCACAATTCTCAGCCAGTATAGCTGTTGAAAACTGTGAGTCATCCTGGCTGAGGGACTAGAGGAGATGAAGTCCAGCCTACCTGGAAGAAAGATGAAGAAGGTTGTTCTATCTGTAGGACCACTATCAACCATGTAAAGACATTTCCTCCAATATATTATACTTTGGCAGGACTAATAATACAAAGGGAAATTTGAAATATGACTCACTTGCAAATCTGCTTTCCAGCATATCAGTTCCAGCTGAAGTAATGTTACAGTCTGCATTAAAAAATAAATATTTTAATTTAAAGCAACCCTTTGTAGCACAACTATTTTTTACACATATAATTCCTTGCAAATGCTGGTTTCCCTGGGCCTTGTGATAGAATCACTATTCTTTACATCTACACAGCCATTTCATCAGGGCTCAGAATAAATAAAAGCAGCATAGCCATAGTGAGAGAAAATGCTTGCTAATATCCAGTATCCTGGCACTCTAAAGAGCATCGTATCTTGGTATTCCAAAAATCTATTGACCCCTTGAAGTCAAATGGAGGCCCCTGAGAGCCAGTATGCCATGCATTTTGTTCAGCACTGAATACCTTTCTGTCATCTGCTCACCCCCCAAAACAGCTTTCAATGAGAAAATGCTGTCCTTGATCTTGGAAAAATATCTCCTGCCCTGTTTTGTAAAACGTACATAAGATCCAGCAGTTTCAATCTCTCTCTCCCCTAGTTTTTGTGAAGATAAGTAAAAGCTATCTCCTAGGGGAAACTGGCTGTTTTTTCAGTGCAACAGAAGTGGAGAAGTTGCTTAACAATTGAACATGCATCTGGATATCTGAGAGACGAGATGGTTCATTCACGGGTGATCCTGAGTTAAGCATTTGAGATTAAAGTGATTAAAGGATAAGAAGCCGATTTCTACTCTTCCATTCAAACTAGCAGCTTCACCAAGTATTATTTTTACAGGCATTTGTATATGTATTTGTGTTCATTATCTCTGTTACTCCTGGCATATGTGTGATATGTGTGATAAGAACAATAATTCTCCATTCAAAGATCTGGACATAAGGGAGAGATATACACTACAGAACTTCTACTCTTAAATTGCTCTACCTTCAACCATTTTTAAAGAATCAACAAACAGCAATCCTTCCATATTTAAAATTAGACTTTTAGCTGGTTAAAATATAAATCATTTTAGCTGTGGCTTTGAAAAACTGTATTTTGCATCAATTGTTTTAACTGTAGTCTTATTGTAATGGAAAACAAGTGGATTTCCAATAGAGGTATGGCAACTTAAACACATCTCTGACAGAGGAAATATGATGACTGCAGCAAAAACTGCAGCAAAAAGAGTCAATAGACTCTTCAGAATCTCTCTGGATAAGAAAAGGATGGGATGCCTTTGGATGCTCTGGAGAGTTGCTTCTTATGAGGATGCTGTAAGACAGCGGTCACCTGTGGGTCTGAGAACCAGATGAAGGGACCAGTTATGCTCTCAATCACAGCAGAACCCTTCAAAGGACATTGAGTCCACTAACCTCACTTTCTAATCAAAAGTTGCTTATTCAATACTCTATTATAGATCTTTGGAACAACAGTTTTGAAAAGCTATCTGGAGAGTTTACTTTCCTTCTTTAAGAAAAGAAAAATTAACTGTAAGTTTAAGAATTTAAAGAATTCTTTACAAATATCAGTGTATTGCCAACAACAATCTGGGTCCTAATTTTACTGATCCTGGAAGGATGGAAGTCCGAGTCAATCTCAAGGTGGTCAGAATCAACTCCTGGTTATGGGCAGAGTTAGCCTTCAATACTGCATTCTAATCACTGCACTACCACGGCTCATGCTCATAAATGCCTTCAATTTTTTTTTTATTACTGTGGGTATTTACAAAATAACACAAGATCCTATAACATTAGAAATACTTGAAGAGATTTTGAAGAATGGGGCCAAACATTAGTAGTTACAAAATCAGAATTGTCAGCAATGATGTCTACCTCTATGGATATACTATGTCCAGAAGATATTAAATCTGATGCAGAAATACTAGAACTAGAAAATATTGGATAATAAAAAGGCATGGATTAGAGAAGGCAGGGCTTCATGAGAAAGATGGCAGATTGACTACAGCATTGCCAACAAGCTGAGCTTCCATCTGTGGATCAAAGAGTGACACAAGATTGCACAAACTGTTTCTCCTGATGAACATTCCTTTTTCTCACAAGTGAATGCAAGACAGTGATCTCCTGTATGTGAAGGGGAGGGGGGATTGAGAGATGGGGGAATTTGCCATTTTGCTTCAGCTGCAAATGGAACCTTGCAAAGGACACTAAGTTATGCTAACTTCCCTTGCTAATTATTTTCCAAAATTGCCTATTAATGGTTTTTTAAAAACTTGGACATCTTCATAGAATAGAATTCTTTATTGGCCAAGTGTGATTGGACACACAAGGAATTTGTTATGTATATGCTCTCAGTGTACATAAAATAAAAGATACATTCGTCAAGAATCTTAAGGTACAACACTTAATGATAGTCATAAGGTACAAATAAGCAATCAAATCATATTAGTCAATATAGATCATAAGGATACAAGCAACAAGGTTACAGTCATACAGTTATAAGTGGGAAGACATGGGTGATAGGAATGATGAGAAGATTAATAGTAGTGCAGAGTAACAAAGCTGGAAAGATCAGGTGAGTGAACCTTCAATCCTCAATATAAGAATATAAAGATTCACTTTCAGAATAAATATTATCTTAAAACAGACAGCAAAATGTAAACAAAGTTTTGGCAACAGAAAGTTTTAAGGGCTCAGAAAATGTTGGAGTTTTGGACCTTAAAGATTAAAAATTTGAAACTGTATTAAAAAAATATGCTTGTGGAAAAGAAAATTTCTTTTTGAAATTGGAATTATAAAACAAGCAGTCTATAATGATGTTTTAGAGATATCTTTGAAGAACTGCGTAGAGTTTTGTGTCAAGAAATGACAGTTACGTTGTGTCTACTAGAGAACAACTTATTCTAAAATGAAGATGTTACCATATGCTTTTCTATCTAGCCAGGTTTCTACCTACGTAAACTATGATGTTCTGCCACCCTGGTTCTGTGAAATCTCATTCACAAGTGCTGGGCTTTTTTCCTGCAACTCTCTGCTGCATTCTGGGAGACTCAGATGGACCATTTCTGTCTTTTTTTGACTTCGTCAGTGAGCCACATCCTTTTTTAAAACTTCCCTGTTAAAAATACAATGTTTCTATTTCTCTTTCGTAGGCTTCATATGCTTTTCTATCTAGCCAGGTTTCTACCTACGCAAATAGGTAGAAACCTGGCTAGATAGAAAAGCACATACACACACACACACACACACACACACACGCACGCACGCACACACACACGCACACACACACACACACACACAATTTATTATATGTATATGAAATCTTAATCTGTTCACCGCCCTGAGTCCTTCGGGAGAAGGGCGGTATAGAAATTCAATAAATAAATAAAATAAATAAATAAAACAAGACTTTAAATAAAAATGTGTTACCACATACACTGGATGAGGTTCTGAAAATCAAGAAGGAAAAAAAATCCCCAAGAATAACTGGAATCATTTCCCTTTGGTGGATTTATAAGAGAGACTATTTAAAGCGCTAAAGATTTTTTAAAAATTTTGTTTATAGTAGGATATTAGCATCATTTCAGGACTTTTAAATGGGATTTTGTTATAGTTAAGAGGCAAGATATGGAATGATGAGTTTTATGCATATTAATTAATGTTAAAAGCTCTGTTTGGACGTTTTCCTGATTACTGGATTGAAGAAAATGTTACTTATTTGATTTGCCTATTGTTAAGAGATGGTTATTTATGCGATGAAGAGTTTATATTGGTTAGCTAAGGGGAGGCGACGAGAACACAGACATTTATGTAGTCTGCCATGAAGAGAATAAATAGGAAGTCTTTTTCTTGTCTTTTTCTTTATATATTTCATTTTTTTGTATTTGTTTTTGTTCTCTTTTTTAGTCTATATTATCTTTTATAGCTTTATCCAACATGTTTAATAAAATTATTTGGAAAGAAGATAGGGAAGGCAGTTAAAGGGGAATTACAAATAATAAAGGAAGAGAATAACTTTGATAAGGGACCTTTTACTGGATACACAAAATAAATTTATTAAAGTTTTGAAAATCCAAGTTGAAATACAAAAAAGTGTGAATTACACATTGGAGAAGGCAATTAAAGTGGAATTACAAATAGCAAGCTAAGAGAATGACCCTGATAAGGATTTTTTTATTGGATAATCAAAAAAGGTTGGTTAAAGCTTTGAAAATCAATGTGGAAGTACAAATGATAAACCAAGACAATAATCTGGATAATTTTTTTACAGGAGGTATGCTAAAACTTTAAAGAAAGTTCTGTGATGGGAAAAAGAAAAATTGAAAAGAGGCCAAATCCTACAACAACATCTGAATTTATTAAAAATCAAGATGGACAGAAGTAAAAGAATATAAAGTTGAATGTTAAAATAAAACATGATTTCTCTGGTAGTCCTTTATAGACTTTTTGCTGGCAGCAGGACTGAAAAGTTGATGATTTATGATTTTGCATATAGAAGGGATGGGTTATATGTTGTTTGCAGTCTTATAGGGGCTGGGTGAAGAGTTATCAAATGTGTTTTTACTTGTTATGATGAAGATTGGAAGTCAATTTTTACATATTTCTTTTCTTTTCCTTTTCCTTACTTTTTTCTTTTTTTCTTTCTTTGTACTTTTTATTCTTTCTCCCTATTTCTTTTTTCTGAGTTTAATTTGAATTCCCTTTTCAACAGTAAATGAAACAAAAAAGAATGTACTCTAATGGTATTGCAGCGAGGAAAATATCTTAGGTTTCTCTATTTCTGTACTGTTCTTTAAAGATTTATACTCTTTCATAGAAGAATGCAGTCCATCTAGCAATTACTCCAGGTTTCCGGCCGGGTCTCTGAATCTCTGTTCTTATTCTGTGCCCCTATTTGAAACCTTCAAGAGTGGAAAGCAGGGCCTATTGATGAAAGGGAAAAAGATTTCATTTGGACTGCCCAGCACACTGGGGGCACTGAAAACAGCTACTCAGAGGCTGAACTAGTACAAAAATAAGCAGGCTCATGACTTACAATATCAAGGGTGGGTAATGTTTAACTCTGAGAGAGGATGAAGAGCTTTCATGCCGCTTAGTTTCAAATTTTCATACAGTACACTTCTAGGGAAATTCAGTGGCCTTACATATACCTAACAAGCACATGGGACACTCTTGGTATGCAAAGTGGTTTTCACTGGACTCAGACAGCAAAAAGAACGAGGGGTAGTGAGCACCTTTGAGATCTTCCACTTGAAGAACAGGCAGTCCTCGACTTATGACCACCAGTCATAAGTAAGTGGAAGACTACCCCTATTGAATCCTTTCCACTGATAGATTGTGTTCATAGAGCATACTAAAACCATTTACCGAATTAATTCATCTTCTGAGCTCACAAAAAGTGACAGATGGGTTGGAGTCACAAAAGCTCAGCCAGAATTAACCTTAACCAAATTTAGCATGCTGTAAAAATGGAGCCTCTCTAGATTTTTAATCATCCTGGCTAAAGGTATTAGGTTATCCCACATTGCCCCTGCTTTACAATATTGGAATCACCTCAGTTGGGAGGGATTTCCTTGCAGATAGTCATTGGAGTCATTTAGGAAGGCAGAGGCCTCCTCACATTATAGGCAGGTGAGGCTCAGGACTGCCATAAGTTTTCCAGAAGAGCTAAACTCTTCCTTGGGCCTCTCCACTTTCTTTAAACTTGGTAGATTGTATACCTGTACAGAGAGGAGGAAACACTGGGAGTTTTCAACTAACTTTACCAAGATACATTGACACTTATCTACAATCTTTGGGCTAGAAAGAAATAACTTTGGGACAACAGATAAGCACTATGCATGTGTTATACTGTACTTATTAATACCTACATATTAATTACGTCTTACTATCGAAGAGTTTTACTGTGTGTCCCTTGTATCAATTCACTTGCATTTTACACAGTCTTTATACATACACACCCCAATCCCATCATGGGATTGACTGTCCAGCCAATCATAGATCAACCTTTCCCAAGCTTGCATTCAGTGGTGGGATTCAAATTCTTTTACTACCGGTTCTATGGGCGTGGCTTGGTGGGCGTAGCAGGGGAAGGATACTATAAAATCTCCATTCCCACCCCACTCCAGGGGAAGGTTACTGCAAAATCCCCATTTCCTTCCGATCAGCTGGGACTGGAGAGGCAGAGAATAGATGGGGTGGGGCCAGTCAGAGGTCGTATTTACCGGTTCTCAAACTACTCAAAATTTCTACTACCGGTTCTCCAGAACTGGTCAGAACTTGCTGAATACCACCTCTGTTTGCATTTCCTATAAAAGTTGAACCACAGTTCCCACCAGGGGATTAAGGATCCAGTGCATCTGGAGAGGGCTAGGTTGGAAAGGCTTCCCTGACATCCATTTCCTGCTAGATTTAAGGCGTTCGGGCCCCCAATTCTATTACCTCATAATCCACAGAATTTTTCAGGATGAGTTGTGAGTCCTTTATTTCAAACCATTCAGAGGGAGAACTTGCGTCTGTAGAAGGTTTAATTGTGACTATAATGCCAGGATCAGCATGAATGTTAGTCACCACCAACCCTGGATTATTATTCTCCATTATGTCCACAAAAGTGTTGCCTGCTGAACATTCTGATAAAACAGAAGAAAATAGATTATATCGGCAGAAGCATTAATTTAATAAAGAGAGTCATAAGAATTCACACTTTGAGTATAGCTTCTATTTTATTAGGGCTATCAGATGCAGATGGCAGCAAAAATAATGTTATATCTAGTGGATTTTAGAGCCTTGCTCTGGAAGCCCTAATTTTGTTCCATTCCAATATATATCATTTGTGATGAGTTTATGCCAAATCTCACTGCAATGGGAAAGTTGGTAAGATACTTGTCTAATAATCATTTTATCCAACATGATATCCAAGTACATGCATGTCAAAGCCTAGGTAGTGTCAGAGGACAATTAGCTTGTCAACTTCCTTCTGAAATCATCTACTAGCTTGCAACGTGGACAATCTAAATCTAAGAAAATAACCAGTATGGACATACTTTCATCTTTTTCATGTAATTGTTTTAAATTAATTGTTTACATAACTCATTAAGTAAACGTGAAACATAGTCACCTTTGAAATTGAGGTGTTGTTTTAAAATGTTCGTCTAGACTCTTGAAAACTTTTATTAAAGTTTAAACTATTAATCTAACCAGTTAACATGTCTGGTAAAATATTTACAATATTAGAAATAATATATACAGTATATATTCCTCTCTTGACAAAGCACTGTCTTTATGCTATCCTTCAAGACAATAAACTCTTGTGAACATGATCAGCATTTCTTTTAAGTAAGTCTAGATGTGTGCATGTATGAATATGTTTGTGCTTGTTATAGATCACATCCAGATTTGCATATTAAGAGTCTCAATTATTTTGTGTGTGTGCTGGAATAACGTAATGTAAGCAACTCCCAATCACCACATTTAAACATTTGATCCTATAGAGAAAGCTTTGCCCATCCCTAGCAACTTACCTGCATTCTGGGTCTCAACCTGTGTTACTGATAGCAAGAGGAAGAGCATACAAAAACAAAATGGCCTGAGAAAAGCCATTAAGCAGACAAGAGACAAATCGAAGAATTACGGGAAAAGAGTCCATCCACTTTTCTTCATGTGTTGTCACGATGCATCTTCCTTTCACTGTTCAAGGAGGAAATAATGTTGCAAATTACTGTGAACTGACACAGTAGTTTAACCTTTGCATCCCAGTTTATTGATTCACTTATTTATGACTTATTTACTGCCATCATTTGCTGAAAGCATTTGTCAATTTGACTTGCCTTGCAGGGCGGATTATTGCTGCCATCACTGGCCATCTGCTCAGTGGGCAGTTCTTCCAAGTTCAATGATTACACAATCACAATCAGAATAGAGCTGGAAGGGACCTTGGAGGTCTTCTAATCTAACCCACTGCTCAAGCAGGAGACTGTATACAATTTGAGGCAGGTAGCTGTCCAGTCTCTTCCTAAAAACCTCCAGTGATGAAGCACCTACAACTTCTGAAGGCAAGCTGTTCCACTGGTTAATTGTCCTCACTGTCAGGAAGTTTCTCCTTAATTCCAGGTTGCTTCTCTCCTTGATTGGTTTCCATCCATAGTTTCTTGTCTTGCCTTCTGGTGCTTTGGAAAATAAGTTGAACCTCTCTTCTTTGTGGCAGGCTCTCAAATACTGGAACACTGCTATCATGTCACCCCATTCCTTATTTTCTCTAGACTGGTCATTTCTGCAACCATTCTTCATATGTTTTTGTCTCTGGGCTCTTAATCGTGTTAGTTGCTCTTCTTTGCACTTTTTCCAAAGTCTCAATCCTGAATTTAAAAGTTTAGGGTTCCTGCCTTCAGCCTCTTCTGCATATTGGGGCTAACAGATCTGGACTGGGGCTGGGGCTAACTGGAACTAACAGAACTGGACTGCAAGCATCCTGCCAATACAAGATAGCAGCCAAAATACAGACATCTTAACTCTTTGCTGGCCTCTTGCAATTGCATGGATGTTTGCAACCATAAGCAAAACAAAAGGAGGAGGGGAAGGTTATACTTGAAGTCAGTCCAGGAACTTATGAATAGCAAAGGTTGACTTTAGTCTTAGCATGTGCAGAATACTTTAGCCCAGAATTACTAGTTCTGAGCTACACAAATCTATACAACCAGTAGTTGGGCAGCAAAGTGATACAATAAACACTCTTTGTTACCATATCATGTGGCTGTCTGGAGTTTTGGAGCCTAGACTTGATAGCTCAATTTAAAAATAAGAAAGCGTAACTATTTCTGGAAGATACGATCTCAAAAAACACTACTGTTTTTCTGTCTTATCTAAAATTTCTGCTATTGAATTCAAAAAAGGTCCCTCACTAAGTAACAGCTAGTTGAACCAATGAGGCTTTTGAGATGGCATGACCATATCCCTTTGTGATTTGAGTTACTGCAGATAGAGAAATTGGGGTAGTTGTCATACACAGTATATGCACATTTGATTTCATGAGAGCCAAGGTCAAGAAATTTCGAGAAGTAGTGTGAGATCTCATGGACCAAAATTCTCAGGTCAAAGAAAGCCAAGAGAGTTGAAAACTTCTCAAAAATAAGATACTGGCAATACTACATCCCCAACACTATCATACACCATTCCAGTGAGAGAGAAAAAGGAAACTAGTATGGATTCATAGGGAGTACTTGATCAAACTAAGAGTTAAAGGGAACATATTTATAGAACATAGAAGAAATATAGAGTGTAAAAATAACCTTAAGTGTGTAAGACTTTTAAGACATGGAGCTAATCATTACATCCTGCTTAGTCCAACATGATAAGGGAGATGTCTTTATGACTTGCTTCTGGCTTCCTTCTGTTTACCAGCCTGCCGTAGAAGTCTTTAGTCCTATCACACTGTTAAAATGTTTCCTTCTTCTTTTAATATACGGTAGATGTAGAACAGGTCTGCTCATTTCAACTAAGAAACCAGCTATCTTGTTTTTGTTTTGTTTTGTTTTGTTTTGCCATGGTAATATTGCTCTCCTGGAAGAGCAGAGTTTCCTGAAGGAATGCCAGTCTTCCAGGAAACCAATATACCAATTAAAACTTCCACCTCCCACCAGTGTTTGGATTCAAATAATTTAACAACCGGTTCTCTGCCCTAATGACCGGCTGGCTGAGTGTGGCCATGGTGGGCGTAGCCAGGGGGTGTGACAGGCAGCACTCAGCCTTCTGCACCTGCCTGGGAGCAAAAAATGGACCGTTGGGGGGACACGCCACCCTCTGTGCCCCATTTTGGGCCTAGGAGACTTCCCTGAAGCCTCCTGGGAGCGAAAATGGGCCATATGGGGGGCGTCACACCCCCATGCCCTGTTTTGGACCTAGGAGACCTCCCTGCACTTACCTGGGAGCCAAAATGGGGCACGTGGGGACTCCTGGAAGAGGAGGGGCAGGGAGGGGAGGGGTAAGCCAGCAATTTAACAAATGGTTCGCCAGAGCCGGCTGATTCCCACCACTGCCTCCCACAAAAAAAAAAAAAAAAAAAAAAAATCATCCACAAAATCTTCAGAATTAGAGATCAGATAAAAAGGAATGTGCATAATGAACAACAAGCAAGTTTGCTTCCATGATCATTTTTATGCATCTCCAACATATCACCAGTCAGTTGGAAAGAGTTGTTTTTTCTTTGACATGTGTATAGAATCCTCCTGTTTCTTCTGATACAGATTTATCAACCTCTTTTTCTTTGATCCGACTAATCCTATGAAAAAAGTAAAAGCCTTAGGTGCTGCCGTATAGAAGTCATTTCATATATGTGTGTGAAGGATTTACAGGGAAGTAAGTACAGAATTGCAGTCTTAAAATGGGGGGGAGGGGGGCGGGGAGGAGAAGGAGATTTAATTCCAGACCACAGAAAACAGCTCAGTACAGCATATTCTTCTGAAGCGTTAATGTTCAGTAAATGGAGGGGGAAAGATCACTCTTCTTAGAAGGAAGACAGGGAAGAGATTGGTGGCATTACTAGCAAAAGAAGCTGGACTACAGCTGCATCTTCCACTGTGATGCCCATCCTACAGGGTAGGATCAAAGAAAGAAGAATCACACAGACTTCAATAAGGAGGTTTAATGCAAGAATTAGGAGTGAGGGACAGAATCTCAGAAACACTTTTATTAGTGAATTCATTTAGGCAAAAACTCTTTGAACGTTTTGAAGTTCTTCCTGAAGTTTTTTGCATCCCAGGCTGAGCTGCTATTTATGAGATAAGCTACTAAAGGCCTCTTCTTCCAGCTGCTGGTTGTTGATATCTAACGTCTTTCTTAGGCTCTTCACAATCTCTCACGTCTACCTGGTGAAGAAAAAGTTCTGCAACTCCCACCCCCCTCTTCCCATTTTCCTCATACTGACTAGCATGTGCGCCCAAGTCCATGCTTTCTTCTTCCTTTTCACCCCATTGAACTGCAAGAGCCTTGGTGGCACAGCAGACTAAAGTGCTGTTAAGTAGCACCAGCTGCCTGCAATTACTGCAAGTTCGAATCTCACCAGGCTCAAGGTTGACTCAGCCTTCCATCCTTTCGAGGTAGGTAAAATGAGGACCCGGATTGCGGGGGCAATAAGCTGACTTTGTATTTAAAAAAAGAACACCGCTTGGGCCCCCCGAAAGCCCTACTAAGCAGGTATATACAAAAGTATGAAGGCTATTGCTTAATGCATTGTAAGCCGCCCTGAGTCTCCGGAGAAGGGCGGCATATAAATTGAACCAATAAATAAATGAACCAATAAACTTGGGAACCTCAAAGAGTCGGGGAGGGGGGCGTTTGGAAACAAGCAAGAAATAACCTTCTTGTTTATTTCCCAGCAAAAAGCAAACTTTCTAGACACAAGCCTTTTGAACAGTGGAGAATTCTATAAGATTTTTTCTTTTTTCCCCCAACTGATCTATTAGCAGGATTCTTGAGGGGAGTAGAAGTGAGCATCACAACCAACCTTTCCGATTGAGAGATCTACTTTGGAGGTGGGGGGAGGGAGAGAGAGATGTACTTATATTTTCTTTTCCTATTGAACTCTCAGTCTCCTAGGAACTGATATTCTCATAACAGTGACTGGCACCCAGAGACTCCCAATCCCACTTCATCACATATTCTGAAAGAAATGATTCAGATCTTGTGCAAAGACAGAGCCTTCCTCCTTTCATTAAAGCAGCCAACTTCCCCACCCCTCCCTGGGGCTCCACGCAAGCATGGAAAAGTTGCTGCTCTTTCATGAATCAAACCATTAAAGCAATATGTCTTTATTGCACTTCTTAAAGCAGCTGCATCTTTTTTTTTTCAGGATGCCTTTTTGAACAACAGTCAGGTAGAGTGGTCATGTGAGATCCAAGACAATTAATCTGAATAATCTGAAAAGATCACAGCTGTATAAGCTGTATAAACTGTAGCTCCCATAATTAATGGAATGAGCTATATCCACTCTAAGGGATTTCTACACTCCCCACTCAATGGTAATAAGTGGGTGGAGTATTTCCAATCATCCCATGGCATTTCCATGCTAAGATTCTGCTTCAGTTGAAGAAAGCTCAGAGCAGCAGCAGTCAACCCCCCCCTCCCCAAACCCCACTATGGCAGCTGGAAGACAGTACATACCAGGACACCATCCTGCAAAGAAGACAGGGTAACAGTTGCCTCATGATATCTGACACAAATATTCGAACTGCATTATTTGCGCCAAGATGTGATGATGCATAGGTGATCATCTACCCACTTCCTTTGCCTTCCACAGACACTGTGGCTGAGAACCTCAGTGATTGAACAATGTTAGCTCTGTTCCCCATTTGCAACAACTTATTTTGCCATATTTTGCCTCCTGAGCGGCACATCTTTTGTGAGGAAAGGTATCTTGATAGTTTTGCAGTTCCAACTCATAGGAACCGCTGACTTTTTTTTTTTAAATTCATGATCAAATGAACGTGTCGAGGCTGATATAAAGATATATACATGGGAGTGTAAACAACCAATTATCACTATCTTTTTGCTTGGAGTTGGGACACATGCACTGTGAAATGATTTTAGTTACTATGAGATCTGCAGAATTCTAGTGTGAGCAGCAGAGTTTTTGGACCCTGACTTTCCTATTGCAGCGTTGGGAGTTCAAGGCCATCACAGATGATCACAGTCTTTGAGAGATGGGGAAGGAAAGTGATGGGGGTGTTGAGGAAGCACCCACCAAGGCAAGTGATTGCAGATTAGGCTGGTGGATGCAAAGCAGGGGTGAAATGGTCCCGGATCAGACCGGATTGCCCTGTCCGGTAGCGATCTTGGCCATTGGTTTGGTGATCTGGTAGCGATGGCAGAGTGAAGCTCCACCCACTCGCCCAGGTGTCATTACTTCCTGCTTTTAACCAGGAAGTAATGTGTTTTTTACCTTCTGCGCATGCACAGAAGGTTTTGTACATGCGCAGAAGATCTGCATGTGCACATGATGTGCACACAGAGCATGTGCTTCCGAACTGGTACAGAAGGTAAGTAGATTTCACCCCTGATGCAAAGTTTCTGGATTCGTGCTATGAAATGAAAGTAATTTGGTGGAATTGTTGCTTCTTAGAAGTGAACTGAAACTCAGGCTAATATTCCAATGCAGCATACAAATCAGCATAGTATAAAGATATTTTGATGCTTTCTCAAGATAGATTGGAATTATTTAGCTTATTCATTTTGCCAGGGTTTTTTTTAACGCCAGGCTATATCTACAAACAAATGGGAAGCCAGAGGCCACACAGGGTTGTCTGGCCCCCTTTGTTATTTACTTCAAGATATCTTTTAAATGCTTATCTTAACAAGAATGTGTCTAGTTTACAAATAAACTTTATTTTTCTAGGTTTGGTAACTGAGCATCACAAGCAAAATAATAATAGAGATTTTTTTATGTTTCTTGCTATCATTATTTTATTAGAATTTGGAGAAGTTGAAAGGAGATGAAAGAATGATTGACCTCTTTGATTTCTTCTAAAATATAAATCTACTTCTTTCCATGTTCCATTCTCCTTAGTTTACAGAATCTAAACAGCATTATCTAAAACAATTTCATATGTTTAGCTATTTGTCTCTTCTGAAACTATCTTCCTTTACACAGGACATACAGAAGTGGCAATTTCCATGTGTGAGAATTCTCCCAGTACTGGATACTTCACTCTTGGCTTCCATGAACTGCTGCTCCAGAGGCTTCTTCTTTCATTTTTGCAATCAGTTGGCAAATGGAATGTATCAAGGTCTGAACTGCACCATTGGCTGTTCTGTCTGAAAAGCTGTCATCAGATAAAACAGAATGCAATTGGGATTAGTTGACATTCCTGCAATCCTGGCCTCTACCATCCCATCGTTACTAAACCTAGAAGCTCCTCTACTGGACAGCCTCTCCTCCACCTGCCTGTTTGTTTACTGAACTTTCTCTCACAGTCTTAACTCATGGGAAACCAAACAGGGATAGCTGTATGCCAGGATTCCCACAGTGTGGTAGGCCTTGGGAAACTCTGATTTGTTGACTCAAGCTCTGCTCTAGAAAGAATAGCAATTGCACTTAGACTTATATACCGCTTCACAGTGCTTTACAGACCTCTCTAAGCGGTTTACAGAGTCAGCATATTGCCATTAACAATCTGGGTCCTCATTTTACCCACCTCGGAAGGATGGAAGGCTGAGTCAACCTTGAGCCTGGTGAGATTTGAACTGCTAAATTGCAGGCAGCCGGCAGGCAGCAGAAGTAGCCTGCAGCACTGCATGCTAACCACTGCATCCCCACGGATCTTTTTACTGCAAAGACAGATCTGTAATGTTTCTGCCTGCTGTGGGACAGGCGTCCACATGGTAGAAATTCCTAGCTCACCCTGCCTCTCAACCCCTGAGAGTTTCTCACTCAGGACTTAGGATACTCAACCATCACCCCTTTATGATCCACAGTTGCTACAAGAGGCAGTTTTGCCACACCCCTATACCCTGGGCTGTTGAAGGTTGTTGTTCTCAGGGCCACAAGGAAATTCAGCGAGAGCACAGAGCAAGGTGCAGTAGGGCAGGGCTTTGACTGGGGGAGGGAGTGCTGACTGACTCATCGGAAGATGCAGCCTGACAGGGAGGACAATTGCATGTTGGCATAAAACTAAAGGTTAGTGGCTGAGAGGAAGCGCTATTGGTTGTTTTCCCAATGTTATTGCCTCTGCTGGCCTTTCTGAGCCATCTCTGGCTTCACCTTCACATCCAGAAGCAGGAGATGAGATATTCCACTCCTCATCCATTTTTTAAATCATTTTCTCCTGCTCTGTAACCTCAAGTCCCTCCATCTTCCTGAAACCCTAGTCCCTGACCTGAATCGCAGCAGCAAACCTACACTTCTTTGCCACTACAAACAAAATTCAAAGAAACAGCAGGATAACAAAGGGTTCTATTTCTTTCAATTAGCCGGGCTGGCCTGATTTTACATTTTACGTTGGTTTTAAAACTGATACTGATTTTAATTGAATGTTTTAAAATTATGGCCTAAACTTTTTTTAATTATCTTAAAATTATTTTAACTTTTGTACACAAATGTTTTATTCTGGCTGTTCCGCCCTGAGTCCGAAAGGAGAAGGGCGGTATAAAAATTCAATAAATAATAAATAATAATACTTTGCACAGGTGACTAGCCAAGTAATGCCCTATATTGCTTAATGTACAACTAGTATCTGAAGGTGCAAGTTACCCTTATGTGGTCACCTTTCTTGCAATGTTCACAGGGGAGGTTTTTTTCCCATTACACTGCAATGAACTGAGAAGTGTTGACCTATGGAGGGACAGGGAGGAGGGTTACTTAATTATTTCAGTATTGGCTATTGTTCCTATTCCAGAGCATAACACCTTCCTTCTTTAGGATTATGCATAAGACTTCAGTACAATCTGTCCTGAGACAATATTACTTGCACTGGCTTTGATGCCAGTAAAGTTGGTGAATCAAGAGAGTTGATTCAGCTTTTGCACCTTCCTTTTGGCAGGAAAATAGGAGGCATTTTTGTTGATCCCAATGTTCCTGGTTTGAAATGTTACTAAGAAGGCCTGGGATCAGGCAGTGTAGAACAGCAAGGAGAGATGATGTGCTTGGGGGTGGAGGGGAAATAACATTAGTCTATTTGTAGGACAAGAGTAATATGTAAGTATACTGTGGCAAGTGAAAGTTCTAAACTGGTTGCATAGAATGCAAAATATATTATACTTTAACTGAGAAAATTCATCAGCCAAAGAGCAAATACTGGTAGTCCTTGCTGAGTGACCACAACTGGGACCAGCAATTCTGTTGTTAAGTGAAACCATTGCTAAGTGAAACCACAACTATGCTTATGATCTTCGTTCTGCTGTCCTTTGCTTTATAGACCTACGAAGGTCAAAAATGCAAGGATTGGTTGCAAAGGTTTTTTTTTCTTTTTAAATCACCGTCACAATTGCAAATGGTTGCTTTACGAGGCTGCTGCTAAATGAGAACTACCTACAGTTGCAGTTGCTTCCATGGATGTTTGATAAGAATGGGGCAATTTGATATTAGTTTAGTGACTGGTTTCTAGATTAAAAACTGTCATGTAGAGTCTCCTCAGATTTGACCTTCCTAATGTTACAAAAGCGTTCAGTCTCATGATTCTGATTATTTCCTTCCTAATTCTCAAGATTTTCAACTTTCAAGATCAGCAGTTGGTGAAGGTCTTCCGTTGCTCTTACCTTGCATCAAGATTCTGTACATATTGCAAACAGGTCTTCATCTTAAGAAGTTTGTCTTCTGAACTCCATAAATCTCTGGCATCTTTATCAAAGAAATCAGAGTCATCTTCTGCTCCAGATGTACTCGGGATGCTTGTATACAAGGGAAGAGCCACAAGTGTGTTGTTAAAGCTAAGAAAACCCACTCTGCCAATATGTACCCATGTACAGATAGTCCCTAACGTATTACCACAATTGAGGCCAAAATTTCTGTTGTTAAGTGAGATATTTGTTAAGGGAGTTTTGCCCCGTTTTGCAACTTTTCCTGCCAGTTGTTAAGTGAATCACCCCAGTTGATAAGTTAGTAACCCAGTTGTTAAATAAACCTGGCTTCCCCATTGGTTTTGCTTGTGAGAAGGTTGCATCCCATGACTGTGGGACACAGCAACAGTCATAAATATGAACCAGTTGCCAAGAATTTGAATGTGCAGTTTTCCCACTCCTCAAAGCTAAGGATACTCCTGATTTCCTGAAGCACATTTCTCCAGCTTACTGTCCTTCACATACCATGTTTTCCCGAAAATAAGACAGGGTCTTATTTTCTTTTGACCCCTGAAATATGGCCTTGGCCTTATTATCGGGGGGGGGGGGGGTGTCCTTATCCCTAAACCTTGGCCCTGGAGCACCAACTGGCTACTTCGCCAGTGCTACTCAGGCCGCTGTCTCCAGCAATCGTGGCAGCTTTTTCGTTACTGTGCTAACAGCATGAGGTGAGGTGGTGAGGAAGCAGGGCGAAGGAGGGAACATGCCCCACATGCCCCTGCCATCCATGCAGAACAGCCTCCCGGAGGCCACTCCCACAAACCCTAGCTCATGCACCCCTTCTCTTAGTGGTGAGCTGGATGCACTGCTGCCACTCGGGAGAAGAAGAGAGAGAGGAGGCACTGTGAGAGAGCCCATTTCTGATGTTTTTCTCGTCCCGGGTGGCTGCAGCATGTTTAGCTTCCCAAATCTGGCTTGCCAATCTCGGCTGGCAAGGGGGTGTGGCAGGTGGGGAGGGGTGTGGTGGCAGAGAAGCAAGACAGGACTCTCCTTGCCGTCCCCTCACCCAGGATGGCAGGAGCTGGAAGTCAGGTAAGACACGGCGGAGAAGACAGGCAGAGAGGCAGACAGGGAGAGAAGCAGCAAGAGTGAATATCCTCCCGTCCACTTTTATTTGGTAATGGCACCCTGACCATTTAGCCAGATCTCAACTCCACATCCTTTGGAGATTTGGGAGGCGACTATTTTTTTCCCCTCGCTTTTCTCTCCCCACCCCAACTTCATTCTTTAACCGGGAAGGGAGGGCGTGGAATGAGACATTTCTTGCTTCAGCTGCACAAGTGGCTTTAAAGTGCTGCCCACCCCCGTCAACCACAAACCCGACAGCAGAGTGAAGCCTCCTCCCTATCTCTTGGGTTCGGTTCGTGCAGCTCGGACATTGAAGCAGTGGTGAAATCTAAAATTTGTTACTACCGGTTCGGGGGGGTGGTGACTGGGTGGGCATGGCCAATTTTTTTTTAAAACTTTTAAAACCATTTTTTCTACAACCTCTTCGGCTTTAAGGCCACTAGTGGCAGATGTGCATCCAGCTTGCGACTAAGAGAAGGGGCACGTGAGCTAGGGGTTGCGAGAGTGGCCTCTGTGAGGCCGTTCCATGTGGATGGCAGGGGCACATGGGGCATGTTCCCCCTCCCTTTCCCCCCCTCCGGCCTCGCCTCCTCATGTCATGTTGTTTGCGCGGCAGCTGCACATGCGTCTAAGTATTTGGGGGGGGCTTATTTTCAGGGGGGGTTATTTTACCACATGTGCTCAAAAGCCCAATTGGGCTTATTATTGGGACATGTCTTAGTTTCAGGAAAACACAGTATTAGGTCTGAAGCTCCCAGAATTCTGGCATTCCCTATATTAACTGATTCATCTGCTATTGTTTGCAGAGTTCTTGCTCAAGAATTGAGAGAGGGAGGGAGGAAAGGAGGGAGAGAGGGAGATACATTTTTTTAAAAATTTGATTTATATGCCGCCCTTCTCCGGAGACTCAGGGTGGCTTACAGTGCGTTAAGCAATATTTATCATCTTCTGCAAGACACATAATAATGATCTAAAAATTTGGGACCTTTTCATTTGAGATCCTTCACACATCTGTCAAGTGAATAGATACTACCCGTTTATGATTATGAATAGTTCAGCAAGTTTTTATTTATCTTTTTTTTTTACCTGCGCTTGTAATTCATCAGTGTTTCAAGTAACTTGGCAGCTTTTTCATATTCTCTTCTCATTCCTGCATCATGCATCAATTTGAGTTCAATTTGCCGCTGGTGTCTGAGATTGGCAAAGAATAACTCTGAGTTACTGTATACTTTGTACTTGCAATTTTCACTAACTCTGTGATAACAAACATTATATATCATTCCTCTGCTATATAAATACTAATCCTCCAATGTTTGGACTTTTGTTACTCCCCAGATTTTTTAAAAAGAGGGGGAAGGGAGTTTAATGTTGACTCCATGCAGCTGGAGAATTGGAGTTACAAGGCTCATATAATATATTACCTCTCTTTCAGTTTTTTATGCTTGTTTCTTAAACCAAGTTCTCTAGAGTTTAGCAACTGAACATGTGCAATTGGATTTAAAGCATGTCTGGAGAAGGAAAATATTTGTGTCCTTTTCCTTTGAGAGAGGGAGAATAACCTGTCAATTTGGAAGATGGATTGTTGTTCATATGTTTATCATAACACTTTGCTTTCTGCAGGGGTTTTTAACTCTGAAAAACTTTAGAATTACAAAATAAGTAATATTTCAACTCATTTTTATTTCTCCAATAAAGTTTTATATTTCTTCAACCACCTGTATTTTGAATTAATTGAACTGCAATGTATACTATAGTGCTTCAAATATGGCAATTGTCTTCCTGGACTTTTAGCTATGCAGAAAAAAAAATCTTCTGTTAATCAGCAACTGGTTTGGATGTGAAGCACAGGAGAAAGTTAGCATTATTGACTAACACATCTGACCCAATATATAATCTGAATATTCAATTGTTTTCAGATGGTGAATAGATGCTGAATATTCAAAATTTATCCTGTTTTTCCTCTCCTTCTGCCCTCTTTTTGCAAATTTACAGAGAATATGGGTGATCAATCAAGCATTTATCAGACTGCCCAAGTGCATCATGAACAATGGAAAGTATCCCCTTGAATGCCAACATTGCTTGACGCTCAACTGTGGAATTAAGGGAGCCACCCAAGTATTTGTGAAAAGGTTACCTATCACTTTTTGGCTAAAATCAGATCATCTTTGAATGGTTAAGCAAACACTAAAATCAGAAATCTGGAGCTATAGAAGGGATTCGTAGAAATGACTTTACCTTTCCAATGAAGGAAATGATGCGGACATATGAATCAAGATCATCACTGCCACAGCCAGCTGCCAAAGTCCCATCACTGCTGATGTCATGATGCTTCATGAAAATCCAAATTAACGTTTATGAGTAATAAACAATTATTGTCTTTTGAGTTCTGAAAATTGCATGTTGTGTCAATGCAGTTCCCAACCAACCAACCAACCAACCAATCAATCAATATCCATTAATCTTGATATAAAAGCAAAGGGCCATTGGGAGAAAATGCACCCTGCTTTCAGATATATTAGTCTCTCTTCCCATGAATCTCAGTCAGAATTTTGGGAGTTGGAATCTGACACATATGTAAGGAACTTTAGCATACTGTAAATTCATCTATTGTATGCCTGTCCAATGTCCACAGCTCTCCCTGGATGAGATGGGCAGAGACAGCAAAGGACTGTATAATAATCAGCTGAGTTATTTTACAAACCACCTTGAAAAAAAATGACGCTTAAAGATCTCACAGGCTTCTGGTGACCCAGGTTTGAAATACTTTCCCCATCGAGGCTTATGGGCTACCGTCTGACTTTACCATTTCTCCAAGCTTTAGAATTTTGATGAAACCTTTTATTCTGCATCATGTTCTTTTTCAGCGGCTTGTACACGTATGCTGTTTTATATGATTTGTTAAAACTTGTATTTTTATATCTATGTATTTGACATAGATTTTTTTAAGGTGCAGTGCTAATGGGATTGAAGGAGGATGAGAGTCCTACTGCTAATAGCAGCTATATAATAAAAAAAAATATAACTGAAAAGACAAGACAAGCAATGCTCAGATTACCTTAGGAACATCATGAATATAATTAAGCAGCCAACCCTACAACCATCATTTCCCCCCATTTAAAATGCAAGAACCTCTGGTACAGCTCCCTCCCGTGGAGAAGAAGAGAGATTACGGAACATAAGGCGATTAATAAATCACCTTCTGTTAATAATAAAATAAGACATGCTTGGGGGGGGAGGCAAAACAGAATGCAGAAATACAGGAGAAATAGAAATTCTATTAGACTTGTGATTACATCCCTGCATACAATGAATGTTTGCTAATGCCTCTTTCAGACGCTAATGTAATTTAAATATTTGCACCACGCTGGTTTTCCCTTGGAATAATCCAGTGCTCCTTGAGGCTTGATTTATAGTTATAGGAGAATGAGATAGTAAACTATTCAGACAGCACCAGTTCAGATAGCAAAGGGGGCATGGCTTGAAAACAGAGAATCACCACAGAAGGGAGAAGAATGTATTATTTAATATCTTCTATTTCCAGGGAGCTTTTAACTCAAGCATTTTAAAAGTTGCCCAACCATCTATTGTCTAAGATTTCCTATGGGATTCCTAACTTTCTTATATTCTATTGTTGGGAGTCATATATTATGAAATATAGGAGATGGGGCCTTGTTTCTCATCCAAGGAGCTTCATGGATGAGAAGTGAAAATCTTTCTCAAGGAAAAAACAAGTTCCATTGCCTTTTGAAAAAAGCACCTTTGAGATGTGTAGCCTTTGCAGAATGTCTTCGAAGCAAATTAAACCAAAAAATAAATTAGCTATTTTTTCCATACAATTGTCTAGGATGAATTTAGTGCTGAAGTCCCCAAGCATCCTAACAATCTGCTAAAGTTCCCCCAATACTTACACTGTTCAAAGACGCTGCTTTGGGCCAAGCAAAACGTCTGCTCCTCAGTTCCTGCAATGCCACAACACAGCTTTGTTCCCCTATAAATACTCTACCCTTATCAGCAACTCTTAATTGGGTAAAGATTGAAATAAGGGTAATGCTTATTGGCAAATAAGCTAGAATGAGTTTTTAATTTTAATTTCCTAATTTATCTGGCAAACATCCTTGAAATGATAGCAAGCATAATAAAAGTGATTGATTTGGGGGAACCACAGTGCTATCTGTCATTCCTTCCATCTTCATATTACTCTGTTTGATAGGAACCCAATATATATGTTTGCTTAGATTTTATTTACCAGGGGAAATAGTTATGTGTTTGGAATGTTCTTGATTCATTGTGAATGATGGGTGTATCACAGAAGTTGTGATGGGAACATCGGATTACTCATCCTTTTCTAGATTGTTCATAACAGTCAGACAATCCTGGTTTGATCATAAGCATAAGCTGCTCTGATTAATTGTATGGGAAGGAAGGCTGTCTCTAAGACTCTTCTCAGCAGAGTCCAGTTTCACACATATTTCTAAGGTATGCTTGAATCCCAAGCAGGAGAAATTCTCTGAAGAAAGTTGAATGTCCACATCCAGATTCAAATGTCCCAAGGTATAAGTGCTAAAGGACACTCTTTACAAAATTATAATTGGTAGATTTCTAATGAAAGAACTATGAAAGAATGGATAGGAGGAAAAGTCTACTAGTATGGATTTGACTGGAAAGACCCATTTTATGACTTATTTAAACCTTACCTTTCTATTGCATATAGTTTTTCCCAGTTTTCTTGGAAACCGTTTGGACACTATTTCTATCAATAATACTATTTCCTTTAAATTGGGCTTGACCTCTGCTCAACTTTGTACATTGACATGCCCCTTTGGTAGATGTGATTTGTTGTTGCTTTCTTCCTGTTACGATTCATTGGATCAATCCTGACTCTTGGTAACTATAAAGACAAGTCCCTTCAATTTTCTTGCTGACATTTTCAGAGCTGGCTTGCCACTACCTTCTTCCTAGGGCTGCCAGAGAGTAACTAGTCCAGCGAAACACAGATTGCTTCTGTGAGTAAAGCAAGACTTGAACTCATGATCTCCTGGTTTCTAATCCAGCACTTTAACTACTAAATCTCCTGGCTTTACCTTCCTACATGACTCCCCCCCGCCCCGGCCACACACACACCTTTCTACTCCAGTGTATAACTCTTGGGATATCCTGCTGGTCCATTCAAGCCCAACTTGGTTTAGCTTCTTTTAACATCATTTCAATAAATAGAAACCTGGATAACAAGATGTTTGGAAAATAAATTTAATAAATATTAAATATAAAACTACTTCCTAATCTCTTTAGGCCATTGCATATTTTGTCCTGGGAATAGTCAGTTGCCAAGAATCAGTGCTATGTATTAAACCCGCACCTTAATATGATATTAACGTTGTACTGTTTGTTCAACTGCAACTAGCAAAGAAGTGTATTTCCTGACAACAAGCAAACCACAACGCTAATTTTTCCCATCTGTTTCCTCATCAATTTTTCAATTAAAATCCGTTGGAAAAGTAATCTTGTGAAAAATATTTTATCTTGACACATTAAGACAGCCTGGTACCAACAGGAAACATTGATCAGGGAACTAAGGGGGAAAAAGATCATGCTTGTTTGCATGCTTTTAGGCAGGAAGAGGTTGGAGGTGATCTGATCTCGCTTCTTGGAGATCTTCATATTAAGTTATGGGAAAGTTGGTTAAAATTATAAATATATGAAGGGAGGCAGACAGGAAACACCGGAGAGAGATAATGTTAAAAATATGGGGGTCAAATTTGAAAATTGATAAATTATACCCTTTTGGTTTTATACTTGTTTCAATCTATTTTCTGTAAGTCTATTTCATCTTGTTTCTGTATTGTTCTGTAAAAATGAACAAGCATTTTTATTGTAATATCTAAAGATTCTTTTCTTTAAATTATATATTTTCCCAAAAGAAAGTATGTTTTCTGAAATAGGAAAGCTTTAGGACGTGCAAAATCCAGTATATACTTTGCCAATCTAAATGTTAATAGGACATGGAAAGATTAGGTGACTTTCTACTGATGCTGGCAGAGACTGAATTTCATAAGAGTTTCTGCTTGCATTCAAAACACATTTGGTCATAGATCATCTCATGCTGTAAATGGGTCAGTTCCAGCACCAGGCTCTTGTTGAGATAAATCTGCGTAAGGCAGAGGGATAGCTTGCACAATTATATTTCTGCAGAGATAGACATAGCTTGCACAATTATATTTCTGTATTGTTATTCATATGTATTTTTTTCTTCCTAGCGATTTCCTACAAGTGCAGGATCTGCTTTTCTCAGATCAGTCAAATGTTGATCCATTGGTTGTGACAGGAATTGACCAACTGGCTTATTGTCTAGCCCAGGGGTGTTAAATGTGATTTCATTAAGGCCCGGATCAGCATTGTAATTGTTGTCCAGGTGCGGGGGAGAGGGGCATGGTAGGGACGGCCAGCTGGGCATAGCCCAGGGGTGTGGTCAGCTTGACGTCACTCAGGTGGGTGGTGCTTGTGGGGACTGGGCAGGGTTGGTGAGGGAATCCAGGGGTGATGGGTGGGGCAGGGGGCAGGAGGCTCGTCCCGTGGGATGAGGTGAGGCAAGGCAGGGGATAGGGCAGCTACACAGTCCCCTGGTTTCTAGCCTAGTATCTTAACCATTAGATCAGGGGTGTCAAACTCAAGGCCTGTGGGCCAGATTTGCCCTGTTGGATGCTTAAATCTGGCCCATGGGCCGGCCTGGAAATAGCAAAGGACTGGCCTGTGGTGTCTCTGGCAGCCAAAATGGGGCATGGGGGTCCCCCATGTGGCCTGCTTTTGGCCTGCAAAATGTTGCAGGAGGCCATGCAGGCTAAAAAAGGGACGTACGCCCCTCCCCCCCCACATTTTGGCCAGCAAAGTGCTGCAGGAGGCATCTGTCCTGTCTCTCCCCTCCCGGCCAGCCCACGGAAGAGAACTACAGTTCTGATCTGGCCTTCGAAGAAATCCACTTTGACACCCCTGCACTAGACCAAACCCGCTCTTTTTATTATTGTTCAGCTACTATGTTATGTAGGAAGAAATATCCTTCTGGGTTCAGCTCCAAGTGGGGAAAAAGACACTGGAAACATGGAGACTGCTTGGAAAGATGGTTTAATGGTGGACAGGATCACATGGTTTGAGTTCCTGAACAGAAAAGGGCAAGATGCAGCGAGTCCACAGGTTTTATGCCCTCTCTGACTTTGAACTTCCTGGGGCCCAGAAAGAGTATCCTGATTGGTTGTCAGACTCCCAGGGGGTGGGGGTCTTAGTTAGCCTTGATGGCTGATGTAATCTTCCCAGGTGCCATGTGGTGACTTTCTGTTGCTAGATGGGTCCTATTGTGTTAGTTTCTGTTGCTAGATGGGTCCTATTGTGTTGCAGATGATGGTCCATTGACAAAGGGTGGGAGGCAGGAAGGTGGGAGCTGCTTTGTCTTTAAAACATACTTCTCCATTTCTCATACAGGGAAACATAATATTCTGCCTTTTTAATATTTCCTAAAATATTTCATTCTTCTAGGAAAGGGTTGGGTGCTAACTTCCTATGGTTACATTACTGGAATTCTTTTTTATAAAAAGGTATGCAAGTGGATTAGTTTTTTAAAATCCCCATTACTTTGCTTTTACTGCTGTTCTTTTCTTTGTCCTCTTTTGTCTGTCAATTATGTTAGTCATAGAGTAGACAAACCACAAGGTTTTCCAATGAAAGCAGGGAGGGGGGGGAAAGCATTATTATCCCTAAAAACTAGACAATTTTTTTGGGTTAGCATGCTTCTAAGTAAACACAGGATTTATTTAATTCAATAGCAATGTTAGATGATTTAATGATGGATAAAGCTGCCCTCTAGTGTTTCTTCATCTGAAAGAAGTCTCAGTTATTAGATACCATCTTTTTCTGTTACCTTTTGAAAAGGTTATTCTTTCATTCAAGTTAAACTGGAAATTGCATGGATTTGTGATGTGATAAAATCAGCAGAGACCTCAGCTTTGTTGAAGAAATCCCCATCAGGAAAGCCTTAGAAAAGCATGTACAGGCAGTCCTCATTTAGCAACTGCTTCGGACAGCGACTGTTCACAGTTATGATAGTGATGAAAAAAATAAGTTTCTGGTCAATCCTCGCATTTGCGACCTTTTCAGGGCTGCAAAGCAAAGGAGAGCCAAAGTAAGACCATGAGCATAGTTATTGTTTTGCTTTATGACCACTTCACATCATGACTGTGATCCAACTGGGATTCAACTGGTGTAACAACCGGTTCACTGAGCATGCGAACAGTCCATTAGAAAAGACCATTACAAGCAGTGTTAAAAGCACTAAAAACAGCTGAGGCATGGCAATCCGCTCTGCTGAGCCAATCGCCTGGGCTTCAAATGAATGGGTGCGCCCAGCTGATGAGTGAACCGGTTCACTCTCAGCTGATTGTCGGAGCAACCGGCTTGTCCAAACCGGACCAAATAGGCTGAATCCCACCCCTGACTATGATGCTGGCCCTAGTTGTGGTTGCTAAATGAGTATAGATTTTCCAGAACATATTAACCATGGTAATGGGTTAATCGGCCATTAGCTAATGTGCTAAAGGCTCTCATAGGCTTCTAAAACAATAACATCAGTAGCAGGTTGTAAAAGCAAGCTTTTCTCAGAGGTTTTTTTGGGGGGGAGGAATACAAGAAAGATCCATTGCCCTTTTCACCTATTCATTGCTCAGACTTGTTCACTGCCTCAGCCTCACCTCCCTACAAGAACAACTGATTTGTGATGCATGTTTTTTTATTTGTTGTGACAACAAAGAACAAGAATGAAGTATAGTTACTGACTGAAAATCAGATGATATATGGAGCTATGATAAGTGGAACTGGGATCACACATACAGTAAGTAACCCCCGAATAAAAATATGAATCGGTGATACTATAATGAATATCTAAAAACGGAATTTCATTGGACTGAAGATCTACTTCTCCCTTCACCCTTATAGTTAGAGACTGCCATATTAAAGAATATTCCTGAATGGCAAATTTCTGCTAAGATCTGTTGTCATTACAGCACAAACTATTTTTTTTATTTATTAATTTTAGAAACTGCCCATCTCCCACACAGTACATAAAATAATTCAAATAGTAGATACTTAATTGTGAATACATTCTTTTGATAAAAATGCAATTTAAGAACCTGCTTAAAATAAAGGGATTGGAATACATACATATCTGCAGTCCTAATTCTGCACACGTGTGAACTCTCGTGTTGCTAAAGACAAAAACATTCAGAAGGGATGTTTGTTTAATTGGGTACCCAATTCTGGATATTTAGTGAAGCACAAAATATAACTTTTGAGAAATACTGTACTAAATAAATGGCATTTGCAAAGATAGACTGTTGAACAAAAGGAGCAGCCCAACATTGATATACCAACTCTTTCAAAATACTTAAAACACATTGCTAGATGATTTTCTTTTAGCTACTGTAGATTTCATAATAAAGGCAGGCTCCAAAATGCATTAGTAAAACCAATTTCACAAATATCATTGTTGCTTACATTATTGAAGGACTATCTCTGACCTCCTCAAATATGAAAGGTTAGGTCTTTGTGGAGGCTAAGATACCTTTTCATAAACCTACAGCCTATAAAATATTTACACAATGTTACTGATCTTTACAGTAACCTTTTGTCATACTTCTGTGGATGGTGCAGAGAAATGACAGATTACTTACTATGATGATTGATGGACTAATGATGGCAGAATAGAGTTTTGGCTCTCATACCAGCAACTCTTCAAACACAAGGTGAGATGTCTTTTTCCCATGGCAGATCTAATGGTAGTTTTGAGAATGTGACTAAAAGTCCAAAATGTTTGCTTTGGATCATGGTTACTTTAGAGTGTAGCAAACAATTCTTTGATCTATTTCTTATTTTGATGTGGCTAAATTAATAAACCCTAAATACATTGGTGTGCCCTATTTCTCTATACAGATTCATAATAAATCAATCACTTTTGTATCTCATTTTTTTTCTCTTTAAAGATACCCGCAAGTGAAGGAGAATGTTGTATATAAAAATGCAAAGAAAGAAAGAAAACCACAAATGAGTTAAGTTTAGTAACTTGGCTTAATTTTTCTTGAAGAACTTTCCTTTGGATACTGATACTCCAACAAAGAATTGAGAGGGAAGTGTGGGCACCCACTTTTGAGCAAGCAAGGCAGAGTGATAATGATGGTGGCAATAGGGCCCTATCAGAAAGCATTCAAGGCTCCAGGTTCACAAACATATGAAGACTCTTCACAGTCTCTCTCTGCATCACTCACATTGAGAACTACCTCAGTCATTGTTTAGAACAGTGTTTTACCATCTTAGCAACTTTAAGACATGTGGACTTCATTTCCCAGAATTCCAAGTCAACATGCAGAGTCTTGATTACTGCTGATAAGAAAGACATCAGATTGGAAAGTGGTTTGGAATTTTTCTAATTTTTGCTACAGTATGCAGGCAAGATATTCCGCTTTAATATTGGGTATGTCTAGTTTAATGAAAAGAAAGACTAGGGGTGATATCAATCAATCAGAATAGAGCTGGAAGAAACCTTAGAAGTCTTCTAATCCAACCCCCTGCTCAAGCAGGTGACCCTATACCATTTCAGATAGGTAGCTGTCCAGTCTTTTCTTAAAAACCTTCAGTGATGAAGCACCTTCTGAAGGCAAGCTATGCCACTGGTTAATTGTCCTCACTGTTAGGAAGTTTCTCCTTAATTTCAGGTTACTTCTCTCCTTGATTAGTTTCCATCCATTGTTTCTTGCCTTGCCTTCTGGTGCTTTGAAAAATAAGTTGACCCCTTCTTCTTTGTGGCAGCCCCTCAAGTACTGGAATACTGCTATCATGTCACCCCTAGTCCTTCTTTTCCCTAGGTGTGATCATACTAAGGCTTTAGAAAGCGGTACTAATACTTCACATGATTTTGATTCTATGCCTCTGTTTATCCAACCAAGGATTGTATTAGCTTTTTTGGCTGCTGCTGCACACTGCTGGCTCATGTTTAAGTAATTGTCCACTAGGACTCCAAGGTCCCTCTCACTGTTTTTGACCCAGTTTTCCCTAATCTGTACTTGTATCTTTGGTTTTTCTTGCCCAGGTGAAAACCTTGCTTTTCTCCATATTAAATTTCATGTTGTTGGATAGGGCCCATTTTTTAAGTCTGTTAAGATCCTTTTGGAGCTTGAGTTTGTTTTCAGAGGTGCTGGCTATTCTTGTCAGCTTAGTGTCATCAGCAAATTTGATGAGTTCCCCTTCTATTACCTCATCTAAGTCATTTATGAAGATATTGAAGAGCACTGGGCCTAAGATGGAACCTTGTGGTACACCACTGCTTCCTTCCATAAAGATGGAGCCTACATGATACCAATAAGGACTAGTCCAGTTAATACAATTTGTCAGCAAATTACAAATCCATCTGGTGATGATGCTGTCCAACCCAATTTTTTCTAGTTTCCAAGAAGTAAGTTGTGGTCTACTTTGTTGAATGCCTAGCTGATATCTAAGTATAATATGTCCACAGCATTTTGCTAGTCCACTAATATCATCACTTGGTCAAAGAATGAAATAAGATTGGTTTGGCATGATCTGTTTTTAACAAATGCATACTGGCTACTAGTTATAACTTTATTTGTTTCTAGATGTTCACAGATCTCGGTTTTTTATTATTTTTTCCAGCAGTGTTCCAATATTTAAAAGGCTGCCACAAAGAAGGAGTCAGCCTATTCAGAGCACCTGAAGGCAGGATGGAAAGTAATCAAGGAGAGAAGCCATCTAGAACTAAGGAGAAATTTCCTGATAGTTGGAACAATTAATAAGTGGAACAACTTATTTCCAGAAGTTGTGGGTTCTCCAACACTGGAGGTTTTTAAGAAGAGACTGGACAACAATTTGTCTGAAATGGGATAGGGTTTTCTGCTTGAGCAGGTGGTTGGACTAGAACTGAGTTCCCCAACCTTTCCAGGTTGGCAGCCCAGAGTTGGGAATAGGCGGAAAGAGAGGATTGTTTTGTGTGAGGGGAAGGCACATGGATGTTTGTGTGCTCGTGTGAACATCCATTGCTTGTGCGAGTGGGGCTGCGAGTGCTTGAGCGAGTGCGGCTGCAAGTTCCTACGATGCTCGTGCGAGTGGGGACATGAACGCATATGATGCTCACACAACTGGAGCCAGAAGTGCCTGCGATACTCACTGCGACCCTTGTGTGACTGGGGCTGCGCGCGCTTGTGACACTTATGGTAATGCTCATGCAGCTAAGTCTGTGAGCAACCTGGCATTCATGAATAGCATTTTCAGGTTCAGAGGCTCTGCAGAGCAAATACTGGTGTCATCACAGCTGAAAAGATGGAGATTAGAAAATGAGATTAAAATTCACCCTCTAGCTAGAGGACTATGGGAATTACCTGAAGAGTACCCATTTGGGAAAAGTTGGATTAGTATTAAACTAGATTAAATGATAATTTTTCTTGGTAGGGCACAGCAGCACAAATTAATCCTTTTGTTTTAATGTAGTTTAACAGTGGATAGGCATTTTATTGCACAACTGCTCTACTCTATAATCATATTTCTGAATCATTAAAACTAGTAGAATACCATCTGGAGACAATCATTTTAAGAGAACTGAAAATGATATGATGGAAGACTCATTATCCTTACTCCACAGAGCTTGGGTTTGTCTTACTCCTTGGAGACTTTGCTTACCTTTTTAGAACTGTCACTATTAGCCCTGTCCTGTTCTGAATGACAGCTAATGTTTTCCATCATCTTCTCCCTCTTCAAGCAAAGTGCCAAATCAATCACTGCATAAAGGGAACACATCAAGCAACCTTCAGCTCTTAAAGTGATTCCCGCAAACTGGGAAGCAGGTGAGATATCTAAACAGGATTTTGGAAGCATTTTAGGGTGCAAATCTCCATTAGAAAGCAAATGGGGGAGATATTCATTTAATACTATATTTTGCAGTGCACACCCTGGTTATATACTTGCAAATATGTCTACAAGGTGTGTGTCAAAAAGTCAAGATGGTTACAATGCAACAGTGCAATCAAAGCCCCCCATTTTTATACGTGTCAAGCTGAAACACCACATGTGGAAATAGAACAGGGCTTTGAATGTGTGATCACAGATAGCATCTTGATGTGTTTGACACATCCATCTCCTGGATGATTTTACATGCATAATAGGAATGTGTAATGCTTCAGGTCCAAAGGGAAAAAGTTTCTTCCTAGGGGGCAAGGACCAGGGGTGAAATCCAGCAGTTTCTGACAGGTTCTGGAGAACCGGTAGTGAAAATTTTGAGCAATTCAGAAAACTGGCAAATACCACATCTGGCTGGCCCCAGGAGTGGGGAGGGAATGGAGATTTTGCAGTATCAGTCTCCTGCCATGCTCACCAAGCCACACCCACAGAACCGGTAGTAAAAAAATTTGGATTCCACCACTGGCAAGGACCCTGCATGTACCAATTTTTTCTTAAATAAGTTGTATCTGTTCCTGGGCTTGTATAGTAGCCATGCAAGCCCAGGAAAACATGCTTTTCAGCTAAAGAGATGCCACCTTCAGCATGTTTTTTTACTGACCTCAAATGTTTAGCTCAAGGCTAAATGCATCTTCTTTCAGGAAATACAGACAGGAATGCTTGGCGTGCCCACAACCTCTCCAAAGTCCCTTTACTGCACTGGGTCCAAACTGTAGTAAATCCATAATACTATCATAGCATTCTCTTTTCAGGCACACACATTTTGCAATAGTAGCGAATATCTGTAGCTCGGGTATAGGATGAGGGTAAAGGTTCATTCTCTGAGCTTATGGGTTGGTTTCCAAAAATTTCCTCCCCGGGCTAGGTAACATCTTCAGCAGAGTTTAGGGGATGTCCGTGTTCTGTTTATAAGGGCTTCAGGTGTGGGTGTGTCAAAGTGAGGGTCTTGTGACAGGTCTTGAGATGGGTCAGCTGTGAGTCATCAGTGAGTCTTGTGGGTCTTGTGATAAGGAGATTACATCAGGCCAGGGTCATTGGGAGGTGAATCACTGATGGGAGGGGAATTGCGTGTGTTGATTGAGGGTCGGTGCTGTCTCTGGTTGGCTGTATGGTTGATTTGGAATCTGAGGGGCTTGTAAGCTGGTTGTAAGTCAATGTGTCTGTTGGTGGAATTGCTTGTGGAGTGCCAGGCTTTGATGAACTCATAAGTGTGGTGGATGGTAGCATGGCCAATGATTTTTGTGTTGTTCCAATCGAACTGGTGCTGTTTGGTGTTGGTGTGGGTAGCAATTAAGGATTTGAGACAGGGGTGAAATGCTCCCGGTTTGGACCGGATTGCCCGTTCCGGTAGTGATGGTGGCGGGTGGTTCAGAGAACCAGTAGCAAAAATCCCTGCGCGCCCCCCCCCCCCATGCCCAGATGAGCCACACAATCATCAGAGGCTTTTTAAAAAAACTTTTAAAAGCATTTTTTCTACAACCTCTTCCAATGAGAAAATGCTTTTAAAAGTTAAAAAAAAAGCCTTTGATGATCGCGCGGCTCAGCTGGGATCCTCAGAGGCTTTTCAAAGCATTTTTTTCTGCAACCTCTTGGCCGAAGAGGTGGTAAAAAAAAATACTTTGAAAAGTCTCTGACGATCCCAGCTGAGTTGCCTGATCGGCAGAGGCTTTCCAAAGCATTAGAAAAAATGCTTTGAAAAGTTTTTTTTAAAAAAAGTTGGCCACGCCCACCCAGTCACATTACCCGCCCACCTGACCAAGCCACACCCACAGAACCAGTAGTAACAAATTTTACATTTCACCCCTAATTTGAGATTGTGGTGTTTGAGTGCCAGACAAGGTTCGTGGATCCTGTTTTTTAACTGACGTGTAGAATTGGTTGCACTGGTTACAGTTGATGTTACCTAGCCTGGTAACGAAACGTTCAGAAACCAATTCACAAGCTTGGAAAACAAACCTTTACCCTCAATACACATTTTGGCCAGGATGCCACAAGTATAACCAAAGCCCAGTTTTATCCTAAGATCACCCTCATTGTTTCATTCACACTAAGATGTCTGATCTAGAGATGACCTGGAATGTTAACACATAATTGGCCACCCAACCAGGGGTGAAATCTACTTACCTTCCCTACCAGTTCGGGAGTGCATGCGCCACACACTTCCCTCTGCACATGCGCAAACCACAATGAGTAAAAAACAGGTTACTTCCTGGTTAAAACCAGGAAGTAACGACGACCTCGCACTGCCATTGCTACCAGTTCTCTGAAGCACCCACTTCCATCACTACCGGTAGTCTGAACCATTAGCATTTCACCCCTGCATCCAACCCATCAGTTTTCAGGAAGGGACAGCATTCTGGGCTACACTGAGGATACATATAAAATACTTGTGTAACTAAGCCATCTACATTCAAAAACAAGAATCTAATTCAAAAGAAATTAAAGCCTTGAATCAATATATGTCCTCCTGAAATTCTCACTAATATATTAATAGAGGTGGCAAGAATGAAACAGTAAACTGCCATGGGGTTTCCTGACTGCTGTTTAGCCATATACTGTATACAATGTCAAGCCATGGGCAAGCACATAAAACGATGAATGCTGAATTCTTCCTGTCCCCATTGGAAAATTGTTTTAAAGATGTGAAATTAAGGACTGATTTAAACTGCCTACACAAGTACCCTGCTGTTCTCTCTTTTTTGAAAACATAAGTCCTTTAAAAAAAGGGGGGGACAAATTAAGCCACGGCTGTTCCCTGTTAGTGTCAATGGAGTGCCTCACTGAATTTAGAACTCATAAAACATTTGACAAGTTTGTGAACTGGAGGATCATCAAAATAAATGTTGCATACCATTTAATGAAGAAAAGTTCACTTAAGAACCCAGTTAGAGAAATTAATGATCCACTATACCAATACCTGCAGTGGTACACTTTCAAATGCAGTCATACATCAAGTGGTTAACAAGAAGCCTCATCCAGACAGAACGCCGTCCTTTGGAAGATCTTACTTGATGAAACATCTTCCAGAAAGACAGCAGTTGCCTTATGGGTGAAAGCTAGAACAGTCAGAGCAAATGGAAACTGCATCCTGGAAAAGACCGGACTGACTTTCAAGTTAATAACCCTACACACTTCCAGGAGATCCAGATTTAAAGTTCAGATGGGACATTCATCATCCAAACCAAAAGGCTAAGTATTAACGCATCTTTCCATTTCTCAATATATTGGACAGATTATGAAGAGATTGCTATTATCTATCTCTCCTGGTTAAAAACCTCCAAGGCAAGTGTTAGATGTAACATTCAAATATTTTTTAAAATATTGAACATTGTACATCAGCACACCATGTGTACCTCCAAGCTGGTTAATCACGAGCAGTATGTTCTTTTTCTGGATCTTTTGATCAAGGGGGAACAAGATTTTTCCTTGGAGAGCATATGAAATCATCAACAGCTGCCAATTGACATATTTATGTTCACTCCTATTTCACATCTGGCACCTTTTGAAATTAATTTCAGAATAGCTCTGAGGCAAACTCCATGACCAATCAATGCTTCAGGCTGAGACTGAGAAAGACAATTATTAAGTGAGAAAGTGCAGGTATAAGGGTCAGGTTTTGGTTTTCTAATTAGTACAACCCGGTGTATTTATATATGCAAAGTTTAGAGCTTTGCATTTCCAAGCTTATAGCTCAATATGTGGGAATCACACATCAGATTCTGATACAGCTTGGTTTTGGTTTAAGGGTCGACTAAATTCAAGAGGCACGGATGCTGATTACTATTAGCATTAATTAGGAATGCTAATCAGTCTTATTAACATTAACCAGGAATCTCTAAAAATGTTTCCTACAGCAAATGAAAAACCTGTGTTGACAACAGCAAACAGGAGTCCAGACTCAGGTCAGAAAAGAGCAAGATGATACTTGGGAATGCAAAAGAAAATCTGAGTTGTGTGGGGCCAAACCAGGTACTCCTTCTAGAGTTGAGAGAAAGTCAACCAACTTAACCACTTTTATTAAGTGTGCAACTATTCAAGGAGAATATTGTCATGGTGTCCCAGAACCAGTAAACGTAAGCCACATTTTGACAAAATAATGACTCTATAAGAGCCGTGGTAGCACAGCGGTTAGAATGCAGTACTTCAAGTTACTGCTGCTGACTGCCGACTACCAGCATTTCAGCAATTTGACTCTCACCAGGCTCAAGGTTGACTCACCCTTCCATCTTTCCGAAGCTGATAAAATGAGGACCCAGATTGTTGTGGGCAATATGCTGGCTCTGTAAACTGCTTAGAGAGAGCTGTAAAGCACTGTGAACCGGTATACAAGTCTAAGTGCTATTGCTATCAAGAGAGGCATCATTTCTCCAGATCAGTGGCATATAGTGACTCTTTTGACCAGTTTCCCAGTTTCAATCTTCCAAACAGCTTTGCTTTAGACTATTTTCCCAGCAATTAACCAGTTAGTGAGCATTAAGTTGTCAGAAATAACATTGGTTTAGAAGCTAGTTCAACATTTGAAATTAACCCTAAACAAATTGCAAAGATATTAGCTAGGATAAGAGCCACTGCCCTGGTTCCCAATATCTTTCTAGCCTGAATGCCATGTGAGGATTTTGAAAACCTGATTAGTAGTGACAATATGATTATGGAATAGTCTCAACCAAGACATTTGCCACAAAAATACCACAATGTTATCGCTAGGAAAATACTTTCATATTATTATGGTTGGTCACAAAGTCAGACAAATGTTTAGATTGGATTTGGCATCTCTGTCCACCATTTGAATCCTTCCCAAATATGTGGGATATGAGATGTTTCTGTTTAAAGGTATTCTCACAGAATGTAAATTGTTCCAAGTAAAACTGCATTTTGCAATTGACATGTGAAAAGAAGATCTAATCGTTTATTTTGCTACTTGGATAAGTAGCAATATGAAAGAATTATCAAGTACTAATAAAACAAATAATGAAATGAATATTACTAGAACAGTCTTTGTGAAGCGTGATTGGATACACAATTGTGTATTAGAGAAACTGAATTTAAAAAACCTAAACTAAATATAAAAAAGGAATTGAAAAGAGAAGTAGTGAGTACTGCATTGATAACAAAACTAAATAGTGTAGTATTGACTTGTTTAGTGTTTTATTTGCTTACAGAGATATTGCTTCTAAAGATCAGGATATGGAAATCAATCACTGTAAAGTAAATGTAACCTGATTAATATATTGCTGGCACATTAGAAGGCCATTCAAATCTTAATTACATGCAGGTTTGCTTCCAATCCAGGTAGCAAAAACATAATTTGCATGTTTCTATGCTACATTTCTTCATTTTGAAACTGTGCTTGGATCAGGAGAATAGCAAGGAAAGCTTTTCACAGTATTAAGATGAATGCAACATTCTGTTCACTCCAGTAGACCAAATTGTTGAAGCTTTACAGCCCCAGAAGTTACTGCAAAAGTTAACAAACCTGGAGCGAGTTTTAGTTCTTGACCTTTTAATGGCTGATGAATTAAGATGATCTTTCACTTGGCACTTTCCTCCACATTTGCTTACAAATAAAAATAATTAAACTCTTTCAATTATTTTCGAAACAATTCAAAGGTTTGTACCAAGGAGACCTGCATGGAGAGAGAGGTGTTCAACAGACTCCTAAATAGGCTGTGTCGTAGAAGGCATCTGCTGATGACCATTGTTATCCAGGTCTTTTATTAGAGATTTGGGGTAGATAGTTCTTGGTTTTCCATCCTTCCCCTTTTTTTTTTACTGGATATATTTTGAAACTATTTTCATTGTAAAACACCTTGTGGAGCTTTTTAAAGTAGAAAGTAATATTAAATAGAAAATGGTATAAATTACAGTAAATAATAATTGTTATTAATGACCTATTCCAATAGCATTTGTGCAATAGATGATACAATATCACTTATCACTTATTCATATATCCATACAATGGAGTGTAATCTAAATACTGTATTTGCTAACGTAACAACTGCATAATAAAGATTGAGAAATAACAAAAGCACAGTAGCTCACTGGGTAAGCCATAATATGGAGTTATGTGATATTCTGCCTGCCAGCCCCTTTTTCCAAATAAATAATATACTTTATTCTTTTAAGCAGAATCTACATTTTAGAAAGATGGCATTTGTCATGTTAGGAACAGCTCTTGCCTTTTTTCTGGACATAGCAACATTCGGAATGCTTTTAAAATCAACCAAAACTTCTTAAGGTAGGGACTGAGGCAGAAAAAAAAAAGAAATACATGTCCCAGAGCCTCTCATTAGAGTTTGGTGTACCAGGATCCTTTGAGATGTACAGGGACTTGAGACAGATGGAATATCTGTTTTAAGGGAATTGAGGTTGCAGATAACAAGCTTAGCCAGGAATCTCAATTAAGATTTATTCCTGTCTTTTATTTTTTTTTGTATTACTGATAAAATTGGTTTTTTAAAACTCAGTTCTTATACATTCTACAATTTGGGCATAATAACATTACCTATTTATAATCTGTTGTATTTCTTGAACCCTTTCCAATCTCTCTCTCGCTCTCTTTTTTTTAATAAAGGTTCTAGCAGGAATAACAAGGCTTTGAGATCAGCACCATCTTCTGATCAACCCAGTGTATAACATTTGCCCTTTGTGTTTTTTCTTTTTCTTTCCCAACTGATTTTTAAGCTGTATCATTGTGATTTGAACCATTCTATTACAGTTATTTTGCTCCTGTCCTGCTCAGTGTTTGCCTTTTAAGATTTTAAAGTTTGTATGTATTTATTTAGTAAACATATTTATATGGTCGCCCAATTCACACACAGATGACTCTGGGCTACTTATAACATTAAAAGTCCACAAGGGAAGAATTATAACCCACCCACTCACCCCTGTGTCAGCAGCAACACAATCAAATCTACCACTTGATCAGTTCCATCTCCAATAAAATATGTTTTATATTATTTTTTCAATAAAGTTTGGTTGTTCTTATACCTTATGAGACTGGTGAATTTCCCAAAGCAGAGAAGTGCTGGTGCTGGTCAGGCCACAAACCTTTAAGCTGTATAGCCAGGAGGCTGCATTACAGAGATTATTTCATTTCGCCCATTTTTATCTTTTAATATCCAAAATAAGGCAGCACAAACAGTGAGGGCCCTCTGTTTTGCATACACTAAGCTTAGGCAGTGGTGGGATTGAAATAATTTAACAACCGGATCTCTGCCCTAATGACTGGCTGGGTGGGCGTGGCCATGGTGGGCGTGGCCAGGGGTGTGTGACAAGCAGCACTTGGCTTCCTGCACCCCCCCTGGCAGCAAAAACAGGCCATGGGGGGGGGTGCCACACACCCCGCATCCCATTTTGGACCTGATAGGCCTCCCTGCTCTTATCTGGGAGCCAAAATGGGGTGCAGGGGGGACTCCTGGAAGGGGCAGGGCAGGGAGGGGAGGGGCCAGCCAGCAATTTAACAACTGGTTCACCCAAACCATCCCGAACTGGCCTAATCCCACCACTGAGTTTAGGGAGAGACTGCTAGGTGAGGCACTCCCTGGAAGACAGACTGTGGTAGAGGCTATCCATCTGCTATTCCAAGACAGGAGATTGGAACCACGGTATGCAGAACTAAGGAGTTTTTGCGATAGGAAGACTGAGTCTTCCAGTTTACTCCCTATCATCTCAGTCAGGCGACCACCAAAAGTTAATTTAGTTCTAGTTTACCTCAATATCTGACCCTAGCTATTTAGCTCATAATTTGTGGTGTATGGCTTAGTATATTGTATAAATTCATCCACAGCAGCCAGTCAAGAAAAACAACTGAGATTCATTGGAAATTTAGATCTCCCAGACCAGAAGATCTTCCTTTTCACGCTTTCCTTTCCTTTCTAACCCTCTATACATGTTGGCCAAGAGCCAATCTGTCATTGGTTTACCTGGCATAAGAGCCAATCAATAACACAGGGTTGAGGAAAATGGAAATTTGTCACTTTATTTCCGATCAGAAGCAAATGGGCTTTCCGTTAGCAAAAAAAAAGGGGGGGGGGAGCTGGGAGGGAGCACTGAGCAGGACTGGCATTCTATTTTTATACCTCAGGATACAGGAAATTCAAAACAGCAATGATAGGTTGCAAATTTCTTACCCATATAACACTTGTATAAACAATGTTGTTCAGCGTGGAAAGCACATGTGCATGTTGTGCTGTTCATGTGTTCTTAGCATGGCCTGTGCCATCTAGACCCCTGCTTTCCTCACAGCCCCTGCTGCAACAAGCTTCCTACGTACTGTTCTAATTGCATCCTGTGTATCTAACTATGATTTCTCTGTAGGGTCTCTTTCAGTGTTATTTATCAAGTGTGCAGATGTTTGTGATCTAGCTAAACTGCTGGCAGCTTCCTGTTCTGAGTTTCTATGCTCAAGAGGAAAATAGACTGAAAAGAATTGAAAATAATGTGTTCCTTTTTAATAAATGGAAGAGCTTTCAAGGTTGGGGTCTCAGGTCCTCATACAGTCACCATTCTTTTTTGAAAACATGCTTAGAGAGCCTCGTGGGTTTTAGACATAACTTGATTTGCTCCAAGAAATCTACTAGAACTCCAGAAATTTTTATTTTTATTTTATTTAAATAAAAATATAAATTGCCCAATAGCTGAAGCTCTTTGGGCAGTTTATAATAAAACGCACTAAAAATACAATTTGGATAAAAACATATATAATAAAATCAAAGAAGATGTTCATGTAAAGCCATAGAAATTATAGACAGCAACATGGCAGTAATTGCAAATCTGGAAAAGAAATATGGATTTAAATGTGAATTTAATACTGATTTAAAAGTCGGGGGGGGAGTCTTCACATAGTGCCAAAATTATACTAATGCAGGCAACCAATCAAGGAAGGGAATTCTATAAATGGTGTGCCCACGCAGAAAAGGCTCTCTTCTTTGTATTGATCTACGTCACCTCCTTAGTACGGGGGTGGGTGGGTGGGTGGGGGCAGGGCAGGACGAGACCTCATTAGAGGTTCTTAAAGTTTAGGTAATTCCATGCCACACTTTTTCAAGTAAACTGATCCTAAGATGTTTAGGACTTTAAAGGTCAAACACAGCACATTGAATTAGGTCCAGAAACAAAGTGGCAGCCAGTATAGATGGAAAAGTACAAGCATATGTTCATACCGGTCAGATTAGGCAATCCCAGAGTCAATTTATTTTGAACTAACTAAAGTTTCAAGATTATTAAAAAGGCAACTCCATATATAACTCATTGCAATAATCCAACCAAGAAATTACCAGAGCATGTATAGCTGTGGTGAGACTGTCTCTGTGCAAGTCAGATCACAGTTGTTAAATACGCCCAAATATATTTAGTATTAAATTGGAAGAGCATCACTGCTTCCTTATATTCAGACATGGAAAACAATTTGATTGCAACATAACAAACAGACTGATAGAAGTTCTAAGGGACGACAGTCTAAACTTAACTTGAAATGAACTGGGTCAGTGCTTCAACCCAACCAACACTCTGGAATTACAGACATATTAAATTGACACAGAACCCTTGCATGGAAGTTACCAATCATTAACTGTGCTAAAGAACATTGATTTTGAAGAGCTAAAATATCTTTTGCTCCTACTTTTAAATCAGTCATTCATAGCATGTATTGCATTATATAATATGCAATCAATGTCAAACTAAAAAATATTGAACTTTAGGGAAATGAAACATTAACCTTAATATGCTTTTCATTGCCACATTATAAACTGATCCAAATCAGCAAATGCTCCAATATCTTTTTCTTTGAAGTCTAGAAAATAGTATCAGTTCTTCCCCCTAATTTTCAGCAAAATGAATCTCATAATTGCAAAATTCCACCCGAAACCATATTTTGTGGAATTAGCATCCATGAGATATAACATCCATCTATATTAGATAGGATTAATATTTTGTCTTTAGAAAAAGGCAATATTTGTACAAAAATGGGGCAATGAGTTTGTGCAAATAGATATTAATGAATTTGGAGCTTTGGGGGTGGTGTGAAGAATCCCTGATCTTTTTAAATTAACTTTTTAATCTTAAAGAAAGTTTATATATACATCAATAGATGCTAGCCTCTAAGGCCAACATCTTGGATTTTTCCAGATGAATAATGTGGAATGTTTCATTACCCAACTAGGTAACATCATCAGTGCTGATGATGTTACTTAGTCAGGTAATGAAATGTCTGCAAAACAAAACAAAAAAAAGAACCAAGCTCAGAGAGAGTCAACTCTGAGCTATAAATGTTAACTTCTATAATGTTCTAGTACATAAGTAATGACTATTTTGGTTGAGATTTTTTTTCCCTTCAATCCTCTAGCAAGTTAGCTATTGAAATGTTAGCTTTTTGGTGCAAACATTCAATGGCTATGCAACATTATCTTGAAGCAGACAATGCAATGCAATCCTAGGCTGCATTAGTGGGATAGACTCAACCCTAGGCTGCAATAGAGGGATAGACTCAAGATCACATGAAATTCTAGTTCCACTTTACAAAGCCTTAGTAAGACCACACTTGGAATATTGCATCCAGTTCTGGTCACCACAATACAAAAAAGATGTTGAGACTCTGGAAAGAGGGCAGAGAAGAGCAACAAAAATGATAAAGGGGCTGGAGGCTAAAATGTACAAAGAACAGTTACAGGAATTGAATATGTCTAGTCCCGTGATGGCGAACCTATGGCACGGGTGCCACAGGTGGCACGCGGAGCCATAATGGTGGGCCCGCGAGTGTTGCCCTAGCTCAGCTCCAGCACACATGCGCGCACCAGCCAACTGATTTTCAGGCCTTCTGGTCCCAACGGAAGTCGGGAAACTGGCTGTTTCCGGACTCCGGAAGGCCTCCCACGGGGATGGGGAAGGTTGTTTTTGCCCTCCCCAGGCTCCTAGAAAGCCTCTGGAGCCTGGGGAGGGGGAAAAACGGGCCTACCAGGCCCACTGTGCCAAAAGCAGGGGTAAGTGTGGGAGGGTCATGTGCGCATGTGCGGGAGGGCGGGGCGCATTGAATTATGGATGTGGGCACTTGCACCCGTGACCCCCCACACTCCCCCCGCTTTTGGCACGCAATGGCAAAAAGGTTAGCCATCACTGGTCTAGTCTAATGAAAACAAGGACTAGGGGGGACATGATAGCAGTGTTCCAATATTTGAAGGGCTCCTACAAACTTCCAAAGCACCAAAAGGCAGGAGAAAAAACAATGGTTGGAAACTAACCAAGGAGAGAAGCAACCTAGACTAAGGAGAAATTTCCTAATGATAAAAACAATCAACCAATGCATTGACAGCGAGAGCAATTAACCAATGGAATAACTTGCCTTCAGAAGTTGTGGGTGCTCCATCACTGAAGACTTTCAAAAAGAGCCTAGACAATCATTTGTCTGAAATGATATAGGGTCTACGGCTCGAGCAGGGGGTTGGGGTAGAAGACCTCCAAGGTCTCTTGCAACTCTATTATTCCATGTTCTATGTTCTAGAAATATTTTCCTTGCTTTCCTTTTCTTCTCTGTGCAGGTGTAAACCCAGATACATGTAGAAAGAAACCATATTTTTTCTCTTGGTTAGATCCAAATGTGATGATGAATGTGTGATGTGTCCTGGGTTTTTTAATTTATATGGGGTAAATGCTTGAAACAATAGTAAAGGTTTATTGACTGATTTGTAAAATAGAATATATGTTAAAGAGAATATAGGATACAACAAGAGGTGTGAACTTCAAAATTAATATGTCAAAGTCCAAAGTAGATCTGTCTGATATGGAGAAGATAGAGTGCAAATGGAAGTTATACATAAAATGGTAAAAAATAGAGCAAGTAGATGGATTTATATATCTTTGCTGAGTGTTTAGTAAAGAATTGGACAGAAAAATTTAAGACACACTGTACAAATGTTGGTAAGAATGTGATAGATAGCACATGATTCATTGTGAGGAATGAACATATATCAAAAGGTTCCTCTATATATGGATGTTTTATTCTTCCCATATTCTTAAATGAAAGTAAGAGTTGGGTATGAAAGGACAAACATAAAAGTAAATTGAATGCAGTGGAATAGATAACATAAGAAGGATGTGTGATAAAATAAAAATAGATCAAAAGTAAAAAATGACCAGGTGATTAATGAATATGGACTAAATACAATAGCAACCGGTATACTAAGCAATATGCTAAGATGGTTTGGTCACATAGGGAGAATGAGGAATTAATTACAAAACCAATATACGAAGGAAAAATGAATAAGAGGGAGAAGGGGAAGACTGGGAAAGTCCTAACAGGATGAAATTGGTAAAATCTCAACAGAAGACAGGTAAGCAGTTTAAAAAACACGATGCCACATTTGAAGTATGTCCATATATATGAATGTGATGGGAGCAGGAGTGATTTGCGAACTTTGAAAGGTGTAAAGATTAGTGAATAATGTTGGTGTAAATTAGATTTAGTTAGATTTCCAATTCTTTCATTTCCAGTTTTTAATTTTTTTAGAGTTTCAGTTGCTTTTAGTCTAACTCTAGAACAGGATAGGACATAATGCAACATCAATACATATGACACAAAATCTAGAGACATTTAAAATGATATTATAAAGCAACCGCATTACTATATTTCTAAGGATCCTGGTCAGGGGTGAAATGCTCCCAGTTCGGACCAGCTCGGGCGAGTAGGTAGCGATGGCGGTGGGCAATTCGGAGAACCGGTAGCAAAAATCCCTGCCCCCGCCCCCCCCATGCCCAGCTGAGCCGCGTGATCATCAGAGCCTTTTTTTTCTTTTAAATGGCTCTGATGATCCAAGCTCTGACGATCCCAGCTGAATTGCCTGCCGATCAGGCAACTCAGCTTGGATCGTCAAAGCCATTTAAAAGAAAAAAAGTTTTTTCTTAGCTCTGACGATCCCAGCTGAGTTGCCTGCCGATCAGGCAATTCAGCTGGGATCGTCAGAGCCTTTTGAAAGCATTTTTTACATGGTTTTACATATAAAAAATGGTTTTAAAAGTAAAAAAAAAATTGGCCATGCCCACCCAGTCACATTACCCACCACCACCAAGCCACACCCACAGAACCGGTAGTAACAAATTTTAGATTTCACCCCTGATCCTGGTCCATATTGATCATACTGGATCTCTGAAGTCCCATGAAGACAATGTAATGGGGAAAGCAGTCCTTTAGTGTCCTGATCTGAAACCATAAAAAGTGTTGACCCTAGAAATAAAACAGAAGGCTAGACCATCTATTTAATAACAAAGTCGCATACCTGTATAGAACATAGAATAATAGCATTGGAAGGGACCTTGGAGGTCTTCTAGTCTAACTCTCTACTTGAGCAGGAGCCCCTGTACCATTTCAGACAAATGTTTGCCCAGATTTGTTTCTTTTTTAAAGCCTCCAATGATGGAGCACTCACAACTTCTGAAGGCAAGCTAATCCATTGGTTGGTTGCTTTAACCGTTAGAAAATTTCTCTTCAGTGCTAGGTTGCTTCTCTTTTGGTTAGTTTCTTGTCCATTGTTTCTTGTTTCTTGCCTTTTGGTGCTTTGATAAATATAAATAGACTGAATTCCCCCATAAAAAGGGGAAAAAATTATACACGATTACAGAAGTTAAAAGTAGACATAATTTGTCTTCAAGAAACTCATATAAAAAAGCAACATAGTAAACTATTGGAGTGCCCCAAAATTGGGAAATTATATTTTTCATTGGCACAACAGAAGAAAAGAGGGGTAGCACTATATATTAAGGAAACAATAAACTCCAAACAAATATATGCAGATGAAGAAGGAAGAATTTTAATGGTGGAGATAAGGATGAACCAAAAACAGATACTTGAGTTAGCAATATATGCTCCAAACAATAGGCAAGAAGAATTTTATTAAAAACTACAGAAGATATTAGAAATGAAATACCAAAATATTTGTGTTGTAGGAGACTTCAACACAATTGTAGACACAAAATTAGACTATAGGAGTAGTAAGACAGGAAAAAAAGCAAGAAAGATATTCCCTAAGGCATTTTTTAAAATGGTGGAGGAAACTTGTATACAAGACACATGGAGAGAAATGAACCCGGAGGGGAAATCAATACACATTTTACTCAAATAGCCATAAATCATGGTCCAGAATTGATATGATGTGGATGTCACCTGAACTAATAACTAATTTACAAGAGATAGAGATAGAAACCAATATATGAGCCGACCATAACCCAATAAAAGTAAGCTGGAAAGAAAGGGGAAAAAAGGCTGAGATGGACATCAAACCAATCCATACAAAAAGAGAAAGAGTTTACACAAACAATAGTAAAAGAAATGGAATTCTTCTTCTTCAAAAAAAAAGGCAGATCTCTGCAAAACGTATGGGATACAACTAAAGCATATATTAAAGAATTAGCTGTAACCTACATAGTAAGAAAGAATAAGAAAAAAAAGCAACATAAAAAAACATTAAGAGAAGACCATAAAAAAGTCAAATTAGAATTACAAATAGATCCACAAAAGAAAACTTTAAAATATCAAATGGAAATAATAAAACACAAATTACCTCTGATAGTAAAAGAAGAATTGGCACAACAAATTAAAAGAGCAAAACAAAACTTTTTTTGAAAATGCTAATAAGCTGGGAAGATGGTTAGCCTACAAATAGAAAAAAGAAAGAGAGATGAAACTGATAAGTAAACTACCAGATGTGAAAGAAAACCTACAGTTTCAAAATGAGATAAAGAAAAAATTCAGGAATTTTATGAAAAATTATACGATAAAGAAAAGTTCTGGAGGAAAACATAATATAATACTTGGGAAAAGCTAAACTACCAAAAGTGCCTGAAAACATTAAAATTATGTTATATGAAAAAATAACAATGATGGCGCTGACGGAGGTGATAAAGTGACAAAAAAATGACAAGTCCCTGGGACCAGATGGAAGTATATAAACATTTACAAGACACATTGAGTTTGTCAATGTTAGAGGTTTATAATGAGGTGTTGCTAGAGGCTAAGATGCCAAACACTTGGATAAAACCAAATAATACCCTAATTCCAAAAGAAGACTCAGACCTGATACAGATAAAGAACTATAGGCTAATTTCACTATTAAATGCAGATTACAAAATATTTGCATCAATAATGGCAGAGAGACTTAAAAGATTCTTAAATGAATTTATTCACCCAGATCAAAATGGATTCCTACCCAAAAGTCAAATTAAAAATAATGTAAGATTTATTCTAGATATGTTGAAATACTATGAAACACACTTGGAAAAGCAAATGGCATTGATTTTTCTAGATGTACAGAAAGCATTTGATAATGTAAATTGGCAATTCATGATACAACAGTTAGAATGTATGGATTTTGGTGAGAAGTTTGTAAACATGATTAAAACAATCATGTTTCATAATATATCATAATCAAATGGCAAAAGTAATAGTCAATGGGGACTTCACAGAGAATTTTAATATTAAAAATGGCATAAGACAAGGATGTCCACTGTTACTATTCATATTAACATTGGAGGTGTTAAACAGAAATATTAGACAAGATCCAGAAATAAAAGGTTTGGCAATAAGAAGGGAAAAATATAAATTACAAGCATTTGCAGATGATCTGGTATTTATTCTAGAAGAACTATTGGAAACTGTCCCTAAATTAATGGAAAGAATAGAAGAATATGAAGAAGTAGCTGGATTTAAAATAAATAAAGAAAAAAACTAAAATAATAGTTAAAAACCTTAGAGATAAACAGAAAACGAATTGACAAAGAAGATAGACCTTCAGATAGTTAAGAAAACAAATACTTGGGAATATATTTAAGAGCAAGATGTGCAACAATTAAAGAAGATAACTATATAAGGCTACTGCAACAAATTAAATTGGATTTGGAGAAAGAAAAATTTGCAATTATGAATGGTAGGAAGATTAGCAACTATAAAAATGAATATTTTGCTGAAATTTGTTTGTTTCAAATGATCCCTATAAAAGTAGAGAAAAAATATTTTGATGAGTATAACTAAACACAACAATCTTGAATTTTTTTTAAAAAAAATTTGATTTATATACCGCCCTTCTCCGGAGACTCAGGGCGGCTTACAATGCGCTAAGCAATAGCCTTCATACTTGCCCCCACAAACTGGGTCCTCAATTTACCTACCTTAGAAAGGATGGAAGGCTGAGTCAACCTTGAGCCTTGGTGAGATTCGAACCTGCAATAATTGCAGGAAGCTGATGTTAATAACAGGGCTTTAGACCACTGTACTATCCAAGACTCTATTTATTTGGCAAGGGAAAAAAACTAGAATAAGATTCACAGATATTTTCAAAGACATTATTTAAGGAATGCTCTGCTTTTGGTATGGGAAAAGGTGAAAACAAAAATTTATATGAAAATACCAGGTTGGCTTTCAACAATGGAAGCCTTTATTCACCCAAATTTAGTAACTCTGGAAAAATTTTTAACATATAAAGATATTTTTAATGTGGAAGGGGAACTTAAAACCAAATGAGAACTACAGAATCAGGTGTTGACTTGTCATAGTGGCCACATATGTAAATGCAAACAAGATATGAGAAAGATATTAAGATTTATGGCTTTTATAAAGAGCAAATAGCATTTGATCAAATATTGCTAGCAACAGATGAAAAGCTAAAGAAAATATATAATTTCTTATTAAGTTTAAAAATGGAAGATGAGCAGGTAAAAGAGACAACAATAATATGGAAAAGAAACTATAAAATGACAATGGCAACCACCTATAAGGAAAACTTGTACAAAATGTTCTATAGGTGGCACTTGACGCCACCAAAGTTAGCAAAGATGTTTAAAAACAGATCCGTCAAATGTTGAAAATGTAATCAAAGACCAGGCACATACTACCACATATGGTGGACATGTCCAAAAGCAAAAAAAATTTGGATGAAAATGCACACATGATTAGAAAAAATGTTATAACAGCATATAGATTATAAACCAGAATTATTTTTGTTAGGCATAATGCCAGAAAACTATGAGAAAGGGAATGTATATTTAATATTACATATCTTGACAGCAGCAAGAGTTATATTTGCACAGCACTGGAAAAATGAGGAAACACCTATAGAAGAAGCAATAATAAAAAAATATTAGACTGTGCAGAAATGGACAGATTGACACTGATGATAAAAGAAAAAGAAGACCCAGACTATTTTCAAACATGGGACTTCTTTTAGAAGTGGTTAGACAACAGAGGTAGAAACTAGGAACTGGAAAAATATGTAAAATATGTAAAAAATATGTAAGCAAATTGATCCAGACAATACGCTGTTCACAAAGCACTTATAAATGTAAAGAGAAAATGTAAATAATAATAAAAAAAGAACTCTGAGATGTAATATAATCTATCAGGAGCCAGTGATTTGAATCTGTATAGAGCTGACAAGTGTTCTCTTACCTTATTTTTGCATATTTTAATTTGTATTCCTAACCTGTCATTTACATTTCTGTTTCTGATGAGTAGTCTTTTCTTTTTGCATGAAGACAGATGCAAAGTATGAATTAAGCAGTTCTGCTTTCTCTCTGCCTGTTACTCCTTTGCCATTTTCTCCCATTAGTGGACTGATTGTTTCTTTGACTTTTTTTCTTGCTTTTTGGGTTTTGAAAGAAATGTTTTGTTTTTGACATTTCTCGCAAGTTTTATTTAGTTCAAAGTCTTAGTTTTCCTAACTTCTTTTTGCAGGTGCAGGCTATTTATTGGTATTCTACCTTATTTATGTGTCCCCCTTTCCATTTTTTGTACATTCCTTTTCTCTCAATTGGTTTGAGAGTTCTTTATGCAAACATGCTTTTTTTGTTTGTTTGTTTGTTTGTTTTCTTTTTTAGTGATATTGAACTGGACTGAGTTTTATAATCATATTTTTCAGAGGTTCCCAAATATCTTGAGTTGATTTCCCCTTTAAGATTTTCATCCATTGGATCCTTCTCAAGGTTTTTTTTTAAAGTCTAAGACACTGGTTTGATTATGTTCTGTTGCTTGGGTCTGTTTTATATTGAATTCTAATATGACATGGTCCCTCTCCCCTAAAGTTCCTACAACTTCAATCCGTTCTATCTCTTCTTCTCTATTGATAAGAATAAATTCAGTATAGCTTTCCCTCTAGTTGCCTCCTCTACCTTTTGGGTGATGAAGTTGTCAGCTAGATTGGTCAGGAATGTGTTTGATCTTCCATTGTTGCAGAGTTTGTCTCCCAGTTGATGTCAGGGTAGCTAAAGATCCCCATTAGTACTGTGATGCATTTCCTGATATGTTGGTTAACTGAGTAGCAAAACATTCATCTATTTCTTCTACTTGTTGGGTGGCCTGAAATATACACCTATGGCAATATAATTTTTTCCCATTTTATGTTGACCCATATGCATTCTAGAAGGCTTTCATCCTTTGTTGTATACATCTCTGTAGAGAGGAAGTGATCGCTAACATTTATTTTATGTTAGGTCTGGGGTTTTTTTTTTGAATAGTCTGTATCTTTCTATCACTGAATTTCCAGGCATGAATTTCATCCCACCAAGTTTCTGTAATAGCAACTATATCATACTTGCGCTTATGTAGTAGTATTTCAAGCTCACCCTGTTTGTTGCCTAAACATTAAGTCTTAAGTGTATAGGCATCTCAGTTCTTTGTGGTAGCCCTGGGTATGCTTCCTGTATCTCCTACTTTGCATCTGAGTTTTTTTCTTTCTGTTTATTCCCTACCTCCTTATTTGACTGGTTATCTGTTGATTTTTGCTTGGAATTAGGTCCTAAAGGTTGTGCAGATTGGTTGCCTTTCCCTACCCCCCCCCCATTTTATTGTGTACTTGTGTGTGTGTTTATTGTGTTTATTGTATTATGTGTGTGTTGTTACTATCTGCATGTTTATTGTTCCTGTGATTATTATCAACAATCTTGTAGATACCACTTGGAACAATTACAGTTTCTAAGTTGTCTCCAGAGACAGCACACTATCCAAACATAATGCAACCAAGCGCATCTCGCTGCAGCCAAGTGTTACATCGATCTGCAGAGTACCACAGAATGGCTTTTACACATCCAATCACAGTTTTAGCAATCAGCCAAGCTCTTCCACAGGATACTACATTTAACGCTTCCCGCTTCCCTCCCAACAGATGCCAAATGATTGCTTTAATCCTCATTTAGCTGTAGGGGATGGGGCTGAATGATCCATATCATTAGTTTTGACACACATACAAGTACACTGGATTTCTTCTTCTTATAACTTTTTTTAAAACCCATTTTCCTAACAGGTTAGATATGCTCCGTTCAACCTTTAGTTCAGTTCAGTAGTTGGTCACATACTCAAACTATCTATGATATCTCACAGACTTGAAAAATGTGTGCCTACCAACCTTATGTCCAGCAGAATATTCATATTCTCATTGCCCAGCAACTGAAACAGAATAGCCAGGATTCAGGGCTAAGCATATTCTTTATCTCAATTACTGTCACAGGGTATGGGATAAGGTGATGCTGCTGGTGGGGAGGCTAATAGTTACTGTACTGATTAAGCTATTACAAGCCAGATGCCGTTATTGGCAAATTTGATTAGCCCAGGCAAACGCTTCAGCAGGAAATAATCTATCTTCCTACAAATCTTTCTCAGCACTAAAGCTGTAGCACTAACCAATCTGATAACCAGCTGGGGGATTATAGGGCACAGTGCCATTTTCACACATTTGTAATTCATCATTGCAAATGCCTCTAACTGGGCTTTTTTAAAATCTGTACCCAGACCTGCTTGTATTGTTATGTTATCCAATTTCCTGTTCATTTTGTAAGCCCGGATCTTTTACAGGCAATCACTGAGTCAGTTTCCCAATCTCAAAACAATATTTTATTAAAGAACCAACTGAGTTTCTGGTGACAGAATCCAGCAGCCTGAAAACCAAAAGGTTTAATCATTTAAAAACTGCTTCCACAATTTATAGCCCATAATTCATGATTTATAAATAACAGTGGCAGTGAATAGATCTGCACAATATGCTAAAAGCAAATAAATATGTTAGAACTTCTGATGTGGGAACTGAACAATTTTGTTTGCAAATATGAGCAATATTAACTCATGCTTGACAAATTTGGAGACATCTGTGTAGGATGAAAGTTACAATTACCACTGAAACTTTTAGAAGTAGAATTATTATGTTGCAAGCAGCCCCTCGTTTTTCAACCCCATGAATAATGGAAAAAATAATTTATTGAAAACTATTGAATACTTCCAAACTAATTTAATTTGCAGATTGTTTAGAGGTCCTTTTGGATAAATTAATAAAGTAATAACATTGAATAATTATTTATAACAGCATTTTTACTGGTATTTGCTGATTTAGTTTCTTTAAAATACCTGCCCATATTTATATACTTTTCCTAAATATATATGAAGGATTATTCAAATTCTTTTAATTTTTTCTTTTAATAAATATTTATTAAATAATATTTTGCCTCAATTTGGCAATTTACACATCACTAAAGTTTCATTTACAAAGTCAGGCACTGGGGTTGGGGGTAACAACTTTGATAAAAAAAAATAGATGAGTAGAAATAGCTATGGCTACTTTGCCTGAGAAAAAGAACATCTATCTGTACATGCTCAGAAAAGCACTTTTTTATTTTTTAGCACTGAAAATAAGTTTGATCTGTTTCACCTGCTCAAGGATTATTACACATCCTTTTTCTAACTTTGCTGAGAAATTTTCTTTATCTTGCATATTTAGATATAAGTTACAAAATATTGTTTCTTGAAATTGCTTAACTGTAACAAAGAATGTCGTAGATTCTGTTCCTAAATGCTCAGGAGATTGTGAATTATACGCATATGCAATACAATAAATTCTTGTTATATTTTAAAAAATGAATTAATAACATTAACACATAATTACAATTTGGGGGGGAAGATCTGTAATTCTGCACATTTAAAATGTTAAGTAGAAAATTAATAAAAAGATGGATGAAAAATTAAAGGGGGTGGAATAAACAATATATTGTATAGGCAATCACTCTATGCCCCAAATCTATACTGATTTGGAATTGAATAGTCTGCTTTCTAGTACTAATACCAAATTGATATTTTGCTAAATATGCCAACTGCAGCTTGATTCTGGGTTTGAAATAACATTTGGAAATACATGTCTGGGTTTTTAAAGATATGTCTGCAGTCTTTTGAAGGGGAGATAGAGAGAAATAATGATTCCATACCACCATATCTGTGGCTGACATGTTTGATTTCTTGCCGTTTTTCATAGGACTTCTTTTAATGCATTTTGTGTTTTCAAGGTAGCGTGTATGAATTCTGTAATCCTTCTTACACACTAGTTAAAGCTCTGTTGTAATACCAGTACCAGTCTGCAGTTATAGGGATTTCAGAGAGAGGGAGGGTGGGAAGGAAGGAAGGAAGGAAGGAAGGAAGGAAGGAAGGAAGGAAGGA
>WNWU01000001.1:2505581-2533658 GCA_012654045.1 Ptyas mucosa
GGAAGGAAGGAAGGAAGGAAGGAAGGAAGGAAGGAAGGAAGGAAGGAAGGAAGGAAGGAAAAACACTCATTTTTTCATCCCAAGCAGAATCAACACTGGGGAAAGTATGACTTCTTTCATTGAAAGCAAAGGCAAAAAACAGCCCTTTTTCTTCTGGATAGGAAAAAACTTTGTTCTTTTAAATCAGAGCTAGAACTCCAGCAAAACAAGGAAGGATGTTGCTGAGTCCAAGCAGGGTATATCATCCTCCCCAACAACTTTATGAATGGCTGAAATACTGTAAGAGGCTGGGGGAAGTAGGATGGAAAAAAATGGACAATTTTGTTTTGAGATTCAGGTGAACTTTAAGAAAACAAGGTAAATTAAATGTTCAATTCTTCTGTGTGTGCTTATCTCTTTATTCACCAAAAATCAAACAGGGCGTGGGAACCTTCCCCCTTCCCACCTCACTATTTGGAGATCAGGGAAGGACATCAAAAGAGGCATTCCCTTGGAAGACAGGTAGTGGCAGCAGAAACTGCTATTCTGAACAGGATGCAGGGTCAGTGAGGTAGGACCCAAAAGGTGTCTAGAAAAGGATGGATGAGACTTCCAATCAGCTACCTTGTGGTCTCAGCCCTGCTCACTCCATAATGAGGTAATGGGATAAGTGCAGAGTAAAGTGGCAATCCAGAGTGGGGAAAGAGAAAAATTGGGAGAAGAGAGAAAAATTACTAATGATGCTGGAACACATAAGCTTCCCTCCTTTTCCTTTTTTCTTAATATTCTCTTTAATTGGGAGACTGAACAGTGGATGTCCTCTTCCAAAATAAATTCAGTAAATGTCTATAGAGAGCCTCAATCATCCAGGTCATGCTTGTCCCAAGGGTGCTTTTCGCTTTTCATCCAAGACGCTTCTTCATTTCTGAACTGAAAACGTTTCTTGGATGAGAAGCGAGATGTTTTCAAAGAAAAACCCAAGAAAGTTCAGTTGCCTTTTGGAAAAGCAGCTTTGGGACAACCAGTCCAATCACTCCAGCAGCTCCCAAGAAGGGTATAAGTTTTCAGAATACAAGGTGAGGATCTAGAGCATTTTCTGGAGAACTGTAAAAAAAATTGACCATGCCTATTAAGGTGGGAATAAATTAGTACATGTGATAAAGGAAAACTGCCCATATGCTATGCTTTTGGGAAATGATTTGATAGGACATGGTGTATATGACAGACAATTCCATCAGGACTCAAAATCAGCCAGAACAGACCTCCTGACATGGACAGCAAAAGATAATCCAGAGCCTTGGAAACCCAACAATAAGAGTAACAGCTGGAGCAGAGGAAGCAGGTCGAGGCTCCAAGTCTGTGATGGCGAACCTATGGCACGCGTGCCACAGGTGGCACAGGTGGCGTAGCCATATCTGTGGGCACACGAGTGTTGCCCTAGCTCAGCTCCAGTATGCATGCATGTGCCGGCCAGCTGATTTTCGGGCCTTCCGGGCCCACCAGAAGTCAGGAAACAGGCCATTTCCGGTCTCCAGAGGGCCTCTGGGAGGTGGGGGAGGCTGTTTTCACCCTCCCCAGGCTCCAAGAAAGCCCTTGGAGCCTGGGGAGGGCAAAAAACAGGCCTACCGGGCCCACTGTGCCATCATGTGCCAAAAGCGGGGGTTGCATGGGGAGGGGAGATCGCACGTGCATGTGCGGTGGGCGGGGCGCATTGAATTATGGGTGTGGGCATGCGTGCGTGCAACCCCCCTGCGCTCCCCCCGCTTTTGGCACACGACAGCAAGGTTAGCCATCACTGCTCCAAGTGAATCAATAAAGGTGGCGTATGCTCCTATTACTGTCCTCTTGCAGACAAAAGTAAAGGACTAGCAAGTGGCCTTAAGCTTACTTTAGGAAATTGCTTCACAAAGATGAGATTTGAATTGAGGATTTGCCATCACTGATAGATTTTGAGAGTGCCATAAAGTTGTTTTGACTTCTAGTGACCACATAGACAGCTCTTCTCTGTGGTGATCTATCCCTAAACTGGCTTTTGGAGTTTCCCAATGGTACATTCATGGCCACCGTAACTGAGTCCATCCACCTTGCTGCTGGTCTTCCTCTTCTTTCCTTATACCTTTCCCAGCATTAGAGCCATTACTCCAAATTCACGGCCACCATACTTACATCTTCTCATATAAAGGATGGAAGGTCACAATTTAAAGAACTCTTAGCTGGATAATGCCATTGTATTTGTCAACAAACCGGATCAGTGCCACTAATAGGTTGAGTGAACCAAATGTGTCAGGCAACAAATATAGGGGGAATTAGGGAATGGCAGGGAGACTGATTAGTTACTCCCTTTTCTGTCTGAAATACAATGGGAATACTATTAAGCAGCAAGAAATGTACTGCCAACAAAAGAGGTATTAATTAAATCCTCTTCAAAATAATAATTTGTCCATCCCCCAAAACATAAAAGGGGATTTTTAAAAAACTCATATGCATTTGAAAAAATGAATGATAATTTTTCATCCCTAATCAGAATAAGGGTGGAAATCATTATCCCTATGGTGCTACTTATAAAGAGGCATATTTTCTGTTTGCTGTCAAGTAATCTATTTTGGCTCCAATATCTCTTTGATAATCAGTTTTAAAGAGGCAGTTTATTTCTGAGTGTCATTCAGCATTTCCCCCAGGATTTAAATGGAGGAAAGATAGAACTTTTCAGCACTTATGATTAAGGCCATCCAAATGCGAATTCAGTGTTTCTAAAAAAAATTTGGAAGCAATAATATCTTCATTAGATGTAATTTACAAGAGCAGGATACAAATATTTGACTCAATAAAAATGTACATAAAATTAATTATATTTGCATGTAATTTTTTATAATTCTGTTAATGAACACAAGAATGGTCATTTAAAATGGCTCTCTGTTCTGCTAGTTTTAAGAACATAATATTCTATTTTGTTGTTTTTTCTTAAAGGATAATTAATAGTGTTACTGAGTTTAGACTACTCAAAACTGGAATATCAGAAAATAAAAATAAAAACTTATCTGCCTTCCATGATGATAGACATAAGAACTCTAAAATGCTCCTATTTTAAAGGAAAATTATTTGGAGAAAAAAAAAACCAATCTTCCGTTCAGGTTACATTTAGTCACAGTTTAAATAAAGCACAACTAACTGAATTGATATTAACATGGTAAGGCATGGATCAGAATAAAAGATGAGTCTAATATCATACTAAGCTAAAATGAAGTAAATCATACTTTGGCAAGCGCACTGGGCAAACTGGACCAATTCTCTGGTAATACTGGAAAGCAAATTTTCTTCAGGCACTTCTGCTCTTCCCTTATGCATCAAATGTACCGGTGTCACAAAAAGTTTCTGAATGACACTTTATCTCCCATTTCTCCTTAAGGCTCTGTTATTAATTAAACACCCAAAAGATGTTTCAATCAAATGCTGATTCTGAGATCATCTAGAAATCAGTCAGTGTAAAAAAAAAAAGTGGAGTTTAATAGAGGCATGATGAATTAAACCGAGAAGCCTTTTAAAAACTAAAATATGATTTAGGCCTGCCACTTGATGAATCACTTAAAAGATAATTGTAATCACGAGTTATAATTAATTAAATCTACATATGAATAAAACAATTATTCTGGGGGAAAAGGCATTTTGTCTTTGGTGATGATGTGCAGGTTCGTTTGCATAAACACTATTCCTTCCTCACGTTCAAGGATACTTTCTGAAGGAGCCACAAGATTTGGGATTACAGAATTGTAATTGGTGGCCTAACATCTTCAACCATATTCTGACTTGCTTAGAAATAACCACCTGATTCTATCCAGGAACGAAACCCACAACAAACTTCAGCCTGGACTATATTATAGGAATATTTTATTTTTCCATTTGGAATATTTCTTCTTTTTTTTTTCCTACATCGGAATTGGTTAACTGGAAAGATTCACAAACTGACCAAGAGCCCTTTGCTTGTGTCAATGTTCTGATGGAGCCCCACAAGCCTGGGCAGTTGAGCCAATTCTAGAAGATGGAAGAGTTTTCCCCACCTTCTGCATCACCATGGGACCAGGTGGAACAAATCTTTTGCCCAGTGCCAAGCCCATGGATCTACAAAAACGTGTGTCATCCTCTTCCCCCGATAACTACTACCTCAATGAGCCCCCTGATCGCCGTGTCCAAAGTTAACTGACAGTAATGCCACATCGGCGCCTCACAATTGCTCCCCCGCATCTGGGAGGGGTCGGTACGGAGCCTCTTTTTCACGGCTCTTATATCCGGCCCAAGAAAGTTGCTTAACTCTTTTTTAAAAAAAAAAACAAAAAACACGCCGCAGTATCATCTGGCAGGGCCGGGCCAAATGCTGCTCTGCTTTTTAAGGATAAGCGTCGTCGAGATTCCTAAAGAAAGGCAGTTGAGAGCCCCAACTTCCACGCTGTAGCCGACCTGCTCCTCCCTCCCTTGGCATTTTTGGAAGACTAATTCCAAAGCAGGAATGTCGCCTCTCTTTTGTTCACGCGAACTTCACGCTCGGAGCGGGGAAACCTATTTATGTTCGGATTTCCTCCGTCTCCTTCAGCTCAGCAGCCCCTTTCCGCTCGTTTGCGCACCCGAGCCGAGGCAGAAGTCTTCGCGCTTGGCGGCTACCGCGTGGCGGGAGCGGTCACCCGGCTCGCAGAACCATTGTCAGGGGGCGCCTGCCTGGGAAAGCAACGACTTCCTCGCTCTTTGACGCGGCCCTCAGTCCTGGAGGAATCTCCCAGCGCGCCTCCGTCTCTCAGAGTTAGGCTGGAGGGAGAGGAAGGCGAATTTGGGCGCGAACTCGCGTCGGGCATTGAGGCGACTCGGGAAGGTCCGCCAGTCGCCCTATCGGCACCTCAGGCCGCTGCTGATTGGCTAAGCGAACCGGCCGGCTCTTCCAGCTCCGCAGCAGGACTCTCTCCCCCCCCCCTCCTTTCAGCTCCGCGCCCTAATCAGCTTACTTTCCTCTTGGAGGCGACCCACTTGTGGCGCCGACGCCGTGCAAGGCTGGCCCGCCTGCCCGTATAAGCAGAAGCGAGGAAAAGTCGGCAAGAATTCCAGAGGGCCACGCCAGCTCTTCTCCCCTTTTTCTTTCGGGCGTGCGGAAGGGCGGTCTCGGGTGGCGCCCGGAGTGAGCCCCGCGGAACTCGAGTGGGGGTGGGTGGGGGTGGTTTAGTTTGGACCGCGCCCGGCTAAGGCGCGGGATGGGCGTGGAATGGGCGAAGGGTGGCAATTTTTTACTTAAGACAAGTTCCCGGAAGGACTGCTAGGGCGAAGCTCTCCATCCCACCCACCCCCGATCACCCCCACCCAGCAGCGGCGGCGGGAGTAGTAGACCGCCTTGGGTTGGGTCGGGGCACAGCGGCTCGGTCGTTTCGGAGATGGAGTGGGGCAGCCTGGGGACTGACTCCCGCCAGCCCAGCTGCCGGGAAAGGTGACTCTATCGCTGGCCAAGTTCGAGCCGGACCGCTGCTCTTCTACCGGGCGAGGTGGGCGGCCGCTTTGCAACCCAACCGCGGAAAGAAGGAAGGCAGGCGAGAAGGCGCTTGGGCGGGAGAGGGCCATGGGGGCCAACAGCACGGAAGACCTCCTCTCTTCCAACAGCACCGACCCTCCTCCTGAACAGGACCCGGCCCGCAACTACGCCGCCTTGGTCTTGGGAATCTTCCTCATCCTCTTTATCATCAGCGGGAACTTGCTGGTCTGCCTCAGCGTCTGCACGGAGAAAGCGCTGAAGACCACCACCAATTACTTCATCGTCAGCCTCGCCGTGGCCGACCTCCTTTTAGCCATCTTGGTGCTGCCTCTTTACGTCTATTCCGAGGTAAAGACCCCCCGGAGCACTCTTTAACTTCTTTCAACTCTACTGATGGTTTATGATGCGGTCGGGTTTTTTTTTTCCTTAGGGGGAAAAAAGCTTCCTCTAGGGTTCGAGATATGCTTTATATCTGATTATTGGGGTTTTACGGCGCCCCTTTTTGACCCGGGTAATTTGATGCAATTGTAGATACGCATGGGAGAGAGAGAAAAAAGAACTAAATCCTAATCATTTCATTTGTGTAATGTTGCTATAAGATGGCACTCCCCACCTGGTTGTAAATTCCATTGAATTTACTGGGACTTGGGGAAGATGTCTACTTAAAATCATATACATCATGGCAACCCAGAATTGAAAAAGGGGACTAAGTTGCTACCTTCCTTAAAAGGGTTGGTGGTTTTAATGTCCAAACTCACAGAATGTAAATATTATTGTTTGGTTACATTTAGTGTGCACTACTACTTGTTGGTTACTGGCTGACAGACAGAGCTGCCATGGGCTATATAGTCTTTGTAATGTGTAAATTGCTGCACACTCGGGACACCAGTAACTTTAAGGGATAACAATGGGACATCAGTATTGCAGTCAATCCAGCCTTGGTGGAAACTACACTATATCCTTGTAAGGCTGGTTAGGCAGCTAGGCAGGGAACCAGCCCAGAGTGATTGTATTTCCAGATAAAGCTTTTCCCTTGCCTCATTCATGATATTGTACAGGGGTCTTCATCACATCATATTTCTTTTAGAACCCTTTCAGGTTTTCTCATTACTTCTCCCCTCTTATCTATTCCTACTAAAGGGTTGCTAAGAAGACAGAGGTGGAATTTTTAAAAATTTATATGGCCATTCAATTCATACATAGATGAGTTGCCCATAAAATTGCCTCAAAAAACCCTATAAACAGACCATATATAAGGACCTTTGTATCCTGGAAGTTGGTCTATTATCCAGGGTCTTTCTCTGACACTCCAAATGAAATAGCATTTTTTTTCCTAGACTAATCTAGTTCTGCAGAAGAAATGCTGCAATTCTGTTGGGTCCTTAATTTGTTTTTTTAAATATATATATATATATATCTTCTGTCTTATAATCTCTCCACTATAAAATATATTTTTATTAAAGATATTACATACATTTGCATCCTATACGAGGACTACAGTTTGAAGGCACATGATATATTAGGATCTTTTGGTTCAGGTTTGGACTGTGCCAGAAGCTCCTGACTAGCAAGGATATGAGCTTGTTCACTGGGAGAAGGAAGGTTGGGTATTTCTAGCATTCACTGAACTCTTGTGGTCTCCCAATGGACAAGGTGATGGGAGAAGAGTTGGTCAGCATGATTGTATTCATTATTTGACTCTAACAAAGATTATATGAACAGAGTTACTTTCTTCTGGAGAATAATTAGCATGATGGTCTGAAGAGTGTCAGTTCAAAGTTGGAGAAATCCCTTTCAAAATTTCACTTGATAAAGCAGCTGTGGAATAAACTTTGGTCATCCTGACTTCATCCTTTCATGCCCTGAAAATAATGTGGAGTGCATGTGAAACTGCATTATTCTGATCTCTTTGGAAGGAAGTTAAGATATAAGCGCAATTCAATAAATACAATTAGAACAATAATTAAAATGCCCACAAAAATAGTGTAGCAATCATAATCTTGGGGATTATATGCAAAGAACCTGAACTTGATTTAGGAGGAGGAATTGTGTTGTTTTAGCAAACTTTCTTTGGACAGATGTATTATGGTTATCTTTTTAGATATGAGAAATTGGAGGCTTAAAGGTTTGCCTTAAGTACTTTTAAGTGACCTTTCTGTTTAGATATTTTTGGGCCAGGTGCAGTATTGCTTAAATGCTAGCTAATCTTAAATAGCTAAACTGCAGTAATCTTTCCATACCCTATTGCACAAGCTTCCATTAAGTAATTTAAAGAAATGGGTCACGTAATAGAAAACCTAGACTAATGGATCTTTAACAAAAATTAAACTGCTGTTTAATAGAAGCATGATTTAGTCCAAAACATGTTTACTCAAAAATAAAACCCACTCTAGGAAGTGGGGTATGCTAAAGGATGTGGTCTAAAATTTCCTGACGATGGAACATAGGTCTAATGGAAAACACCTGGATAATTTGAAATTCAGAAAAATGACAAGATTCTTAATGATAATTATCATTGTCACATGGTTGATACATGAGAGATTTACATTAGTTGGAGACTAAACACTCCTTTAAAATATGCAGTAACAGGCGACTCTATATTGTTTGGCAAAGAAAACATGTCAAATGTTATCTCTAGCTATGGAAGACATCTGAAGATGTCCAAAGCTGAGCATTTGTAAGCCATATAAGGGAGTTTCAGAGATAAAAGTTTGTGAGTAGCTAGAATTAGTGACTGGGGGAAATATGGGTACCTTTCCTTTCTGATGTTCCTTTTTGGAGTAATGATAATTTTGTCATACTTCAAAGTATGTGCGCATAGAAGGTCTCTGTTTTCAGCTTCACTAAAAATATTGTCCAAAATAGATGTGGCAATCCTTCTTAGATCTAATTCAAAATCATTTGAAGTTAATGGAAATCATGTGAGAGGAGCTAAATGTGGGGTAGATTGAATGTCAAGAATATGTATTAGAATGTGAATTAGAAACAGTGATGTGACATTAACCGCACCCTATTATTATCCATTATCTTAACAGGCTGTTATTAGATGAAAAAAGCACTCATGTTTCCAAGGGTACATCTCATTTAAAGAAGAAAAGGAGCTTGATGAACGCTAAAACATTATTCCATGCATGTGTTTAATGAACGCGGGTATTCTGTAATGATGTAGAGAGCACAGCCTCGGATTCCATTTAAGTAAACCAAAAGATACAGCAGCCCTTTGAGTCCCTTTATTTGTGTTTCAATGAATTTGATTCTGGAAAAGAGATGGCTTTCTATAGTTTCCGAGGCTAAAGAAAAATCAATACAAGGAACTTTGCTTATTGGGGTTAGAATATACCACCCAGCTTTATTATAGCAGTGGATCTCTGAAACAGTGAAGACATTGCCCTATTTGTGAATGATATTTGCAAGTCAGTGAACACTGCAACAGCTAAGGGAGAATGAAACCAAATCAAATGCTGCTTTGTAATTTTCAATCAAAGCCAAATGCAATTCTGTACATTAAGAAACCAGCATGAGGGCCAGAAAGATTTGCTAAAGGTTTCGGAGATTAGTATGTCCTGGAAGTAAAGAGTCAACAGTCTAAAAAAGACAGAAGTGTGAATCATCATGGTGGTTGTTAGTTTATGCTGGCAAATCTAGTTTATATCTATGCTGGCAAATCTGAACCATCTGTTGTTCACTCAACAGCATGCAACCCATCGACCATTTCATTTGAGGTATTTGATAGTCTTTCAGGTTTTGCAGCCTTTGAAAACAGAGCTTTCATTGAAGTGCCTATGTTCAGTTCAGCGAATAGCATTTATGTACATCTGTTCTCAAAAATGCACTGGTACTTAAATAAATAAATAAATAACTTATTGTCATTGTACATGTATACACAGTATACCCATACAACGAAATTCACTTAACACCCAAAGACCAGGTCCAACACACATAATCCCCAAACACACTCCCACCCACCACAATTCCCCACACCTAAACCACCTAAACATCCACAGAACAGACCAAGTAATACTGTCCAACAGCTCACTGATAGTTCATTGTTGAGTGCAATTATAGCTCTGGGATAAAATCTATTCAGAAAATGTGTGTCCGAGTTTTAATTGTTCTGTATCTTCTGCCAGAAGGCAGCAGTCCAAAAAGATTGTAAGCAGGATGGGAAGAGTCTCTGAGAATGTTATGCAACTTTCTCAAACAGCGAGATTCGAAGATGTCGACCAGGGCTGGTAGCTGGAGTCCTATGATATTCTGGGCAGTTTTAATGATTCTCTGTAGAGCATTTTTTGTCCGCTACAGAGCTGCTCCCATACCATGCAAGAATGCCATATGTCAGGACACTCTCAATGGTGCTGCGATAGTAGGACAGAAGTATATGTTGAGATAGATTTTTCTTCCTGAGCATTCTCAGGAAGTACAGCCTCTTCTGTGCCTTCTTCACAAGCATGTTAGCATTCATAGTCCATGAGAGGTCCTCCGAGATATATAAGTGGCCAAAGCAAGGGATGATTAAGGAAGAGAACCAGTTGTGTTTTGGCTTTTCCTCCTAACCTTTAGAGAATTTTCTAGTCTGTTGGAAACCTCAGTGATAGGACTTCATGTCCCAATGAGAAGAGCAATATCAGGTAACACGAAGGACTGGTGGCTTTATTTAATGGGGAAGGCAGTGAATACATTTACAAGAATAAGAGATAATTTATATCATCCTACACTCTTAAGAAAATACTTTTAATTCTGTACCAGTGGGCAAATCGAGGTGGTTATTTTGATACAGTCTTTTCTTTATTAAGGAAAGAAAGAAATTCTGTTTTCAGTGCCTTCTCTAACTAATGGATGATGGTTGTTCCCCTTTGCCAATGTGGATATTTCTGGAGGGGGTGGAATACAGGATGCATCTTCCCATGGTTTGTGGTTTTCTTGCTGATGGCAGGTGTACTTCCCTTGGGTGACTACAATTTGAACTGAATATTCTTTTTGACAGGGAAAGTAAAATAAATTATAGCTATTTTTCCTGCAACTGGTGGGTGCATCCAGAGTAGTTTCTTCCCTGCCCTTTTTCTGGGATGCAGTTTATCTTCTTTAGAGAATTTACTTTTGTAACCTTTATGTGTGAAAATGTTCTCTTTTTCTTTAAGAATAATTATACACTATGATCAAGGTGTGCTTTTTTTCTGCTGCAATGTTGTATAATATCATGGATTAAAGAAGAAAATGTGTTTTTTTTAAAGTTATAGAGACTCCTTCCTATCCAGAGTGCACTTCTCATTTTATATGGCTTTGTTTTTAAATATAGATTTTGAATGTGGCTCTCTCATTTGCAGAGCTGGGTTATTATCTATTGTCTTTGAATAGAACATTGGGTGGTTTTAAAGAAGTCTGTTTATATTTTTATTCATGCGGAATTGTAGCTTTCACAGGCATCAGTGAATATTACAAGCAGCAACACAACATTGTTTGGAAATAAATGGGTAAGTGGACTGACCTTGGGAGTAAGAGTGTCCACTAGATTTTGCTCCCAGATCAGTGAGCAATACATGATTGCAAGTTTGATGGTGAAAAATAACGTATCAACTAATATTACATGCTTATGCTCTGCTCTGTTGGGTAGCACTTATTTCAGCAAGAGCAATACTGATGTTTAATCATCTCAGATGGATTTCCCCCCCCTGATCAGATTATCTGAGCTAGTAGATCCAGGATGTTAGCTTTTCATCACATTGCTGTACTGGGTTCATTGAGCAGTTCCCCACCAAATAAATCCTACTTGATACAATAATTACTTTTTATTGGCTTGGTTTGAGTTTCTTGAAAGAGTAAACTTAGACCTTTTTATGTGTAGATATTCCCAGTTTGGAATAGATGTTTATGAGAAAGAGAGAATAGAATCAGAACATTTCACCAGAGATATATCATTCATTGATTGCCCCAGTTAATGTTGGTGTATATGTGACAGTGTAAGGCACACAAAGAGAAGACATTTGTGCATTGTGCAAATCCCACTGCCTTTAATGCAGTTACTATGGTTAAGAGTGTCAGTATTCAGCATATTCCAATTTCAGAATCTTTTAAAAGTATATTATTTTCCTCTCATTTATGAGAGCTAAAATGTAGACTTTACACTGAGTACCTCAGCTTGGTTTGTGCGTAGATGTGTGTGCTTTTCTTAGATAACACTCTGGGTCTTTAAATACCAAATATTACTGGCATTACAGTTTCATCTAGAAGGGTTGACAGCTTTTCTGGTATCCCCAAAGTCTCATTTATTTCTTCATGCCAGAGTAGACAAATTCTACTGCAAGCAATTTGGAGTAAGCAGAACAACATGGTATGGTTTTCTCTATTAAGATCCTAGTAGCAATTTTTTATCACTGTACTGTGAGTTCTATTAGTATTGGATAAAATGTAAAGCCAGTGGGTGGTCAATTTAATACAGTCTTTTCCCTGCTAGGCTGCTATTGCCTATTGAGGCAAGTTTGGTTTAACTACTTAAGAAGTTATTTTTAATACAGTTCATTAGGAAAAAGGGACTGAATCATCAGTGATTGGCTAAGCAATTCCCTTCTTGAAGTTTTTAAATCTTTGCTTGCTGATAAGCAATGGACCTGATTTAATTTGTCATTCAAAGGGAAAGTTTGATCTACCCAGCAGGGACTTACTGGTTTTGTGAAATAGAATACACTCAGTGTCATATATAATACATCATGCTTTATTCTTTTTTCCCTCTATATAGTTTTTTGTTAACTCCATTTTTGGTAAATCAGAGTCACTGCAGATCACATGACTTTCCAAATAAGATTCTTACCAATAAAGAGTTCACTATCTTTTGATTTCATAGGTGGGAAATGGCAATGCAGATGTGGAGGAACTGGTGGTGTGGACTGTAGAGACCCTGAATCTGTTATTCAACCCAAAATGCCCTAAGTTAAAGAACCTTCAATCTGGATCCCCAGAGGATCCAGTCTTAGAGCTCAGTTCTAGAGAGAGCTCGACATAAATTGTCTTCATGGAGACACAGTGGAATGGAAGGTTTTAGGCCAAGGAACTCCCATTTAAGTTTCTGCACATTTGAGAGGTAAAAGGCAATATTTAAGTGGAGCTCAACTCCTGGCAATTCTACCTATGCCATTTTCTTGATGGTGATATAGATCTGTTTTACTATTGCTGTCTTCTGAAATGTGTTTTTCAACTTTCTAGTCTAGCCAACAGCTTTGAGAATCCCACACAGTTTTACAACCAGCTATAAACTAGGGATTAGCTTCTGAGATCAGCCTCTGTGTAGAAACACAGTAAACTTTATGGAATATTTAAAATAATAAAACAAAACTGGTTTTAACTGAATGCCACCTTGAATTCTGGGCTCTGTCCAGGGTCCTGAAAGTTTTCTCTTCCTTCACATATATTCATAGAGTATTCCCCTTCTCTGTTTTTAGAAATCTTTATCTTGACTGAGCACTACCCATCTTTTACCCTAGCCTAGACTCTTGCTTGATTGCACCTTCCTGGCTTACATTACATTTGGACTGTCTTTTGCCAGAATGGATAAATATTTCCCTTTGTTAACATAAGAAGACAGAGATACTATGTCTGTAATCTAAGACTGTGTTAACTGTACCAATACTCATAATAGAATTTTCAAGTCTCCAAAGGGGTTGAATTTTGGTTTCTTTGACTTCCCATTGCATGCTGCTGGAATAAAACCTATAGAATACAGAGCAAATTATAAAATAATCATGCAATAGGGAGGAATTTGGAACATCATAGACAGTTGACCATAATTTTCTGGGAATCCATCATTTCTTTCCTGGCTTATATTCAGCTTTCAAATTTAGTTCTTTCCTCACCAATTAGATAAAAATAACTATTAATGTTTTGCTTAACATCAGAATATTTGTGCAGCAAAATGGCTAGACACTCTGATATTAAGGGCTTATTTGGTGGGAAAATTTGGAAATCTGAAGTTTCATTCTAATTTTGGAGAAATCACGTCTGACACCTTTCATCCCCAAAAATCTTTTAGGAGATTCTTAATTTTCATTTAATTGAGCAGTTGAATCTAACAGTAAATAAAAGTTGGGAGTAGAATAAGGGTATTGGATATTTTATATCTCATGCAATTTCAGTTGCATGAGATGGAAAACCAGGCTCTGATTTTCATTGGGGCCATCTGCACAATCCCTGTAGGTTAAGTCCAATCTGTAACAAACAGTAGGTGGTTTATCAAAATAGGTATGTGTATATGTGTGTAATTTTTAAAGGAATAACCAGCTTTATAATTTCTTTTCTTACCATCTGACACATTTATTTTTGCAGGGACATATGTAAGGAAGACATTTTATATTTATTTATTCAGTGTTATATGTGTATAGGATAAAATCAGTGCAAATGAAAAAGATGGAACTAGATATGCTGCCATACTCCCAATACTTCTGATCTTTTGGTGTTGGATGAAGGAGTCTGCAAAGGATTTCTACTTTCATTTGCAAGAAAATGAGTAGAAATAGTTTCATTTACATTATATAACACTGTAGCAGAATGCAAAGTGACTATTTTGGAAAAGCAGGACCTTAATGGCACCATTGAGTGAGAAATTGTAGAACTCACATATATCAAAGGGTTTCAGGGAATAATCCCAGAAGGTCTCAACAAACAATGGTCATTTAATCCATCAATTTATTGGTGCCATTCGTTGTTGTTGTTTTTACTCCTAACAACTGCATAGAATGATTTTCCCCATAAAGATCTATCCCCGACTTGTCCCTTCAGATCTTCCAACAGTTGCATTCATCAACAGTAATTGAATCCATTCACCTTGCTGCTGGTTATCTTCTTCTCTTTCCTTCCATCTTTCCCAGAATTAGATCCTTTTCCATAATGAATCTTCCCATAACATGTCTGAAATAAGATAATTTCAGCCTGGTCATGTCTGCCTTGAGTGAGAACTCTCGGCTGATTTGTTTTCTTGTCTGTTCTCTGTGTTCTTATAGTTTAGCTCTCAGTAGCAAAGTTCCTGTTTTCAAACAAGATAAATCAGGAATGTAAGAAATGGTATTGACATGTACAGCCTCCTGCCTCCCTTTATCTGGATTATTTTTTTTTCATTCGTGCTTTTTATCTAGAATGTTGCATTTTTAATTATGATATGTTTTAAATTTTTTTATAGAGATCCACTCAAGTCTGTGGTTGAGGTAGCATACCTATTTAAAAATGATTTTTTTTTCACTTCAAAGAGTTATACTTCTTTTGTTACATATATTTATCTGGGTTATTTTTATTCAGTGTAAGCACATGCCTAAATAGAGCTTGATCAAGTCCTCTTTTGAACCTGCACACAAAAGAGCGATTGAGAGAAGTGGGTTCCTACATCTGTATAAAGCAGGAATCTCAATCACTGTGGTTTTTCTTGTGTACCTATGCACAAGACAACTGTCTTTTTCGTGTAACTGTTAAAGTACAAGAAGTGTTGTAGACTTTTTTGAATGTGCTCGTCCTTTTATCACACATTTTCACACATTCAGAGGCAAATAGCCAGATACCAAAATTTGGCAGTTACCAAAACAGATAACACAGTCACTATCTATTCCATCAAAGAGAGATACATCTAGTTCTTTGCTTTATGTGGGTAAAAGGAAGAACTGCAGGAATCTGCACTTTGATGTCACTGTAAATAGAACTCCGTTTTGATATACAACATTCTCTGGAATTCTTTTGGCTTTCTACTATAAAGATACTTGTCAAAATTCTTGGGTTCTTGTGCATCTATTGAAATGTTTTCTATCCCATCTATCCTGAAAATGCCTGATTGTGCTAATGGGAAAGGATGAGTGACAGTTGCCAAAGCGTCCTGCTCCATGAAAGGCTGCCTCCAGGATGCTACCTGAAACTAGCTAAAAGTTCTAGCCATTACTTCCATCTGCTGTTCAACCAGGAGCTGCATGTGCAAGAAAACCCCAGATGGCAGACCTGCTTTTTCCAGGGAAATGTGATGCCTTCCAGTGATAGAACTAGCATGGAGCCAAATATTTGCAAACAGGCATAACATCTTGTTGGGATTTAATTTAAACTGCCCAGTCAGAAGGAGCAGAGATAGTATAAAACAGGCCCTCAAATGTTCAACACCCACCGATGATCCCAAATTTTGCTAAGAGGTCAAGCAGGATCAGACGGATCACACTCCCTCCCATCAAGTCCTACTTTAGGTTACTACAAGTGTGATCAATGCAGTTTTCATTCAATGCCCAAGTCTAAAACATGCTAATTTGCTTCACCCAGAATCCTTGAGTCCCTGCTGCCTTTCCAACTTGGTCCTAAAAACACCAAGTTGGAAAAAGGACTCAGGTTGTTTAATTCTTGAGTTTAGGGATGTCTTCTTCAGAAGGGAGTCCATGGCTACCTTTTTCAAAGAAGCATAGTAAGACAGACATGGTGATAATGTCCAGGCATGCTATGTCCTTAAAGGTGTTAAAAGGAAGAGCATGATTGGCATGTGGCAATCATATTTTCAGTCTCAGTTTGTATGTTGTCCTGTACTAGACAACATTAATGGCATTTGGCCATTTGACATCTGGCTTCCTTTTTATTTAATTTCAGAGCCACAGCATGGATTTCCAATTTCATTTTGCTTCTTCCTTCATTATCCATTTTCTGGCCCAATTCAAGCCATTACCATGTGCAAAGTTCCTAAATTTAAAAACAGTTTTAACCATTTTGCCACAATGGTATATTGTGCCATCTCATTTTACTGTGAGATACAAAACTGACACAAAATGAATTTATTTGCCATGGCAGATTTCCTTGGACATTAAATCCCATCAGTTGGATGCAGATGATGAACTGCACGATATGATGCATCCTCCCTTATCCCGACTTTCTCTGAAAAAATCTGTTTTTCCCAACTGGTTTAAAGCTGCAGTTTTGGGAAGCTGCTAAAGGAAAGTATGGTACAATTTTCTTTTAGTACGGTGACACTGAAAAATTATGAAATTGATTTCTCTGGAAGGAATGAACTGTGCTCTTCACTAGAAGAATTGGAAAAGACTAACAATTTTGTGGGTAGGAAAGTACGCAGGCTTTTTAGGTACCTAAAACATGAAGAAATGAAATGATGGTTTGAATCTGTGCATATTTGTACCCAGAATGTAAGGTTTTAAAAGGTTTCCCATGGCAGCCACTGTGATCTGCAACTGCAGAGCTATTTTCAGGTTCTGAATGTCATCATGTGTGTTTCATGCTCACTTTCCAAAAAAAAAAAGGGGGGGGGAAACAATCATGTATTGTATTGGTTGACATATACTTACTGAGAAGCAATTGTATTTTATGGCTTCCACAGGAAACATATTCTGCAATATAGAAATATTTCTATTGTTATAGATCACAAGATGTAGGGAAGATACTTACAGGGAAACTGGGATTTGAAAACGAGGAGATAACATGGTGGCTGAAGGCTCATCTCGCCACAGCAATTTCTGTTCACCCTATTTTTATAATAATAGGGGGGATTTTGTATTTTCCGCAGTGACAATAACTGTATTTAATAAAACTGCAGATTACTGAATAAACAGGCTTTGTAATAGCACACATGAAAGAAGATTTAGGCATGTGAACCACAAATGCAACCTGCGGTTATTGTTTGCCTCTTAATTTTTTAAAATTAATTGGTTTATTTTTTACAGCCCTCAGAATCCGTTCTAACTATGATCACTAAAAGCATAGCTGTCTGCCACCCCCAGTTTGGTTGGGAAATAGGTGAAAATTGTGTTGTATAGTGCAAAATAAGTCTATCACATTAGAAAAACAAAGCAGGGACCTCCAGAGACCTCTGCAAACTGAGCCTGCCCATGTGATCCCACTGATTCTGTGGCCATCCAAAGGTTGCTCAATTCTCATTTACCATCTCAAAAGAAAATTGGGAGTAAGTTCAATTGAGTTCCAATGCTGTCATCCATGGAGAACAACACTGGGACTTTAAAACGCTGTGCATGTCACCCAGGAGACTAGAAACCAGAAATAACGAAACTCAGCTTGACTTGGGGCAATAATTCTGAACGCAATGGCCTACTAGCATTTTAAACAGAAAATAATATGTAATTTAGCAAGAAAAGGAGACTGAATATAGTCACAAAATTCTATTAGAACCAATGATAGAGGCTGACGTAAGCCTGTTGGGTTGGGCTAAAATGATTAGGCACAGGTCAAGTGAGGGCCTATTTGTATTTGATGAGACTGGAAAATCTATCATTGTTGAGTATTTTTTTAATAACGTTCAGTGCAAATGAATCGGCAGCCACGCAGATGACTTTAGATATGCCATTATGAGTATTATGAAGGATAGTTGATCTGTTACTTGCTTTGGAAAAAGAAACAAGGAAAAGATCAAAATGAATGATGTTCAGTCAAACACATTGATTCTTTAGCCTTTTCTCTTTTTTTTTCAAATTCCTCAGAAAAACAGATTGGTACATATTTTGTTGGCATTGTACTAGGTTTCAGTGCACGTTTTGTCGTATGATGATGGTAAACAAACATTTCTGGTGGGCTCTTCCCTTCGACTCCAAAGCACTGGATTCAGCTCCTGGGAGCGCACACACTCAAACGGACAGCAAATACACTTGCAAAAAGTTGGGCTGTGTGCTTATGTATTGCCACTGTGTCCTTAGGCTCTGCTTGGTAGCAAAATATTGTTTGTTTGTTTGTGTGTGTGTGAGTGTGTGTATCAGTGTTTGCATATTTAATAAGGAGAAGCCTTTCATTAAACTTTCTTATCAGGAGATGTACAGGTTTAAAAGCTAATTCAAAATTAATTTGGTGGGACGTTCCCATTAGTGATTGGTAGTGTGTCATTCAAACAGCATTGCCAAATAACATGTGTAAACAAGGGCGTCTGTGTGAGAGGGATTGAACAGTTCAAGATGGCTGGCATGGGCAAAGACTTTCCCCTTTGTATGTGTGTGTCATGTCCATGCATGTTAAAAGGGACAGGACTCTGATCATGCTTGTTAGCTGCACTTTTGCAAATTCCCTTGCAGACACTTGTGTGAGGATTAGATTTTTGTAACTCAGCTGTGGCTGGACGAAGCTAGTAGGGAAATGTTGTGTGTCCTAAAAGCAGCAGCAAGCAAATTCTCTGCCTAGGTAATGAGATTCTGTTTCTCTAAATCATGAGGATAAACAAGAAGACTGGGACTCATGATAAAATATGATTTCTTTAATTTTGACTTTGTGCAAACTGAACCGTTTCAACTAATAAAAACCATACATTCCAAAATGTATGATGTAGCCAATGGAGGCTTATTCAACGAATTATCCCTAAACAAAAGGAACAGTTAACCCTTGCAGGAAGAAACTCAGCAAATGTGTGAAGTGAAGCAGAAGAGTACTATAATTATAAATTCTCAAGTTAAACTTAAAAAGTTGGTTGATCTATACATTCACTGCTACCTCTTGCTGTATTAAAGGATAAGCCATTGCGGGTCATATGGAAATCATAAGAGATGATCTGTTAAGAGTGTGTACAATTGCCCATATTAGCACAGTCAACATTTATGGCACCTGGTTCTAGCACAGATTTGCAATGTCACCTTTGCTCAATTTCCCCCTGCCCTGTTTCTAGCTTGTTTTTTTTTTATTTAAAAAGTTTTTATTGGTTAAAAATATACAATATTATAGTTTACAATATGTTGAATTTTCAATATCTTTATATAAAGATATTTCAATTATTATTTTCTTTTTTGAATTCTCACACAACAGACATTATTATCTTAAATCAAAACAAACAACCAGGTTGTATAAAAATTATATAAACAGAAAAATATTATACAAAATACAATAAAAAAAAAGAGAGAAAAGGAAAGAAAATGTCAATTAAAAAAAACATTAAACAATAGATTCCCCTCCTTTCTTCATTTCCTGGTTCTGGCTCTTAAAACCATGGTCTGGCCTCCCCCCTCCTCCCGGGCCGCCACAGCTCCGTCCGCCCCCGCTCCTTGATCATCTAATACTTCCCCCTCTTCGGCTCCTGTATCTTCTCCACCTAGGAAGGATTTATGTTGGTCAAAAAAAGCCTTAGCTTCCATTACATTATTAATTTTCTTCTTACTGTCCTCCCAAAAAATCATCAAGCCCTCCGGAATCAACCACCTAAAACCTACTCCCTTAAGGTACAGCTTATTTGATAAAAAATAATATTTTCTTCTTAATTCTCGTACCTGTCTGGGAATCTGCTTCAGGATGGTGACCTCCTTGCCCCTGTACACCAGCGCCCCCAGTCTTTGTTTTCTCAGTATCTCATCTCTCAGTTCCCTTCTCACAAATTTAATATGAACCTCTCTTGGCAAGTTATGTAAAATTGCAAATTGTGAGTTTACTCTATAGACCAAATCCACATCCCTTCCAATAGACTCCAAATCTCTTTCTAAAAATTCACCCAACATTTTAACCATCACTTCTCTCAAATTTTCCTGGTCAAGTTGTTCCACGTTTTGGAACCTGAGAAAATAAGACATCTTATCCAATTGTAAAGTTAACATTGCATTTCCTCTCCCCTCTTCCACCTTCTGGAGTGCCCGTACCTCCCCCTCCAGACCCCCCATCTTCTTCTTGTTTTGCTCTGCCAGCTGTTGAACATCATTTAAATCTTTTTTCATAAGTGTCATTTCAGATTTAATTTCAAATAATCCTTTTTGCAAATCATCCAACTTGTCCAACTTCTGATCCAATTTCGCCAGTCTTTCCATAATTTTTTCCATATCAGCTGCTGTTGATTTATAACCCTTAGCCATCTTGCATCAATAGAAGATGAGAAATCAAAGGACAAACCTCCAGAGAAGAAAGAGGGATTGACAGTCAAAGTAATTTTTCAAATATCCACCAGTGGGCGCTCACAGGAGCAACGAGTCCGAAGTATAGAGTAGGTCAAACAGGAAGCCAGAGGAGAATGTTGTCTTCAATCATAAATAAAGAAGCAGGAAGTCAGACTGCCGCCATGGCTCACCGGGAGGAGAGGCCACCAGACCTCTCCAACAAACTCTGCCACAGCCATCCCCCAAGGAAAAGTCAGCAAAGTAAGGGGTTTCACTCCATCTCCTTCCCCATACTTCTCTGCCACGGCATCTTTCCAGCTACAAGGGGGGGAAACTCCAACCCCCCCTCTCGCCTCCAAGATGCCTGCTCCACTCTCCGGTCAGTCAGTTCAGTCCGTTGTGCCTTCTTAACTAGCACCGGTCCCCTTAGGCGCTGTGGCGCCTCCGCGGCCTCGAAAAAAGCCACCGATCGCCTCCCACCCCCTCTGGAGCCTCGGGCGCGCCAGCATCGGCCTCCCGGCCCCTGGAAGTGAGGCAGGGGACCCCTGGCGAGCCGCCCTCAAACGGCAAATGCCCCAATAATGGGGCGTTTGGCCCAAAGGGCCTCCAGATGGGGGGGATCGGACTCTGGGGCCAGAGCTAGCCCGATCAGAGTCCGTCGCCCGCGGAACCGGAAGCGGAAACCCCCCTGTTTCTAGCTTGTTAATAAAATCATCATAATCATAATAACATTTAACTGATTTCAATCAGAAAATTACATAAAAACATAATTCAAAAGAAAAACAAGGGTATTCAGTGTATCAACCACTGCCTCATTTTCACTGCGGTAACTCAGAAGTTTATACAGGCAATAAACAATTTCCGCTGGGTAGCATCACAGCAGGAGTAAGATACAACCACCTGAATGTCCCTATGAAAAATTACATTAGAACAGCACAGGCTGAATTGTTTTAGAAGGCCTATCCTGCAAATGTGCAGAGGGAAGGATGCCATCACAACCATGTGGCTTTATCTTCTCACTTTGCAATGTGGTAGGAAGTTGATGCAACCCCCATTTTTTTCCCGGCAGGACAGTTTTACATGAGCCTTATAGCCCAGCAGTGTGATGGAGGCCTTCATAGAGAACAGATGAATATACAGCACTGAAGGCTTTGTTTACTGTATGTACTGTATGTGTGATAGAAATTAATAGCTGTATTGATGCAAGATATCAGTAGATTCTGTGCCTGCTAGGATGACGATCATTTGTGCAACATATTAAGCCTAATGATTTTCAGCCTTGATTAGGTTTTGTGTACGTGGAAAGCTGCACAAATCCAGTCCATTTGGTTAATCTGTGATTCAGGCTATCTGAACTAAAAAAAACTTCAGTCACTTGATAAATGTAATGTATGAATGATCTAACACAGCTATCCTTATGATGCTATTTTCTCTGAAAACTTTGTTCCTGTGCCTTTGAAAGGGACATAGGCTGTATGACTATTTCACTACAGCTGTTCACCAGCAGAGATAGAAAGATGGAAGAACATACATTCGTTTCTTTTCTTCAAATTAGGCAGATTGGAAAGAGGCTAAAATTTGTTAGAAAATATCTGCTAACCTGAAATGGATTTGGTTTAGAAAGACAGTAGGCAATTCGACCAAACTCTTCCAAAACATACCCCAATATTTTATCTGTACTTATAGAAAAATCGACGCGATTCTTTTAGCTTTTGCTCTCTGATTGTTAAGTACCTGGTGTTTGGTAAAGATTGACCATCTGATTTTATATTCAGCAAAATGGGAGAAATTGTGCACCATAATGGTTCCACATGTCAACCACAACCTTGTAAAGCATCCTTTTTAAGTTGGAACAAAAATTGGAGGGACTTGAGAAAAGCTGATTAGTTTATTTAATCCTGTGACTCTTCCTCCATCCCATTTTAAGACTCAGGTCCTGACTTCATCCAATCAGCTTTCCTTTTCTTTCTTTTCCTGCCTTCATTGTTTTTTCCTGTGGGAGAGATGCGGGTGGGACCCTTAACAGATGAAGAGAATCTAAAGATCTCAAAATGTTATAAGATTGGTCCTAATAAGATCATTATCTGACTATGACTTCTAATTCTTTTAATAATCATTTCCACAGTGAGATAAGGAAGAATAATTAAATGCACACACCCTTTAGTTTTAGCTTCATCACATTTGATAGAAAAGTGTGCTTGTGTGTTGTCTGCTAATATTTAAAATGGGAAATCTCAAACTTCGTATTTCCTGAAAGATGACTGAATCTCTATGATTCTTCATGAGTCAAAGTCATGGTTTCACTAGAGTTAGGCTTGGATAAGAAATGAATATTATATTTTTAATCATTATACTTTTACATTACGTATGCTAAAGACCAGCATCCAAAAATTCCACTTTTTCAGATACTTCCTGGAGAAAAGACGAAATGAGGCTGGCCTTAGAAAACTTGGCATCAAACACTTAAGGAAGATCCTTGAGATCATTAATGTCCCTTGGGACAATGCTGAAGATGCTGCGAATGATCAAAACTGCTGGAAAGCACTTGCTGCCCATTATGCTCTGCACAAGGCCTAAGGATGATGATAAATCATTACATTTTAACCTGCATCGCTGGTATTCCACTAACTGCCCAGAGTCACTGCGAGTCAGGTGGCATTTAAATTTATTACTGTTGGTCACACACAGTTAGCCAGCTGTTTTAGACTGGATTTGGCATTTTTATCCACCTATCCTACACAATGACTTAGGCCAGGCAGATGTTGCTGCATAGTGTTAAAGATATTGTTGCAAGATGTAAGTTATTCCAAGTAAAGCTGCCTTTTGCAATTGATTGATGGCGATTTTGTTAATGCCAATGGTGTTCAAGTGGTGCTCCAGATATTTTGGGATTGCACCTAAGGCACCTATTGATACTATTTTTGCTTTTTTTTTTGCCCCATTGGTTTTACTTCTATTTGCAGGTCTTTGTATTTTGTGATTTTCTCCAATTCATTCTCTTCTATTCTGTCTCCAGGTATTGCCTGTCCACTATCCAGGTTTTCTTGTGTTTCTTATTGATTGTTATTAAGTCTGAGGTGTGATGTGGCAGTGCTTGTCTGTTTGAATTGTAAAGTCCCAGAGTACTTTAGCTTCTTCATATTCTATTATTTTGTGGTCCCACCAGTTCTTGCTTGCAGACAAGTGGTATTTTTTGCAGATATTCCAATGTGCCATTGATGCTACTTTATCTTGCCATTGTTTGTAGTCAGTCTGTAAGATCTTCTTGCCGCAGCTAATTAGATGCACACTGTTTATTCAGCTTCTTTGCAGAGGCAGCATTTGTTTTCATTTGTTGTTGTCTCAATTCTGGCTTTGTATGCATTTGTTCTTAAGGCTTGATCTTGTGCAACCGGAATTAGCCCCTCTGTCTCTTTCTTCAACTTTCTTGTCCTTAGCCATTGCCAGGTCTTGTTATCTGCTTTACCTGTTAGTTTTTCTATCTACTGGCCATGTAATACTTTGCCTTGCCATATTTCTAATATTTCTATATTATTCTTCATTTTGTCTTTCTTATAGACCAAATGTTTGGTCTTTCCTCTGTTCATAAGTCTTCATGGTACACTAGCTTCAGTGCATCATCTTCACTTTCCTTCAGGTATTCTTCCAATGCTCTTTTTCCTTCTTCAACTGCTTTGTATATTTGCAAGATTCCATGCCCACCTATTTTCTTTGCTAAATAGAATCTGTCAACATTGCTTCATGGATGAAAGGCATGATTCATTGTCATTATTTTTCTGATTTTACTATCCAGAACCTTTAGTTCTGCTTGAGTCCAGTCCATTATTCCAGCTGTGTATCTAATGATTGAGATTGTCCAGAATTAATTGCCTTGATAGTATTTCTTTCAATGAGTTTGGACTTTAGAATCTTTTTTAGTCTCATGATGTATTGACTTCTAAGCTTTTTCACAACTTCAGTCAACTGGATGGTCTCGGTTTGTAGGATGCTCAGGTATTTGATCGTCTTCATCCAAACTCTTGATGTTATTTCCATATAGCATCTTGATTCCTTCAGTTTTCACTATTTTGCCCTATTGATGGTAAGACAGGTACATTTGCCCAGTCCAAACTCCACTGCAATATCTTGGCTGTAAATACAGATAGGGTTGAACAGTAGCAATTCTATTTCAGATTATATTTTTCTTTAGATTATCCATGTAAAGGATGTTTAATAGCCATACCTTAATTTCTTCAGTATTGTTGAAAGAGGAATCAATGCAATGACAAACAATAGTGGTGATAGGGAGTCTCCTTGAAATATTCCTCTCTTGATATTAACCTCTACTAGTCTATCATAATTGAACAGCAACTGTGCCTTCCATTGTGCCCTCAATCTTTGCACAAAGCTTCTGATGTTTCTACTGACTCCTATCCCAAAGGTGCTTTTTCAAGAGGCAACTGGACTTTCTGTTTTTTCTTTAAAGACGTTTTGCTTCTCATCCAAGAACTTCTTCAGCTCTTCCATTCCCCACCATCCAGTCAGAGCTGAAGAAGCTTCTTGGATGAGAAACAAAACATCTTCAAAGAAAAACCAGAAAGTCCAGTTGCCTTTTGAAAAAGCATCTTTGGGACAACCATGACCTAGATAACTGAGAAGCTCCATAACTACTGACTCCTATTATTTCTGCGGACTTAATCGTCTAATCATGTAGCAGAGAATTGAATGTCTTTTTGTAATCAATCCAAGCTACATTTAGGTTGATCTTCCTTCTCTTGCAGTTTTCCAAAATGATCCAGTCAGTTAGGAGTTGATATTTTGTTCAAGTTTCCCTTCTGCAGTTTCCCTTCTGCTCAGGTAAAAGAGATTATTTTCAACCAGATGCTGTTGGACTGCTTCAGCCACCAACCAATTAGCAATTTGAAAGTTGTCCGTAAGCAGGTACTTAGCCTATAGTTGCCTGGTGCTACCCCTTTTGTTGAATCTTTTATTATCAAGTAGCTTTTGCCAGATGTTAACCAATCTTCAATTTCACCTCCTTGCAGTATGTTGTTAAGTTGCTTGACATTGTTATTATCATTACAGCTCATTGTGGCTTGCTTAAGCTGTCAGAAATGAAGTAAGGAGCAAATTTTGACTATCTCACTTTACTTAAGTCTTCTTCTTTTTTTTAAAGAAAAGTTGTTCCTGGCCTTCTGGGGAATCCCAGGTCACAGCTAGATAATCCTCAGGCAGTTAATAAATACTTATACTGAGGCATTTGCCCTCTCTTAGCCTGACCCCTCAATCAGACTGAAAGTTAAGGAATAACGAAGCTACAGTTTATAAGGTGTAAATAAGCCACCTCACTTGACATCATTCCTAGGTGATATTTATAGCACCAACAGGGTGAGGATTAAGTGATATTAGCACAGGGCTTTGTGATTTACTTTCTTCCTAATATAATCCAAGATTTTACAAACAGATAGAGGCGCCATCAGTGCATATTACCATAATAACGGAAGATTCTAGAATGCTTTTATCGTGAAGTGATTTGGTATTTACTATTGGGTATAGAGGTGTGCTGCAGTTGCTACGGATAAAAATAAATGTTTTAGCTATCTCTGTACTGGTTTTGTGTGTGTCTCCTCTGGAGAAATCTTTCTGCTTCTGAGTCACGACATTTGATACCCATAGTGGTTCATGTTCCAGGAATAAAATTGTTTTATACCACATCCTGGATATTTGATTTTCAAGTTTGGTAAGGTCCCCCCCCCCACATCTTCCATCTATCTCTTTCCTCCTCTCATTTGTTTCAGTATGTAAGCCTCCTAGTATGATGTATAGCAACAAAGAAGGCTGAATGATTGCCCTGAGACAGGCATGTGTGGGAGGAGATGCAGTTATTTCACCCACTGCTACCACTTGATTGCTGGTTTTAGAGCTACAACTCTGAATGCCTGATTGCAACCTGGCAACCCCTCTTGATAGTGCCAGCCATTGAAGAGGATCTTCTCAAAGAAAACTAGCAGAGCCACAACCTGAGAATCCAACTAGAATTGTCGCTAAAGAATATAGTGAAGGGAACACTCAAGTATGAACTTTGAATGCATTCACTGATTTTTCTTCAGTTCCAGGGAGGTGTTTGGTCTTTGGGCCCAGTCCTATGCGATGCCTTGATGACCATGGATGTCATGCTATGCACTGCCTCCATTTTCAATCTCTGTGCTATCAGCGTGGATCGGTAAGAAACTCTGCTCATTATGGCTTTTAGATGCTAAGTTTCCCAACTCTTTCAGTTCTAACACCTATTATACATACATAGATATATACACACATATTTATTTAATCAGCTTTTTAGCTGCCTCAGCCACTGAAGCAACTCTAGAAGGGTTCTTTAGAAAAATTGAGGAAATGTAAGTTTAATGCTGCCATCCATAAGGACTGTGAATTTCTCATTTGTATCGCATTCAGCATCTATAGTAGATGTAAATAGATCAATCAGTATCCACTCTGTGAACATTTATTCTGTATTTGTTTTGTATATTCTGGCTTTAGAATGTACAAAAATGCATTGATTTCTCTAATCAACATACATATTTTTTTCCAATTTTTTCCATATTTTTTTTTCAATTTTCCAATACTAGTTATATATCTGAACATCCATTTCTCTAGCGTATGTGGGATATTCTAAAGTGAATTGTAAAATTCAAAGTTTGCAGACTGAAGAATATCTTTGTTCTAATAACTCATTTTTGTCTATAATATATAATTTAGGTCTATTGAGTGAAAATGTAGAGAGAACAATGCTCTCCCCTAAAACACCCACTACTTTATAAAGGCAAGCTTTTTGCAGTCCATAAAGCAATATTTTATTCAGGAAAGGCAAATTCAGACATGATCAACACTCTTCTCACTAACAGAAGCTGAAGAAATTCTTCCAATAATTGCATTTGGGATTTTCTTATTGAAAAGAACTCAGGGCCTACCAAATAAAGGCAAGGAGGATACTGAGAAACTCTAGGAAACATAGCTGATTTATTGTCTATACGTTGCTTCTGGCTATTTTGTTTTATCCTATTGGTCGCTAAGTTCCCCATCAACTTTTTCCCGTTGTGTAGCTAATCAGACAAAGCTGCTTCTAGTGCAAGAAAATCTGAACATCATTTCTAATGTTTTCCTATTGTCACCGTTGAGCAAAGAAGGGGAAGAGTGGTGTTTTCTTCTTTGAGCTCTGGACGGTAGCTAAAAGAATAGAATATAAACTTACCCATACCAACCAAAGAGCATTGTAGTAATTACTTTCAAAGATGGTTGCTTTCAAATAATTTTTGAATTAAAATGAATTAAAACTAAGAAAGCTGCAATGACAATTCTTTTTTTCTGTGGCTACCAACCAAGGAACTGCCAATTTGTATCAACATTTTAAATGGCGGGGATATCCTGTTCAATTGGGAAATTCACATTGTCTTCCCCATGCATCTGCCTTTTGGTTAGACCTGCTCTTGGAGCTAGAGCATGTCACATGTAGGATTTGCTTTGCCCAAGAGATAAGTTTAGGATTAATGGGCTTTGTGTTTTCAAACCTGTAGGGGTAATTCTTTTTTTTTTTTTTTTGGTCTCTAAATGCTTGGTATAGCATTTACCGTATATACTCGAGTATAAGCCGACCCGAATATAAGCCGAGGCCCCCAATTTTACCACAAAAAACTGGGAAAACTTATTGACTTGAGTATAAGCCGGGGGTGGGAAATGCAGCGGCTACTGGTAAATTTCAAAATAAAAAAAGACTGGTCAAAAGTGCGAGGACCTGTCAGAAATCACTTTTTTCAGCCCTCT
>WNWU01000001.1:2533668-2676056 GCA_012654045.1 Ptyas mucosa
TCAAAAGTGCGAGGACCTGTCAGAAATCACTTTTTTCAGCCCTCTGGGTAGTCCTTTTGTGCATATGGACTACTCAGAGGGCTGAAAAAGTAATTTTTGACTGGTCCTCGCTCTTGTGACCAGTCCTCGAATTTACGACTGTCCTCACATTTTACGTTTTTCCCTATCTTATCACCATTTCTCTCTCCCCCTCTCTTTCTCATTCTTTCTCTCTCCCTTTCTTTCTCTCTCTCTCTCCCCCACTCTCTCTCTCATTCTCTTTCTCCCCCCTTTCTCAAAGAGAGAGGTGGTAGGTTTGAGGAGAAAGATTGCTGTACAATAAAAAAGATGAAAGGGAAGAAAACCAACCCCAAACAAATATAAAGATATTAAGAGAAAGAATGAATTGTTAAACTTTAAAGAATAAAAGAGAACAAAAATGAATAAATAGCAATAATTAGAAACACACATACAAACATATAATGTATTTTCCTGGAACAGAGTATTTGGCCGGTTCACAAATTCAAACAGTATTTAATCATTTCACTTAAATTTACAATTTTTATATTTCCTTTTTGCCATATTTATTCCTCATCTATTTTTTTAAAAAAACCAATATTACCCTTCATCCTCATCTCTAATCTTAATCAAATTCAATTTTTCACTTCTATTCTACATTATACCCCTTCCCATTGTCTTCTATTTTTATATCCATCCTCACATTGGTTAATTATGTAATATTACAGTTGTTCAATACAAATTCAACATTTTAATGTAAATCAATTAGTTATATAACTATCTTTTTTGTATATTAATCAATATGAACATGAATATTCCAATTATTTCCATGCAATCCAATTTCTTACAAATCAATTACCGGTAATTATATTTACCAATAATAATAAACCAAATAATTTCCCCCATATATTCTTCCAAACCACAACTTAACCATTTTTGCTTTCAACACAATATACCATTAATAGCATCTCAATTATTACAATTCCCTAGTTAAATAGAGCTTTTTTTCTTTTGTGTTTTAAAAAGAACTCTCTTGAACTCTCCTCTTTTGCCATTTGCCATAAATTTCCCATTGTTTGCACCTACCATTTTTGATGAGGACAAAGAAAAGAAATCTGCCTTTCCAACGTTGCAAGCAAACAGCAAAGCCAACAACCTGCTTTAGTTTTGGTTTTGTTTTCAGCTTGAATTGCACAAGGAGAAAAAAAAATGTGCTCCAGCAGCACTCTTTTCAGCTAGCAAAGAGACCCCTGCCCAAAACAGCTGAGAGCAAATCAGCTGAGAGTCGGGAGGCTGTTCAAATCAACTTATGGTAATTAATCTATACTGAAGCTGAAAGGGGCTGTTTTTTCTATTTTTACAGACATGGGTCTACTCATTTGTTTTCTTTTAAAAAGGCATTTTTTCGTGACTTGAATATAAGCCAAGGGGGGCTTTTTCAGCCTGAAAAATGTGCTGAAAAACTCGGCTTATATTCGAGTATATACGGTATTAATCCACTGAAGCATTCATACTGCAGTGTCTCTTGAGAGTGATTTTAACCTGGAGACCTGAAATATCTGGCTTAATTTTTAGACTCTGCCTTTTCCCCCACTTCCTCTACTTTTTGTAACCACTTCTCTGATGAAGCGTTCTTGGGAACACAAATCTCATGCCCATTTCAATGATCTCAGAAAGGAGGACAAAGCTGAGCCTAGTTAGTATTTGAATCAGAGAGTTCCAGGAAACCTCTGTAGACCAGATAATGAAAGCATCTTATCACTCTGTAGACTTGGGAAGATGGAAGTGTACCAAGAAAGCCACATAGAGACAGGGGTGACAAACTGGCAGCCTGCAGGCCTGATGCGTCATGCGCAAGCCACGCCTACCCCAGATCTGCAAAAGGAAAAAACATAGCGATACATCACATGATGGCAACGTGACGCCGCGAGTTTGACACCCATGCTCTAGATGAAATGAAAGTGTTTTCATCTTGCTGATGTCTAGTGATCATTCAGGTCTTTGCATAGAGAAATGAATTCCCCCCCCCCCATCTTTAATAAAGATATTGCCCATTTGTGATTCATATACTCATTTGTGGTACAGGGATAAAAATACTTGGGGCCATGACAATCAATTCAATCAAAACCTCTTTTGAATGTATTCCTCCAGATGCTAAAAATGTCCTGCTCTGGGTAGGAACTTGTACATTGCCCCTGCACTTTATACCACCATCTGCTCCATTGTCCCCAAATTTCACATCTTGAATGTTAACTGTGAAAGAGTGCTGATGACACGCACAAATGCTTTTAAATCATTTTGCATATATAACAGTCAGTCTGCATTAAGGAAAAAGAAGAATAAAAATAGGAGCACTGCCTGGGACTAGCAGAAAGTTTATTGTGCATTTGAAAGAAATGACTTTACCCTGATATGGGGGACTATTGATATTATTTACAGTTTCACCTGGCTGCACAACAAGGCCCTTCAGCTGATAGTAATACTTGCTGTATTTTATTTGAAAAAGAAACCAAAATATAAGGCTACCGACTCTGAATAGAAATTGAAATATAAAGCAGGGAAATAAGATAGACATATTTAATGGACAGAAAGGGTTTTCCAGTTCAAACTTTAGGGATTACCATATGTTTGTTGATTTCTAACCAGGTTTTCATCTTATCAGGTCAAATTTTCTGTCACTAGCTCAGAGTTTATAAGTTAAATAAATGAGGTTGAGACCTATTAAATTAGAACCCATTTTCTTCCGGAGAGGCCCAGTTTGTAGAACATGTTAGCCAGTGTAAGTGTCCTTTACCAACAGTATGGATTGATTGAAGGTGGAGAAGCAGAATCATGGAGCCATTATGAGGAGAATAAATGTTCCATAGAGCAGGCAAGCGTAATTGGTAATTGCCAAAGGTAATTGGATGAGCAAAGAACTTGAGCAGGGAAATGTTGATATATCAGAATGGAGAAATAGGGGTAAAAGAACCTTTTGTGTTTGCCTTGTGGTGGCATAGCCATACAATAATGCTGCATTTCCTAAATAATGAATGGACAATATGAGAAGCAAAATGGGAATTTCAGACCAGTAATAGCTGAAACATCCTATATTGCCCGGCTCCATCTTCTAGTCTTAAAGTTTGTTCTGTTTTTAAGTAAACTGGTTCCACAAAGAACCCCATGGTTACAACCTGTTTTCTGTCATCCAGGTTCATTGCTGTCTCTGTCCCACTGAACTACAATCGACGACAGATTGACCTGCGTCAACTGATCCTCCTCTCCACCACTTGGATCTTCGCTTTTGCTGTGGCATCCCCAATTATCTTTGGCCTCAACAATGTTCCAAACCGGGATCTGTCTTTCTGTCGTCTGGAGGATCAGAATTATATTATATATTCCTCCATCTGTTCCTTCTTCATTCCTTGTCCTGTCATGCTGGTCCTCTACTGCGGCATATTCCAAGGACTTAGGCGCTGGGAAGAAGCTCGGAAAGCCAAGCTGAAGAGTAGCATTTATCTGGGCAATAGGCAGGTATACGGTTCACCACCTGTCATTGAGAAGAACCAGGAGGATATCAAGGCAGAGGAACTTAACCCCTATGCCTGCTCCGATTGCACTTTACCCAGGGATTACAAGAATAATGGCATTCAAACTATGTCCTATCCACACATCAAATATGCACCGAATGGAGAACTCAGTAGGAAGCCAGCCAAAATCAATGGCAGGGAAAGGAAGGCCATGAAGGTGCTTCCAGTTGTGGTTGGTGAGTATAAAACATTAAATGGTTTTCAGGGTTGTAAACCATCAGACAGTTCGATTTCAGATCGAGACATCTGTAAAACCAGGGTATTAAAAAAAAATAGGATACAGCGATGCATAGAGAGACATTTGGCATTCTGATAAGTACAGCATGACACAGAAACTGGCTTTTTTTGTTCCTCATTTTGTGTCTTTTAATTGCACTTTAGTGGCTGACTAGAGAGATAATTCCAAAAGGATGAAGTGAGTGTTGCAGATCTGATCATTCTCAGAAGACTGAGTCCTCTGAAACTCCCTTCATAGTATACGTGTGTGTTTGTACTGTACACACAGGCACACATTCCTCACCGCTGTACAGTTTTGTTTTGTTTTTTAATTTTATTTATATGCCGCCCTTCTCCGGAGACTCAGGGCGGCTTACAATGCGTTAAGCAATAGCCTTCATACTTTTGTATATTTTATACAAAGTCAGCTTATTGCCCCCACAATCTGGGTCCTCATTTCACCTACCTTAGAAAGGATGGAAGGCTGAGTCAACCTTGAGCCTGGTGAGATTCGAACTTACAGTAATTGCAGGCAGCTGGATGTTAAATGCTGCCTTAGTAGGAGGCATTAGCCTGCTACGCCAGTCAGCTCCAGTTGGGCTGCTGAGTGCCAGCTTTCCTGCTAAAAGACCCTTTGCCTTTAAGAGATGTGTGGCAGGCAGAATCTAAACAATTAAATCTTGTTCCACTACCACATTCCCACATGAAGACATTTATTGTACTTTTGCTACAGCTTCCTAATGATTTGGAGGGATTGAAGAGTAAAAATGCTACCATGCAAAGATTCTCTGTATATTTAGTAGGAAAAAGTCCAATAAAACAGCGTTTTTTAGGAGACCTGTAGAGTGAGGCAAAAATGTTCTTCAAAATGGAAGTAGAAAGAATTGTTCAACAGCTTGGTAGGGTGAGGCTATTGACTACAATAGCCTCATCCTACCAGGCTGCCAAATAATTCTGGAAACAACTGTATTATCATGGATTGAATTAGGCATTAATGGAAATGGATTTTCTGGGATTTATTGTTAATGCACCAGAGCAACTCCAAAGGATAGTACAGGTAATCCTCGACTGATGACCACAATTGAGCCCAAAATTTCTGTTGTTAAGTCAGACAGTTGTTAAGTGAGTTTTGCCCTATTTTATGACCTTTCTTGCCCCAATTGTTAAGTGAATTACTGCAGTTAATAAGTTTGTATCCGGTTGTTAAGTGAATCTAGCTTCCCCATTGACTTTGATTGTCAGAAGTTCGCAAATGGTGATCACATGACCTTGGGACACAGCAATAGTTATAAATATGAACCAGTTGCCAAGCATCTGAATTTTGATCATGTGACCATGGGGATGCTGCAAAGATCATACTGTGAAAAATGGTCCTAAGTCACATTTTTCAGTGCCATTGTAACTTTGAACGAAGCTCTCTAAATGAACAGTTGTAAGTCGAGGACTATCTGTAGTAAACAAATATGAGGGAGTATAAAAATGACAAGCAGATGACATTTTAGATTTTGCTTAGTCCTAGTTTTTGTGCAGTTGGTTGGCGATTGTGAGAACTGACCACTGGACTAGATAGGCCTGATCCAGCAGTTCATTGCTTATGTTCCTATGTATCAGAAGTTGAGAGGTGAATATTACTGTGTTCACATTCTTGAAACAGAGATGAAGCTACCTCATAAAAGACACCCTGGCAGTCAACATTTTCTGCCCCGGTAGGGTCAAACCCAGGAGAGGGCCTGAAGCCACAGACTTTTTTCTTTAGGCACAAAAATACCCACCCATAGTTGTTCAGACATCTCAATTCAGATAAGCAATTTTTCCCATCTATGCTAGATGCCCAGTTGGTCTGATTAGTTAATCAGTCCTTCCTTAATTTATTGATCTTTTGAGGATAACCTGAAAAGGCAGAAGGATTTTTTTCACCAAGTAACTTTTTCAGACATTCTAGTTGGACTTAACTCCTCTGGGATCTATCCAAATTTCCCCTGCAGGTTTTGGCACATTGTTCTCTGGAGGAAAAGAAAAAAGAAAAACCAGGGATCTCAGTCCTGTATAATATTCTGCGTATGAATTGATTGTGTCATTCAAGCTATATAGAGATTTCAAACTGCATTAAGGAGTAGCAGAACAACTGGGCTTTTTATTTGCTAAGAATGGACAAAGGAGAAAACAATATGAACTTTAGATTCTTCTCTCTCTTTTTTAAAATGAAAGTACAGAACAGTGAGTTATGTTAATTTTCACCTTTACGTAGCTGACTTTATGCTGTAATATCTTATTCTCAACATGTTCCAAATTTCTGTAGAAGTAGCATAGGCACCAGGAAACAGATTCCAGTCATTTTCAGGAAGATCTGCAACAACTTAAAATCTACACAGTGAATTTTATTTTCCTCTCCTGTTCTTTTTCTTTAAATTGCTTGACTTGCCAAATCCTCCTTATATCACACACCCCAGAGGAGTAGTCTGATCCAATGATTGAACAAAAGTTCAGGATTCCCTTTGATATACAGTACAGGAAAACACAGAATACAGGTAATCCTCAATTTACAACGGTTCATTTAATGACCATTCAAAGTTACAATGTCACTGAAAAAAGTTATTTATGACCATTTTTCACATGATCGTTGCAGCATCCCCATAATAACATGATCATAATGCAGATAGTTAGCAACTGATTCATATTTATGACGGTTGCAGTGTCCCAAGGTCATGTGATCACCTTTTGCAACCTTCTGACCAGCAAAGTCAATGGGGAAACCAAATTCTTTTAAAAACTTTACTAACTTTAACAACTGTCGTGTTTCACTTAACAACTGTGGCAAGAAAGGTTGTAAAATGGGACAAAGCTCACTTAACAAATGTCTCACTTAGCAACATAAATGTTGGGCTCAATTGTGGTCATAAGTTGAGGACTGCCTATATGTTGGACAACCAACAGAGAATGACTAACCATTTGACAAATAATTTCTAGTTTTGTTTCCTATTGCCATCTAGAAGTATTCTGGATTTATGCAGCCAAGATTTTGTCAGCCACATTCAGATCAATGAAAGAGCAGAGCTGTGAATGGAAAAGGGCATCTGCTGCATATGAAAATGCCATTTTAATTTTGGAACTTTGGCAATAGAGCTTCTTACAAGAATTTGCTTTCCCCGGTCAGAAAGCAGGCTAGGTTTTGCAGATCTGGAGATGTGATGCTGAAAGAGGAACGACCAATGTAAGAAGCATTATGAGAAAAAGATGCTTTTACTCTTTTCTTCGGTGTTTTGCACTCAGGTCCGTGAAAAGAGCCGCCTTTGTAGTGGCTCGCTCACTGCACAATCTTTCCATTGCAGCAAAAGCCTGGATAAGCCATTTGTGGTTGTGGATCAGAGTACATCCAGCCTGTCTTTGCATCTTAATGAAAATTAGATGATGTATTAACCACTTTACAGCTGAATATTAACAACATTAAAGGTCTCCAGCTCCTTACAATCATTTCCACACCAGAGCCTCCCTTTGGAAGAATTGCATTTGAAAAATGCTCTGCTGTCTTCCCTGAATATGCTGTTTAGAGCTTGCAGAAATCCAGATGCAAAAGCGAAGGATATTCAGAGTACACATGGGTGAATATAAGTGTTGAAGGTAGGGAAGTGGAACATGCATTATAATGCAGAAACTATAACATACATAGTATGTAAGAGTGGACCATGTGTGTGTGGTGTCAATATGACTTAACCCCCGCTAGCCTATGTACGCATACTCAAGTTGTCAGTGTTTACACATATGTTGCATTCTTAGTAATTCTGCAAAGAAGCAACCATGTGATCGCAGTAAAAGATGTGTTTGATTAAAAAAAGAAACACTAAGAAGTACAATAAGTGTGTCCATGTAAGCTGCAAATCACCTTTTCCCCCTTGACTCAATATTACTGCAAGATATTATGATTTTAGATTTTTACTTTCCATATTAAGAACTAGGTCTACATCTTTCCTGAACCGGCAACACAATAATTCCCCACCCATCCAACTACAGAGACAGATTAAAAAGAGAAATACCATGAAAATTAACATTCAATTTAAGGCCGAATCCTCCATACATACACTCATTCATTCCTTTCAAAAAGATGATTTTCACTGATTTTTAAAAAATCGTCCCCAAACAACCCAAGGATCGCTGGGTCCTTTATCAAGCAAAAAAAGAGGATCCACATCTAATTAAACAAGGTAACTGAAGAATAAAACAAATGAGTTTTAAGAAGTGCTCTGCTGAGCTCTGTATAAATTGAGGGATGTGCTTGCTACCGCAGATTTCAAAATGATTTGTGCTATTTCTTACAAAGTGCTGCCAACGCAAGAGCCTCCAGCTGCTTTGCAACATCCCGCCAGGGAGGAAAGTCAATTTTCCAACAAGGCCAGGGTTTTCCTCTCTTACCTTCTTGGCATGCCCTGTAGCAGCTACAGGAAGACAACCAGGCAGCATTTCTTGAATGCTCAAGAACTGAGATTTCCCTGAGATCTCACACAGACTGTTCTGACCTAGGCTTCCTTTATCTTCTTTGACACGCTGCCAAAGACCTAATTGGCAATTATCTTAGCAAGGCCATATGGAAACACAGTCAAAAACAGAGCTTCACAACCTTGCTTCCTGCAAAGGCCCATGTGCCTTTGCTCTTCCTTTATGGCTTATGGGAGGGACCAATCATCTCCAAGCCTTACTCCTAAGTCGTCCCTTTTGTTTTAACTGTTCTTGCCTTCTGGCAGCTCTGCGCATGCACACACTAGGAACAGGCTCCCCTGTTCCTCCGCCTCTCTGATGTCTGCCTCTGGAGGCTCTGGAATCTGCACATAACTCCCAGATGGCCCTGGCCCCATCTCTGCTCCAACACAGAGTCCTCATCCTGGACCAGACTCCAGGACTGGTCCATGTTCCTCCCCAGTCTCCTCACTGTCTGACTCTGCTGCCAGCTCCGCAGGCTGTTGGCAGACCACAACACAGACTTAGGATTTCCACTGGCATTGCATGCACATTTGGTGCATAACAGGAAAGTTATCTGCTGATTTGGGGTATCCCTGGAGGCTTGAGAAAGATAGTACTTTTCTTTAGAGATAAAATGCTCCCCTTCTCCCAAACTGCCCACTGAAGATGGAGCATGCTCTGGAAGTGAAGCAAAGGTGGAACAACAAGATGGTATGATAAAGAGGAAGCTAAGTTATTGAGAGTGGAAGGTCAGACCTAAAATTCACACATGGTGATTCTTCCGAGCAGAGTTTTTATTATTTTCAGGCCTATAGACAAAATCTTGCCAGATTGAGGACTCTACTACCTGCACCTACAATATATTCTGTAAACTATTAGGGAGGGGCTAATAGGTAAACTATTAGGGAGTTTATCAGCCTCTTTCTCTCACATACAATATGCAGACTGAGTTGCCTCTTAGTCCTCTGGAATGCGCTTTCTTTCTCCTGGGAATCCATCTCCTTATTACATTTCATCACAGGAAGAGGCTCATAGATACTAGAAGCCCATAAATACACTTTCTACCCATCCCTTGCCAGTCAACAGCCACCTGCTTAACTCTCTTTAGCCAGTCATCTGCTGGAGAAGAAGTAACTATCCCCTCCTTATTGTGAGGCTTCTCTGCTTCTCATGTGTTTCTATTTAATGATATTGTGTTTAACCTGGCACATACTGTATGTTGGAATATGTTGACCCTTCTGGTTTTAACCCGTGAAGTCCCCTTCAAAATCAGCAAAATATAGTGAAACTAAGAGTACTCTCTAGGTATATTCTGCATTTTGGGGTCCCAGAAATAGTTTCTAGTAGCCCAGTTTGGCAAGATGTTTTTGCATTGCAGAAAAACCTGGCCAACCACCTTGTGTGCCTAGTTTCAGTTTTTGCAGAAAGATCTGTTTCCTGAGATTCCAGCGAGGTAAATGCAGATGCTACTGGAGCCTGCACAGACAGCGCTTACGCACCAGCTGCACTGTATCTTCCTGACCCCAGGATCCCTAAGGTCCTAGTGCATCAATTAATATGTTAATAGATATGCAAGTATCCATTTTAATAAATAAATATGCATTCCAAGGGACGTTGAGTTATATACAAACTGACGTAGGAGGTATCTGGTGTTGTTTCATTCAGCTAATGCTAAGTACATTTAAACTGGACACCAGATGCAGCAAGAACGGGGAAATTAAATATATTTCAGCATTTTTAAATGCAAAGAATATAGGCAGAGCAAAAATGGCAACCTCACATTATTAAAAGGTTAACCTTGATGGATTTTTTCCCTCCCTCATTTTTTTAAAAAATGTATCGTACATGCCATTGTTCAAAATTGACATGTTTTTGAGAAAATAAGACATACGCAGGGAAAAACTGGCTCATTTTTCCCCTCTCTTTTTTTCAAAGGTGCTTTCCTTTTCTGTTGGACTCCTTTCTTTGTGGTGCACATAACCAGAGCTCTCTGTGAGTCCTGTATCAGGTCTGGCCAAGTAATCAGCATTGTCACATGGCTGGGTTATGTCAACAGTGCCCTCAACCCTATCATCTACACAATCTTCAATACTGAATTTAGGAATTACTTCCGCAAAGTTTTGCACATCTTCTGCTAATCCTGCTGGATTCTTTGTCTAGAACTGAACCCAGAAGAAAGGAGAGTATATTGCACAGGGCAAAGAGCCAGACCAATTATTGACTTTGTATAGTTTAATAAAGCTTTATTTCTTATTACATAGTTGTGTGCTTCCATTTTTTTTCATTTGATAAAAATACTGCTTTCTGGACAGCAGTTCCTTCATATTTGGTGAGAATGCAAAAATGGCCTGAAGCCAATGTAGTGTTTGTGAGACTTCATGATAATCTTCTAAATTGACTGAGAAAAATACTCCGTTTGGGGTTTGCCATCTGTCCTCCATTCAAGTAGAACATTTATTCAGAAAAGCATTTGTGATGGTTGTCCCGCAATAATGACAGCATTTTTCCCCAAAGAAATGTAGATGTATCTCCTGAGTGATGCTGTAAGAATTTATACATGTTTTGATGGCTCTGGTAGAGTCTAGGGGTTTTCCCTCCCTCACTTGTAAAAATAATTAATCATCAGATGATGTTTAATGCCTAGAATCTTTGGCAAAGGATGTGATGGGTTGGAAACTGAGAAAACAGAGATAGGGCTGGAGAAACACCCATGCTTGCCATAGCTATAATATTTTGTGCATTTCGCTGGCTCAGAGAGTGCTGCTCAATGTCAAAGGCGTGGATAAGATGCATAATCAATTTGATCAAGCTCTATGTACCATGGGATCAGAAAACCATTATGATGATGAGGATAATTTAATCTGACTGTAGCATGGCAAATATATGTCTGTTTGCTCAGCCTGTAGTCCTGCTCATACACAAGAATTAATAGTCATATATATTGTATTGAAAATGGTTGATCTGGGAGAGGAATTTAATTCCCCCGCTTTGAAAATTCTCTTGAAAAAATTATGATATCAACACTTAAAAATTGAATTTCCTGATACACCAAATTCTTGCCCATTGGACAGATATTTGCTATTCTACTGAGGGCCCATCTCTTCAGGAAAGAGATTCAGGAAAGGTTTTTTTTTTAATCCTTTGGATTTTTGTTTGTATGCCCAAACTCCCACAGTACAAATTTTAACCTTATGAAAATTCTGAAAACACAACAACATATTTAGGCAATTGTGCATGTTTTAATAAGAAATCCCTCTTATGAAAATTTAATCTAACTATCTAGATATGAAAAAAAAACCTATCTGGGAATTAAGGACAAAAAAACCCAAAGAATAAAGGCACCAGTCCCACATAGAACATAAAATGAATATAATTAAAGTAATTAGTGTAGCACCTATTTGAGTAGGATCTTAGGTTTGAGGAGATACGCAGGATTCCTTTCATACAGGAATGATTTGAGAGAGAGCAGACTGGTCTTTTGCTTAGATGTTAATAGTATTTATTCCCTTCCGTTTCTCTTCATTTTGAGAGCAATAGAACATGAACCTCTTAGGAGAGGTTGACTGGACTGCGGTTTAGTCAAATTGAGGTGTACCATCTTCTCCATTGTTCAATATAGCTAGCACATCAAAGCATTAGCAAGTATCTGAACTCACTTTGGTGGCCCTGCAGTTAAATGCTACAGAAATTGAAGAAGCTACAGTGTGTAAAAGACCTTATATTTATAACTATGTTTATGGAGGGAAAATAAAATACAAACTCAGGTCTCTTACCTTCCCAACACGGGATGACTATACCAGATACTTTTGGGGGCCTATTGAGATGTCAACATATAGGATTGATCTCCCTCTAGTCAGATAGGGATCAGATGAGCAGCATGACAGGGGTGCAATTCTGCTGCTGTACCTACAGTGACTTTTTTGGTGCTCTTGATTGACGAGGGAAAACAAATATAAAGTCCTTCCTCCAAATGCCATTCACCTCCCTTTTACAACGTCTTGCCAAAAGCAGATTTAGGAACAACTGAAAATATATATTTGCTACATTTACAAAATCCATCATGAATGCTCTTATGACATTTACCAACATTGCATGGAAACAAGTCTTATCATACCTGCGTTTGAATGTTTGCTTAGGTAGACATTTAGAGCTATTATATTTATCGGTGGTGTTGCTTAGTTCTAATACATGTGCACACATGATCGATCTATAAACACATTTCTGCGACTGGCCAGAAATACCTTCCACAAAACAGCATCAATATCTCTATAAAGTTTTTTCTTCTTCTTGGCTTAAAACCAGTACTTTTTTTAAAAAAAAATCTATTGTGATTTTTAACACTCAAGAAGTGCTATTTTCAAAATTAGTCTTCTTGCTAGGATGTAAGATTCTCTCTCCTCAAGTGAGATGCTGAGGAAATACACAGTTGCACCTTTGCTTTTATTTTTGGCAGCGCAAACAGAAAGCTGTAAACGTGGTGCAAATGTTTAATGATTTGATCACCGAGTTCCAGAAAGATGTCCGAGATGTTTTTTTTTCATCTATATAATCAGAAGTATTGTAAGAAAACAGCCATACCATTCTTCCAACAGCAGAAAAGGTGCCTTGAAGGACTTATTTCCTCTTTGACTGCATGTCTCCCAAAGAAATCCTAGATAATTGATGGACCCCCTGGAACAAGATTTAAGACATAAGATGAAAAAGAAAAAAGATTCGTATGATGTTGGATGGAAATTACTGTTTTGATTCCATCAATTTACCATATCTGATGTTTTAAATTGCTTAAGCATCATCACGTTAATGTCAGCTCTTAACAACCACATAGACTTTCTCCAGGATGATTATTCCAACCTGACTCTTCAGATCTGCCATCATTGTAATCAAATACATTCATCTTATTGGTCATTCTCTTCTTTTCCTTTCAATCTAACCGAACATTAAGGACTTTTCAAGAGAACTGGCTCTTCACATTTCACATATGATAATTTGAGCCTGATTACATGTGCCTTGAGTGAGAATTCTGGTTTAATTTGTTCTATGATCCATTTATTTGTTTTCTTGGATATCCAGTTTTCAACTCTTCTGCATACAATACCACTGTTCAAAAGCTTCAATACTTTTTCTATACTGCTTCTGATTTACAATATACCACAGTGTAATTTACCTATGTATTCTTGCAATCAACTGTGATTTAATTACATGTCCTCAGTGGCATGTGACTGACAAATAAGTACAATTGTTGCTGTTTCAGTTCCCAATAGGACAAATTCTACCATTTTACTGGAATAGCAGTCAATTCAGTAATGTTAAAATGCTATTTATGCCACTCTGTATTGTGGTAGATTGTTGAGAAAGTCTAGCAGAATAACAGGATTGTAGTTTGAAGTCTATAGGGTTCAGGACCATGGACAGTTAGTGTAATTATTTAATAGAGAGTTCCCCAACCTTTTCGGCTTTGTGGGCCAGCGGGCAGGGGAGAGGGGATGGTTCCATGCGAGCGGTGGGCAAGTACGTGTATGCGCAGCTTCATTTGCTCGAGCAGAGGGCAAGCATGCCAGCCATTCATGCAAATGGAGCACGCATGTATGTGCTTGCCTGCCACTTCTGCAGCTCAGTTCTAAATGGCTCAAGGCCTGGAGTTGGAGACTCCTGATTTAATAGGTTCAGCAAGTTACAGCATCTACTTGATCTGGGTTGATCTTGAGAAACAAAGCAGGGTCAGGCTATTTCACTGGAAGACCACAACAAAATCTGAGGAGAGAAAGGGATCTAAAAATTACTGAAAGAAGGGAAGGTCCAAACAGTTCTGTATGTTTACATAGAAGACTATATGGATATGATCACATAGTTTTCAAATGTTGAATTCAACAAGGGAGATTTCAGCTTTGAATTTTCCTGCAAGACCTTCAAATCTAACTATTGAATAATTATTCTCTATAGGTATTCAAATATTCCACATTATCAGTGTAACAACTACAAAAGGTTCATAATACTTCCAGCACTGTGGGCATTGTAAAACATTTTTACCGTATTGGAGAACTTTTACAGAGAACTCCTAAATAACACATAAAATTCATTACTAGAATCAGCTTCCATGTGTGTTTTAGTTAAGATTTAATAGACATCAGGAAACTAAATTTACTGAAAAGTAGAACTGCTTCATATTTGAACAAGAGTCACAAAGACTTTTTGCTATTATAATCTTTATTGAAACCTCATCAGAGGAATCTTAAAAGGATGCAGACCCTTTTAAGCTGCTTTAAATAACATTTTTAAAATACTTCAAAGAATCCCCATAATCCATCAGAGCAGCAGGAGGCAACAGCTGAATGTATCCATTTGTTTTACAGCAGCTTTGTAGAAAAGCTTGTAAAGATCCATTGGCTTCCGAAGTTCCCTTAAAACAGTGGAGCTCCTTGATGCTCTTGTCCCCTTAAGGTTTAATTTTTTGCTTGGTTAGAGAAAATTCATATGTTGGCCAGCAACGTGCAAGTAATACTATGCCTTCGCCATCTCGATGAAGGGTTTTATTTATGTTTTATTTTGCTTATCACAGAACTTCACAGAAGAATTGCTGGTCCAGCCAGTCTGCTGCACCACACAATCCATGAAATTGGAAGAAAGGAGGTTTTAGACAATAACTTTTTCAATCACATTATCTGTATCATGATCTTCTTCTGTCTGAACAGTTACTGCGGCTGACTGCCCACACATATGCTGATGGTCTTTCCAATCCTGAAAATGAGCAGAAAAAAACAGACTATGAATTGAAAGCAATTATTGAATGAAGTAAAAGTACAGCAGCATACAGCAGAGGCAGGGAATGCTACCGTTACATAATAGTATGTGGGAATGACCTTGGAAGACAGGGCAATATCATGCAGCCAAGAGAGCAGTCCAATAAAAGGCAGCTTAGCCAAGTAGCAGGAATGTGGGTGGGGCAAGAGATGTAGAAGAGACCCTCCCTAGTTTTTGGGGAGTTGTGAGGGAGGGGAGAGAAGTACTTTCAGACTTGCAATTCTATTAATGTAATCTTCCAATAAGGTAGAATTAACTCATCTGGTCATATTTCCTGTCTGTAAGGCTAGTATCAATTTGCAAATGTGCAAATACTTCTCTTCCCACCCTTCCCATTTGCAGCTCCCCAAACTAGGAAGTCTCTCTTTCAAACTCTTACCCAGTCTACATCCTTGCTGTGAACCAAACTGCCTTTTATCTGATCATTCCCTTGGCTGCATCTTGTTGCCCTGTCTCCCAAGGTCATTCTCACATAGCATTACACATTTTATTTATTAATAAATAAAGCATTACACACAATGACTCTCACATACTTGCACTCCCAAGTAATTCCTAAGCTCACTTAGCAATTGGCTGCTAAAATCTTTGGTACGTTCCATCTTTCTTAAATACATATCCTAGACAAGTTGGAAAAAGGAGAAAGCATGAACACCCAATGAAATTATCGAACTGAAAAAGACATTTATTGAAATCCAAAATTAAATTGCACTAAGTTGTAAATGGCAGCAAAGCACCATACTACCAAATTAAAAAGACCCTGTAGTGGCAATGCAGAAGATCATTGTTATTCTGAGGAAGACATATTTTGATTTTTTTTCTTCGTATCAAGAAAGGTCTAGATGTTTAGAGCTTATTCTGAGCTAACCTGCTTGTTTTTTGCTCGTTTGATGAATAAAGGAGAAAAGGGAGGGGGGATTTTCACTGCAAATCTGTGAAACTCTCAGACTTTTAGTTACCATCCTAGAGTCACAGGCCACTCAGCCAATGTTAGGTCTTACAATCTCATGACCATAGAAGCAGGGCCATGACATCATGGTTCCAGGTTTTGATAGAAATTTGGGGATGGTGGTTTGTTGGGAGTTTCTGCACAGAATTTAGAATATTGGTTAATACCGTAATGTAAGCTGCTCAGAGATGCCTCATGGTGAGATGAGTGGTAAATAAATTTAATAAATAAATAAAATTGGGTACTATGGCTGCCCTTGGAGTATCTCTGCTGTTCCTATTAGGGAGCTCCTGACAGCTTGTAAAAGTTGGGTATCATTTTACTTGGTTCGTATGCTTTCTATATTACCCTTTTATCTCCTTGAATTAATAATAAAACTTAAAATTGCTCATTGTCTCTGGATCCAAAGGAACCAATCGCTTGGGCACCCAATCACTGCTCTGACGCTGAGACCCCCATGTTTCTAAATGAGTTTTGCTTTTATACCAAAAGGTGAAAACCAAAAGGAATAAAAACAAGAGAAACTTCCTCCTTCATATTTTTTAGAAGGGAAAATAGTCCTTTCTTGATTTAGTCTAGGGATACAAAGTCTATAGACAAGGTCTACAAACCCAAACAACCACTACATGGGATTAAAAATTGGGGTTTTCTTTAACTCTTTGCTAAAGAGCTGGATTTTTGCAGCTCTAACCTAGTACTCCTAATATAATCATTGTTGGTTGCTCAAAAGTACTAGATCATACATGGACACTTGCTTCTTCAGCTCTGCAGGACAACTGTATTCATAAGGGGTGTGATACCTTCCGTTGACAGAACGTTGAGCAGTAATTGACTTTATGGCAACCGGTGCATTCATTCATTGCCTCCCGGCCACAGTTTACACAGGATTGCTGTGAGATTGCAGGCAAAGAATACAAGTTAAATGGAAGTAAAAGGAGGTTGTACACGATGCATAAAAAAAAAATCATATATAATTTCTGCCGCCCATGTACTGGTACAATTCTCATAATACAGAAACGGGGCACGCTTCACAATTAAAACAAGTTATTTAACTTCTTTCAAGAACCAAAGACAGCCCAAATTTATACTGATAACATGAAGTAGAAAATGGCATGTCTTTATCAGACTCTGGAAAGTATCTGTTTGTCTCTGATATAATGGTTGCAGCAAACTGAACAGATAGGACAATTTGCAGTGGACAGAAAGCTCTGAAAAGCAAAAATACTATGTTACCATCCATCCATCTATCCATCTATGATCACCCACACACATGCATTTGTAATTACTAGGAACTTTTGAGGGCCACTAATCTATGTTGTAAAAAGAAGATTTTTTAAAAATTGTAATTTTATTAAAAATTGCAATTACAATGATAAATACAAAAGTAAAAGAAAGAAAAAAACATTGAAGGTACAGAAAAGAAAAATAGAAAAAAAAATAAGAATATACTAAGAAAAAAGAAAAGAAGTATATAATGAAATTACTTCTCCCTTCCTCACAACAATTTTAAAAATTAAAATTTAAACAATTTTAGTAACATCAACTTTGCTTAATATACAACAAATAATCTCTTCTTCCCCTATCCCATTTCTTCTTTATAAACAAATCCTTAAAATATCATCTGCTTTTTAGCAAAGCCATCTTCAGTTTACCTTTTCTTTCCCGGAAGTCCCAAGAATTGAGATTGCACAATGCAAAGTTCTTACCACTAGACCATAAAAAAGGCCATCCTTATCCAAATGGACAGGAGAGAATTTAAAACCGTCATAAGTATATACGATAAGCATGCAGCAGGAAAAAAAAAATACAAGGGTGCAACTGAACGTGAGTATTTGTACTTTTTGTCTCACACTGGGGCAAGAACAAGAGTCTTCAAAAGAATGGGCAATTTGGCATTTCTCAGTAGTTTTATGGTTAAAACATGCTAGCAGGAAAGATGTATCAAAGTCTAATGATTCTGAATTGTTAATAACAGAATGCAGAATGGTGGATAGAGAATGGAATATGGAACAGCACAAGATTAAGGAACTGGCCTCAAGATAACCCGGCCCTTTTTTAAGTTTACATGATTAATACCATCAATCTCTTATATTCAGATTTAATGTGATAGGAAACCTCGGGAATTTGGAAAAATATTTTTTCGTTTTCTATTTCTAACCTGTCTGCTTAAACAGCTCATTCAAAACAGAAGAGGAGGAAGATGGATTTACAGATCAATTAGCTTGCAACTCATATCATTACTTCGGCATGATTGGTGTCTCTGTACAAGGTGAGTACAGGAAGGAACTGTGAATAAATTGCTCTGCTGCAAAAGCATTGGCGAGACCATATGCCCTGGGTATCAAACTCAATGGTGTCACGTGATGTATTGCAACGTTTTTTGCCTTTGCTGAGCTGGGGTGGGCGTGGCCTGTGCGTGACGCATCCAGCCCACCGGCTGCCAGTTTGACAGGCCTGCCATATGCAATGTAGAGCCTTGGTTTCAGGCTCAACTGATTCACACTGATTAACACCTAATTTGTTTGCACCTTCTGCCAATAAATTCTCTGCAACCTGAAGTACAACGGATGTCACAGATTTCCCTCATTTCAGTGGCTGTATGCAAAGCCGAGCCTCAGGGATGCAACCCAATGAGAACTTGTCATGACACTTATAAAGAGTTCAGTAAACAGAGAAAGAAAAAAGGACTAGCAGAAAAGGAAAACCAAAATAGCTGTGAAGCAGGAGACCTGAGATCAGATTAACTCTTCCTCTGAGGAATTCAGACTGACTACTTGGGGGAAAAAAACGCTCTTTTTTTTTTTCTATGCAGCTACTGCCAAAAAAAAAAAAAGCACTTGGGAGCATGGTAGCCAAATTTCAAGGAAGATTATGTAAATATGGTTGCTCGTCTGTTTGGAGAAGCAGACATAACTGGGGGCAGGTAGCCCTGCAAATAAGCTTGGCCCCATGCTGTGGAGAGCTTTATAAGTAACCACCAGCCCAATATAGTAAAAGTCAGAAATGCCCAGGCAACCGATGCAGCTGGATTAAAGAAATAAAATGTGTAGGTTGAAAGGTACTCGTAACAGTCTGTGCTGCTGCATTTTGTACCAACTGCAGTCCGCTTCCACCAAACTGTTGGGGTATCACCTTCCCCTATTCATAAATGCAATTTTAGGGCACTGTCCACCCCCAGGTTCTCCCCCAGGGAAAGGTCCCAAAGCACCAGATGGTAAAAGATCACCTTCTACCAATTCAAAATACACTGTAAAAAAACAATCCATACATTCCCATCTACGAGCTATTAATGTAATGACCACAAGGGCAGATCAGAAGCACACCACAATAATGGATGATACATGACCTCTAAGACTTGGGAGTTAAAGGAAAATGACAAAATGGATGCCAACCCCTTATGGGAGATAGGTTGCTGTCTCAGGAACCAGGCCAGTTTAGCCACATCAGCATTAACATGCTCAATCTCAGACAATTAGTCTGCTGCCACTGAGAAGCCGCCATTCAGTATCAAAAAAAGAACACGGAAATAGATTGATAGACCTTAGATACCATTCAGATTCAATCTTTGGGCTTACCTTAATAATAATTTCTGTTTTTCCATCAACATCTTCTGTATGCTGAAATAACTGACTCTGATACTGGAAAAATTGAAAGACATCGTAAATTTCTTTTTACAATTACCTCATGCTGCTCTTGGAAGTAAAGTTACAAGGAAGAGTTTTCTATTGGAAATATGGCTATGTGGAGTGTTTGTATCATAAACATGAGTGAGGACTTATTTAAGTAATATTAAGAACTGTATATTTTGTGTACTAAATTATACACTATCATTTATCTTTCAAATAGGAAAGAAACATTTGAGATAAAAGAAAGAACTGCATATATTTCAATTACTTCACAAATGTTCCTTTTATATCGTGCTTAAAAACAAAGAAACAAAAACCCACAGCTGGAAATTGCACATCTGTAGCTTTGCTAGTCCAGAAGAAGGCTTTGTCCAGAGAAGATAAAGTTTGCAGATGGTTACCTCCTTTCTTGCCCAACACTTAATGTCTGCTGCCATTTAGATCCCCACATCTCTATATTGACAAGAAATTCTGTTGTTTTCTCTTGGTTTGTTATCTACAAGCTAGCTCAACTATTTTTGGGGCCATTAGGAGGCTGTCATTATAGTGAATAGATTTGAATTCTAATAGCAAAAAATGCGTTACAAATTTCCATGTGATCAATTTTTCTGAGCTCAAACCCTTCCCTCTCACATTTTCATAGAAACAGAGAACAACTGGAAGAGGCCACAAGGATCATTTAGTCCAACTTTCAGACTATCCGTGAAAGGTAGCTGTCTACTCTCTACTTAAATGCCTCGGGGAGGGGGGGACCTACAACTTCCATAAGTACACTGTTCTACTGTTGTATGGATTTAAACGCTATACAATTTCCCCCAATATTTAACAAATCTAAGCAGCTGCAACGCTTACACATTAACCAATTTAACCAATTCAACATCCATTGAAATCACTACATGCCATACCCTTTTTAACAATAGGTGGCTATATAAATAAATATATTTTAAACAAATAAGTAATAGACAAAAATCCAAGAATGCTGACATAAAATGGCAGGTATAATTAGCAATAAAAGCCAACTGACACCTTCCAGTAATGCATAGTTCATTAAAACTATTGGTATATTCTTACAAAGCTCTCTGTACTAAAAGCAATTGACACTGTAGAAAATAAGAAATTTTCAGCACCCACATTTAGTTCTGACCATAGCAAATCTAATGTTCAATGTTTATTTCTTTCTGAGGAATAGTTCTTAAATTTTATTAAATGGTTAGAGACCAATATGAAGATATTCCCAGCTGCCTCCAATCTCAAGCACTATGAAAGAAAGTCCTTAAATATGTAGATGTTTGAGTAAGATTTAAGTCTTACTCAAACATCTAAATAATGTAAATAGCTATTTAGATGTTTGAGTAAGATTAAATTCTTACTCAAACATCTAAATAAAAGAGCAACCCATTGAAGCAACTAACAGCTATAAAGCAGTGAACTTAAGCCAATATACATGTCAATCAAGTGACAAATATGTTCTTAGAACTGCCTTGGAAGAGGAAATAATGTCCAGCCAAGGATGAACACAGAGTCACCCGGCCTCAATCAGAGAGGACGTAAAGTGAGCATCTCTCCTACAGACAGCTGGTGAAGAACAGCTACTGTGTTTCCTCGAAAATAAGACCCCGTCTTATATTTTTTTGAGCCCTGAAATAAGTGCTTGGCCTTATTGCCATGCACTCAAAAGCCCGATTGGGCTTATTATCAGGGGATGTCTTATTTTGGGGAAAACAGGGTATTGAAATCCATGCCTCTTCCCTCCTGGGTCCTAGAAAGCCCAAACAAAGAAGGCTCCAGGAATTAATGCAGAGAAAACACTTGAGGACAAGAGTGGGTGGATGCAGGGTTCCCCAGGTGATTCATCTAAAACACTGGGAGAGAAAGAGAGATGCCCGGCTTGGTGGATATATAAGCAGGCTCACTTTCATTCCCAGCACTGCTTGTAACTGAGCTTGTGGCTAGTGCCTTGTCTTACCACACTGTGAATTCTTAACTGTACAACTGAATTCTGGATGGTCCTTGACTTTGCCACTTTATTGCTCCTTGAACTCATCATTTGGAGAATCTAGTTTTGACCCAACTACGGATACAACCCGTGTTTGTTGTAAAGGCCTTTCCTACTCCACTTCCTTCCCATCTCAAGTCTAGATCTGACACTACCTAGCCTATAGAATTCATAACCTTGTTGCTATAAACAAAATAGACATGATTGAATACTTTTAATATTAGAAAACTACAGTTATTTTCTAATTTGTAATTCAGTTGCAATCCCAATGCTATTGAGAGCCCTGGTGGTGCAGTGGTTAGAATGCCGTATTGCAGGCTGACTCTGCCCACAACCAGGAGTTCAATCTTGATGGGGCTCAGAGTTGACTCAGCCTTCCATCTTTCCGAGGTCGATAAAATAAGGATCCAGATGGTTGGGTGCCATATGCTGACACTGTAAACTACTCAGAGAGTGCTGTTAAAGCACTATGGAACAGTAAACAAGTCTAAGTGCTACTGGGTATTACTGTATGAAGTCTTCCAGTACTTAGGATCAGGGCATATGAAGAGATTCTCTTCCTGTAAATTCCTCTCAGTACTCTAAAATAATCTTTGGAAGGCCTACTCTGGATATTCTCCAATGGTGTAAATAGGCCCGCAATAGTGCGGTAGACTTGGAAGATTCTCCACTGTCTTCTGAATGACAGAGGCACAGTTTTAGTCTCGCAGAATTTTTAGCAATGTGTTATTTTATACACTACTGTGATATATTAACTTCCTTACCACTGCTTTGATTGCTTAATTCATTATCTACCTTATTGATTTTATTTGGAACTTTTATGTACAAGCTTTTTTACAGTATATGTTACCATAAACCATTTTGGTGATGTTTAACTGGCAAATGGTATATAAATACTTTAAATAATTAAGTAAATAATACTCCATGTGCATCTATTATGCATTTTAGAAGAGTTTTTGCTATCCCTTTAAGCTCTGTCTCAGAACTGAAAATATTTGTTTCAACATAAATCCTAGGAGCTCCAATTATTTAGGTTATGTTGCTCTGAATGCAGTAGAAGAAATCCAACACTGTTTTAGAATGTATACTGCAGATCAGAAATGATGCTACCAAATCCAAAATCACTGTATGGTTGCACTCTGAAATTCAGTGAGACTATAGTAATGACTACATCCATATTATCACTGTACCATGCATGGGGTGGAAGTTTCTCTCTTTCAACAGCATAAAGTAGTTTTAAAATATGGCTGTAAGATATTTGGGGCTAAAATGGATTCCTTTCTTGAAACACTATTTATTACCTCTTTCCTTTCCACATCAGCTTGAAGTTTCGCTTGGGAAACAGCAGCTTCTCTGTAGGAAGAGCTGGCCTGCTTAGCTTGTTCGATCAGTGTCTTCAGCTGCCGAGCTGTGTTAAGCAGAGAATTGACGGTCTCCTCTAGGTAAAGCCAGTTCCGTTGTTCTGTCATTTCAAGTCCATTCATCACAGAAGAGGAGATTGTCTTAGTGGGCGTAGCAGGTGGCACCGCAAGGGCAGGGAGTGAGGTCAACACTAAAAGATAGAGCCACAGAATGAGGTTGGTCAGATCCATCTTCCATTCTAGTTGTCATCCACAGCCATTCAATGTGGTTGTGGTAGAGAGCCAGGCAGCAGACTAAGACCTCTCAGTTTAGTTCCTTTCAGAAATCAATAATTTAAGATGCTTCCACTGAGTGTTTCATCATAGTAAAGTATTGATAATTTCTGGGTGCATTACAAATAACCAATACAAGAACATTTGAATATTTGAGATTTTGAATTGTTTCTCTTGGATGCAGTCGCTCTTTTTTTTACTAGTCTAGGAATCTGGAAGCAGAATGTATATGCTTTTAATAAATCTTAAAACTGAAGCAAACCATAGAGCAAGCAGACTGTAACAATTGCAATGGACCTTATCAACAGTTTAAAACAACAAACCAGCTTTATGGGTGCCACAGATTATTTTATCTATATCCAAAGTCAAATGGGCTCCCAAAACCTCAGAGGACCAACACAAGTCCCTTTGGTCTTTAGGCATCCCACACACAAGCACACAATGGGTAGTACCCAACAGTTGTTTTTCACACACTTCCCCAGATCTACTCCTATATTAGTTCTAGACCAATACAATTTGTAAGCCCTAGTGCTAAAGAAAAGTTTTAGTGTCTCTTGGCCCTTTTGGCTGCTTCCAGTAGTTCTATTTCCACCAAGAACAAAAACTATCTCCTTCTCACTCCCAGAACAACTTCAACACACCAACAACTCTGCCGCAACAACATACACACAGCTGCTTTTCTGCTCAGCTTTTATACCTGCTGGTTGCTGAGCAGCTGGGCTGGCTAGGAAAAGGTTTTAAAGGGGCAGGGCACCATCAGCCCAGATGCTAGCCAACTTGCAGGCAGCCTGGCCTCTCACAATGGGCTAATGAAATCCAGCTCCTGAAGGGAGTGCGGCAATACACATTTCATAACTTTAAGACTTCACCGCATATTCAGTGACTTTTTCCCCCCCAATCTTTGCAAATCCAGTTCTTCTAGTTTTCCACATGATCAAAATTTGTGGGAGATACTAAATCTATGCTGAATGTTTCTTTCTTTCACTACTTCTCACAAGTGGTGCTGGTAGTGGGATCCAGGACAGAGGTGGAATCCAAGATTGCAGAGGGATCCACAGTACCGGGCACCTGAAAGGCAAGGTGGGGCAGACTGAGAGGCAGTCCTTCTTCTCTGGACTGCAGAGACATGGCCCATGCTATGATGGATAGTCTTTGACTTACAACTTGGACCTGAATTTCTATTGCTAAGCAATACGGTCATAAAGAATGACATCATATGACCACTTCGCTTAGCAACAGCAATCATGACAGTCCCCGTTGCCATCATAACTGCAGATGCTAACTCCAGGGTTGTTAAATGGGCATCAGAGAGAGTCCTGGGTGAGGAACACAAAGATACCACAAGGGAGTGGGGGAAGCCCAGCACAGGCCACACACACATGTGGATGTGCTCTGATGCAGCACAAGCTCAGGGAAGCCAAGGAAAGAACGCACTGCAGCTCAGGGGTTTCTTGGCGTGCCATAGCTCTGGGGCGGAAAGAAGCTCTTGAGCTGCAGTGCAGAGCAAAGCCACAGCTGCCCCTGGAAACCTCAGCTGCCCCAGCAGCATGGCACAAAACTGCCATATCCTGGAAAACCCAGAACTGCTGTTCCAGGAAGCCCCTTTGCACCGCACTGCTGTCCCAACCTTAGCACTGCAAAGGGCTTTGCACCATGATGGTGGGCTTCCCGGGAAGCCGTTCGCCAGCCCCAGCCCAGCAAGGCACCACAAAGTGTTTTTTTCACAGTGCTAAGAGTTTCTGCAAAAGGCTTGGCTTTGCACTGTGAAGGGCTTCGTAGCTTTTGCACTGCAAAAACCCAGGCCCACCCAGCAGCTCGGTGCAAAGCTGCAGCCACCTCAGTCCTCCTATCCCAGCTGCCCTTGCCACCCTGCACTCGAGGCCCCTGCTGTCCTGATTATCACTACTCCATCTGACTTCCGCCATCTTTTTGCTCTTGTTGTTGAGAAGGCATCCAGCCTGGCCCTTTGTGAGGCAGCTGCCCTGCAGAACCCTGGAGAGGAAGACTCGTGCGACTCCACAAAGGGTCAGAAGCAAGAAGACAGTAAATGTCAGTTAGGGCAAGAGGGGCCGTGGGATGTGGGGAGCCAAAGGGACATAGATGTGAAGATGAGACAGCCCTCAAGTTATTCCGTCTCTCTTGCATGAAAGAATACACCCTTACGCTGTCAAAATCCTTTTAAAAACTCACTGTATTCATGCAGGAAACCTTATAAAAATACAATCTGGTATAACTAATAGATTCATGGACCGCTGTGTGAAGTTTTCCACCTCCTCTTAAACCAGCAATTCATCTCTAAACCAAGGAACCATATTGGGGGCGGGTGGGAAGGGCTGGGAGGGTTCGGAGCTATGACCTAGAATATTCCCAGAGAATCAGTGTTCTTGCTCAGTCAAGAGAGCTCCATGACTTTCCAGAGCAAGTCAAATTAATAGTCCCCATACTGAGGAAATTGAAAGCTCCTGAAACTGTACCTAAGCTGGCAACTGCCTTAACACAACCGCTACCATGTTATAATGGGTTCAATCTCCAAATCCACAATCATCTGGCCTGTGTAGAACAGCAGCTCTAACATAACATAGCACTTGAATTGGATCCTTGACAGCGCTGCATTCATAACCAAGGTTATTTTCATCCCTCCACCTATAATTCCCGCTCTTTTCTTCCTACATGAGGACATCAGCAGCACCCTAGCACACCTACACCACCCAGGTGGCTTACGGTTTTCCTGAAACATGAGCGTATTCACTCCCATGCAGAAAAATACTGAAATGATATAACTTAACAATGTGGGGATTATTTTAGAAACAAAAGAAATCTTACCAATTTTGGGATGAGAAGTTGGCAAAGCTGCTTCGGGGAATGCGGAGATCTGACAACTGTCTTGATAACTTGGATAGTGAGGCTCTGGATGATTGACCTGACAAGGTTGCTGCTGAAGGTTTGTATCTTGCACTGTTGAGAAGAGAGTAAAGTCAGAGTCTAAAGGAACTGGTTTGGATGATACAACTTGGAAGTTCACAAAAAGTAAGAAGACATGAAGGAAAATTGGACACTTCTGGAAAAGGCGTTTAGCAAGAAATATTGTTTCTTGCAAGATCAAAATATGCTCAAGCTCTGGTGGCTCAGCAGACAAAAAGCAGTGACATTAACTATTATTAAGATCAGCTGCCTGCAATTACTGCAAGTTCAAATCCCACCAGGCTCAAGGTTGACTCAGCCTTCCATCCTTTCTAAGGTGGGTAAAATGAGGACCCAGTTTGTGGGGGCAATAAGCTGACTTTGTATAAAATATACAAAAGTATGAAGGCTATTGCTTAACGCATTGTAAGCCGCCCTGAGTCTCCGGAGAAGGGCGGCATATAAATCAAATTAAAAAAAAAAAGTTCCTGCATTTACTGTTTAATCGAAATACATTTCATCTTCAATATAAATGATTAAAACTAGAATCAAGGAAAGTGATAATCTCAAAATGAAAATACCAGCGAGATGGTCAGAAATGAAATTATTTTGCAATACATAAATCCACCCCACCACTCAGTGAATTCTCTGGGTAATTTAAAAAGAAACACGCAGTACTTATCCTTAGGCAAGACAATGTGTCAAGGATTGTAGACTTCTATGCATTGTAAGAGGTTTCTCCCTTATTATTTGTTATAATTTTAAAAATGCTTCATATAAAAGATTCCTAATAACGTTTAAGTCCATATTTTACCAATAAGGGAGAATACTGTAGCTCAGGGTTGAAATGAGGGGTCCTTGGTGCTCTCTGAGCTTAATTGTTTTCTGCAGACATTTCCTGCGCCGATGATGTTACCTAGTTTGGATAATGAAACATCTGCAAGAAAACAATCAAGCTCAGAGACCACCAAGGGGCCCCCAATCTATATTTTCCAGCTGTTTAAAATATGTCTATATTTTGAATGTAATGCAATTTATTAAGTATATCCACTTGGGTGGCTTTTTTGTAAGCAACCTTTTTGAACAGTCTTAAGCCATTCTTAATAATCTAGAAAAACTAACGCTAAAATGGACAGAAAAACAGTCCATTAATATGATTCTGTCTTGTCAGGATTTATCTTTATTTATTTATTTCCCTTCTTTATTATTTTTATAAATATGCCAAGTTGGAAAACAAAGCCAATGTTCTTCCTCCTACTATTTTCTCCACAAAAAAAAAACTTTGTGAAGTTGGGCTGAGAGAGAATGACTGGTCCATGGTCATCCAGCCAGTTTTCATGCCTAATGTGGGACAAAAACACAATCTCGTTTCTAACCTTAACCACTACACCACTCTGTTTGCTTTATTTGCTTTCATCTAGCCTGTAACAACAACAACAAAGAGAAACCTAAATGAAAATATGAAGAAAAATCAAAAGTCTGGACCAATGAGCAATCATTAGAGGATGAAGATTTATTAGATCATCCTAATGCATGGAAGCATTACAACAGCACCTGTTAAACCAAATAACTCCGCCCAAGGAAGATAATTAAAGGAAACAAGTCCAGTGAACAAGAGTGGCAATCAGAAACAAGAGATGTCAGCTTTAGGCTATTTGCAGAGGCAGCATTCTCTCAGTTCTCAGGACAAGGAAATTGCAGAACAAAAAAAAAAGGGGGGGGGTTTAGTGGATTATTGAAGAATGAAGTAGATGTTAATGTGCCCTGCAATAAAACAAAAAGAGTCACAGGAGTTAGAAAAACAGAAATAAATACATACTGATTGGACCAACTGGCATATGAATTAAACCGTCTTCCAAGAGCAAAATCAAACATGTGACAGAACATTAGGACATGTTAAGTCCACTGTCCTACAATTTCATTTGGGGCTAAAGGTATTGCAAAGAACAGCTAGAAATATATTGTCAGTAACACTGAAGATCTAGAAAGGAAGCTCAAGAACAGATGGTGTTTTCATCCATCTTTGCAGGCCATGGAAGAGGACTGAGAACTAAAACAATACTGCGTATTACTAAAGAGCTATGCAAGCAACATCAACAGAAAAAGTCCATTATTATCTGGGTGATAAATTGCTGACTTGAGATGGATTGTAGCTCATAAAGATTTGTAAATAAGTCTTTAGCCAAAGCTGAGTAAGCTTGATTGGGAGAACTTTAAATTGAGGGCAGAAGATTAAATCCTGAAATAAGAGGTAGGGTTAATTCTTGTATGATATAGAAGGAAGTGGAGTGAAGCCTTAATGGTGCCTATTAAACTACATACTCAATATAAAATCAGGAAGAACATTGGCCCATGAAGTTCACAGGCTTTGTTGTCTATATAGTAATGCCAACATTATAGGAAGTAAACAAAATGAACTTAAATGTTTAATACAGGAAGGCAACTGAAGTTTAATAGGTATAACAGAAGTAAATGATTCCCAGCATAGAAGTAAAACTGCTGAAGAATACCATCTATTCAAAAGGAACAGAAACAATGAAAAGGGAGAAGAAAGATTACTTTATATTGCAAGTATTCACATCTGTTCAGAAATCCAGATAAATGAACTCTGTGGTATCATAGCACTTGGGTTAAAATAATGGAAGAAGCAAATAAAAGCAATATTGGAATAATGTCTATTATTCTTGCCCAACCAAGGAAAAAAATATGGATGCTGTTTTACAAAAGCAAATTGCAGATCTTTCAAAGCAGCATGAAGTACCAGGGATGGGGGATTTCAATTATCTCAAAATCTGTCTGAGAGTCAAACTCCATTGAGTACGGTCCTTCCAGGAAATTCCTTCACACATCTTACTAAAAACTTTCTCTTTCAGTGAGTGGAGCAAGGCATCAGAGGAGCAGCTATCTTTGACCTGATACTAATTATTCAGCAAGACATAGCAAAGGAAGAAACCAAGGAAGCAATAACACTGGTCAAAGTTGATCACATACACTTAAGTTCTTAAATAAAAATAACTAAGAGGATCTGAATGCAAAACCTGGACTTTAAAAAAAGTTTTTTTATAAATTCAGAAAATAAGTATGAGTCCATGAAAGGAGAAACTAATTAGAAAAGGATCTCAAATATCAAAAGCACAATGGCAAATAACTTAAATAAGTGGGGGGGGGGGGAAATAAGAAGACTGCAGGAGTTTAACAAAGATCTGAAAGCAAAACAGAACATATACAGATGTTCTTTCGGATGGAAAGTTTGACAAATCGTAAGAAAGATACATACAGATAGCCCAGAATTGTAGACTTGATGTCAGGAAAATGAAAGCTCAGAATATATGAAATTGCAAACAACAACAACAAGCTAACATACTCAAATTCAGAACCAAAACAATCTTGATGGGATACAGAAATGGGCTGAGAATAAGATCCTGGAATTTACAAGGCATGTACAAAATTTTAAAAAAAGAAACAGAAATAAATGCAGGATATCTGATCTGATAATTTGTGAAACAGACTTACAACCATTTGTTTAGCAACCATTCAAAGTTACAACAGCACTGGGAAAAAAACCACTTATGAATGGTCCTCATGCTTATGATTGTCATAATCACCCCCACGATTATTTGATCAAAATTTGGGCACTGGGCAATTGGAATGTATTTATGATGGTTGCAGCATCCTAGAGTCATTTGATTGTCATTGGTGACTTTCCCAGCTAGCTTTTGACATGCAAAGTAATGGGGGAAGCTGGATTTGCTTAATGACTGTAGGGATTCATTTAACAGTTGTGGTAAAAAAAAAAAGGTTGTAAAATCGGGCGCAACTCATTTGCTTAGCAATGGAAATTCTCGTCCCAATTGTGATCATAAATTGAGGACTACCTGTGGTTAATGATTACAGACTGAACATAGGTTAGCAATGTGAAGTGATTGGGGGGAGGGGAAAGGCAAATTGCAATTTCATATAATTTCCAAATCCATCTATTTTTTTCTTTGATCAGACCCCGCTTCTAGGGTGGGCTTTGAACAGGCAAAATACTTTAATAAGATTTAAAAAAACTAGAATAAGTTCAGGAAAGAGCTCTGAGGATGTCCAAATGCTACCTCTAATGAAGAAAGAATGAAGGATATGATGATATTCAGGCTTGAAAAGAGTAAGGAGTAAGCAGTCTTCAAGAAGTGAAAAGGGTATCAGAAGAAAACTAAGGCATGTTCTCTGTTACTATATGTAAAGGATGCAGAATAACGGATTTAAGCTACAGAAAGGCAGGTTCCAACTGAATCGTGGGGAAAAACTTCCTGACAGTGGAAGCATCGGTGAAACCAATTACCTACAGGGGTTAGGAGATTCTCCTTCCTTAGGTGAGTCTAAACAGAACAGCAGAGCCATCTCTCTGGATTATTTTGATTTAGAGTCCTGCCTTGGAACAGAGGGAATAGTTTAAATGGCCCTTTCCAAGAATATTATCTGTGGTTCATTCCTGAGGCTGGGCAATTGATTGAAGCAGCTGCTTTACACTGCAATCTCATACACCTGTATCTCATAATAAATCCCACTGAACTCATCGATAGAACTTTCTATTTTTGTGCTATTAATCACGTTTGCTATCTTCTTTCATCACTGCTCAATTCCTCCTTCTAAAATGTAGGTTTAAAGAAGTATCCCAATCACGTATGGATGTGGATTTGTCTTACTCACCAGTGGTACCAGTGAAAACATCACCTTGGGACGGACTTTCTGAGATAATAGCTGTGGCCTCCACGGCTGCTGTACGATCAAAGGTCAAAGTGCCAGAAGTTGTAATCTGTCCTGAAGGAGTCACAGTGACTAAAAAAATGATGAAAATATTTTCAGAATTAAGTAGAATGCTAATACTTACTGATCAAAGGATCTCCCCAGTTTTGTTTCTAACCAGCAGAAACACCCCACTGAGCTTATAGTGGGAGTGAAATGCTACCAGTTCACACCGGTGCGGGCGAACCGGTAGTAATAAAAGCTACCGGTTTGGGAGAATAGGTAGTAAAAACATGCTACCGGTTCACCTGAACCAGCATTTCTGACGATCAGCTGTGCTGTGCGATTTATATTCACTAGAAAACAGGAAATCCTGCTTTCTAGCGAATCTAAATCGCGCAGCACAGCTGTCCCCTGTGACCTTCTTAAGCCTCTTTTTCCGCGCTGCACGGTACTGCCTGAGGTGTGCCTCTGCGCGAAGCACGCGTTTGGCATGTACTGCGCATGCATGCATGTGAAGCGTGCATTTGGCATGCACTGTGCATGTGTGTGTGTGTGTGTGTTTGGCGTGCACTGCACATACGTACAAAGCTTGCATTTGGCGCACGCTGCATATACACGCAGCGTGCGTTTGGCACGCACTGCGCACGCGCACAGCGAACCGGTGGCAAACCTCAGAGGATTTCACCACTGACTTATAGATAAAACTTTCCAAAAACAATCATACTTCTTCTCTGAGTGAAAGAATTGCAACAAGCCAAATTAATAAGGCTAAAAGCTTCCCAGTTTAACACCCCAAAAAGACAGCTCAGGGCGAAAAAGAACATACTTGATTAAGACGGGAAGCAAACATTAAAATTAAATACAGAGGATAAGACTTTAAGTAATATTTGCAAACATTTACTTGATGTTATTACTCAAATTATAACCATCAGCTAGTAAACAAAGATCAAACAAGGATTTAGTATGCCAAAAGGGAAACTTGAGATGGTTTGCGATTTATACTAAAGATGAAAAGGAGGAAAGGCTGTTTCTTACAAAGTGTACAATGACCATTAAATATTGAATTGTTTTTGAAACTGATTTTTTTTTCATTTTAAAAACAATGACAAATGTTAAATAACAGTTAGGATTCATTTGTGAATATCGCATGGAACCTTACATGTGGTGGCAGCAGTTCCAGGAAGCAGGGTGATGTTTTTGGGGGAATCCTTCTTCACTGGAGTTGTGGGCAATTCATTCTCTTTTTTTCTTCTTTTATAGGGGACAAACAGTCTTATGGGACCACTCTGATAAAGAGAAAGCAACCATTGTCAGAATACGGCAGTAATTCTTTCTGGAGATAGAATTACTGTTAGTTTGTTTGTTTGCTTTTTGCTAGTTGATATAATCTAAACTTTGTATAAATTGCCTCACCAAAGAAAAGAAAATGGACATCTTGACACAATGAACTTAATACAGGATCTAAAAGATTTCTATATTGCAGACAAAGGATCCCAGTCAGAGGTGGGTTCTTACCTTTACTACCCGGTTTGCATCATGCCCGCGCGCGGGCGGTCACTTTGCTCTCTCTCTTGCATGCTCTTCTGCGCATGCGCAGATTGCTTTTGCTGACATCCGGGTCAGTGGGGGGAGCCTCCCACTGGTTTTACTACCGGTTCTATAGAACCGGTCCGAACCGGGGGCAACCCACCACTGATCCCAGTCCAAAGCCACTCAGGCCTATCTTCTTACATTCACAATTCTGATAAATATGAAATCCTTTCATTATAAATATTATTATCAGACAGCTCAATGCTCAGTTGCTACTGCTGTTATGCCTTGCATGGGAAACTTCAATAATATTCAATATATTGAAGATTATTGAATAATATATTGAATAACATATTGAATATTTCAATTCAAATAATACACTATTTTTTATTCAATAAAAAGGACAGCTCTGATAATGTACTCCAAATTATTTTCATTTCATTATGTTAGACTACACATTCTTTAAAGGAACACAATGTTAGTGAAATCTGAGAATTTTAAGGGCCCAATGTTTCTCCTGAGACTAGTTTTCATGTACCAAAATTTTCTGATTTTTTCCGAATGAGCTACTTTCAAGTGTGGTGGACTACAACTTCCCCCACTGCTTGCTCTGGGTTTGAGAGCTAGTGCAGTTCAATAAAAAATGAAATACTGTACGCTGATGGGTTACAATTGACAAGAAGTGCAGTTCAACAAATTTGGAGTACATCTGGATGGGGAAGATGTCTGCTTTATTGAAACAGTAACGTTTTCCTTTTAATGCTTCTACACCATGGAGCCAACTTTCTCTTGAGATTCCTGCCTATACCTAGTAACCTTTACAATAATGACCAAACCTCATGCCAAATGTTTGTTTGTTTGTTTGTTTAATTAATTAATTGCTAGCACATATATGCCACTTCAATCAGAAAAAAACTGTCCAATAATCAGTGGGGTGAGATGGGTTTCTACAGAGGAGAGCAAGCCTTTCTATATTTGGAATGTCCTTCCCAGAGAGACTCAAGTGGCACCCACGGTAACCTCATTTCGGTGCCAAATGAACACTTTTTCCCCCAATTTTTCCAGGATCTTTAGACTGCATAAACCATATAGTTTTAGATTTTGGTAACTGCTTTGCTGCTGCACAGTTCGTAGGTGCATTTACTTTGCATTTTATTTGATTTACCTGATTAAGTTTAAATTCAAATTGTGCTTTTTTTAAATTATAAATTGACTAAAAATTGACTAGATGGATACCTATGCTCCGCTAGGAAACTATGTGATCGGGCTAGATAAATCGACACTTACAGCTTGAAAATTAATGAGTAGTTATGATCAGCCTCTCCTCTCCCCTTCTCTCCCTGAGGCTGGCCCCAATGATCCTCTCCTATCCCTTTCTCTTCCTTTCAGGTGGGGAGTACAGTGTCTAAACTCCCAGCCTGCAGGCTGGATGGGTCACGCGCTGGCCACATCCACGCCCAAGTGGCAGTTGGAACAGTGTTCTTTTCAGGTGGGGAGGGGGAGTAGAATGTCTAACTCCTTAACATCATGTTAATAATAATATAAGAAATACTAATAATTTGATGATCATTTCGAAAAATCATTTCTTAGTGAGCACCTAGAAGCCAAAAGGAACATACTTGCCAAATTTCAAGTTTGTAGGCTTTACGGTTCTGGAGATTTTGTGATGATGCGTGAGTGGTATTTTGCTTTTATATATATAGATTACTGGGTTGCTTAAAAGACTAATAAATAAATCTAACCCATCTGATCACAAAATAACATAAACAGAGAAAAATCCCATGATCAATAACATTGTAACAGAATTCCCACTACCCACAGTGACAATCTCTCTTCCTACTCCATAGGTAATTTTCTTTTACTCCTGAGTCCTCAAAGGCTCTGCAGAGTAATCAGATTTCAATAAAATCCAAAATGTAGTAAGGGAAGGAGCCAATCTCACGGAGGGGGAAAGTAAGCAATTCAAGAGGAGGGAAGTTCCCAGAGCGAAGGCTCATTTCTGAGCGCCCTCTCACCACACCACGAACATTGAGGTAAACTCCACAGTTTTTAAATACATTTTTAAAACAACCAGTGGATGTTTATTGTTAATAATCTACTACCAAAACTAAGTAAAATCTGGGAATAATTTGTTTTACCTAAAAGCCTGCTACTGCAATAATAAGAGTATATCAGTTGGAAATGGTGGTAGGACCCTATTTGTTTCCCTGCTGCCTTTCCCAATCCGACAAAGGAGCTTTCAGCCCACAGTATTTAGAAATCATCTCTGTATGATAACCAGCATGTAGCAGTTCAGCACATCATCAAGTAATCCAAGCAGCAGTTGGTAGACTCACCAGACTCATGTCATCACAACATGCAGCGCAAGTGCATGAGGCCGCATGGGGATTTAGTATTCCATCCTGGAATATAATTGATGGAAAAGAGCAGTATTAGGAATCTTATATGCACAAAGATGGCAAGACATATTAATTCCCACAATGGAAGAATGGATAGTAAAGATGATAAAGTTGGTGGAGATGGCAAAAGTTTTAATGAAAGGGAAGAATCTATGTAGTTTTGTTGCTACTTGGAAATTGCTTCTAGACTTTGTGCTCGAAACTGAGGGGGAAAAAATGAAACTTTGAGCTTAGGTTTTGATGACCAGATTGACTTTGTTGCTATAGAAATGGTCTGAAATGTAAAGCAGAAAGTTAATGCTGTAAGTTTTATGTGTTATACTGCACTGAAAAAAGTTGAAAGTCACTACTTTTTTTTCTTTCTCTTTGAAGCTCTCTTCTTTCTTCTCCTTCTTCATCTTTCCTGACTTTTGATTCTATTTGTATTTTATTTTATAACAAACTAATAAAATTAAAATTGGAAAAGAGCAGTATTAGGTTGGAAAAACTGGTTTCCATCCAGCATTAACACAAGGAAGGCCTTCCTAGTTCTCCAAGCACTGAGTGCTTGGCTGGCACACTGCTTTAAAGTAAAATTAACTACCTAATCTAATATCCTACCCTATGGTCCTCTCCCCTCACCTTGGTGTTCACCACTGTTGGGCTTCTTTACAGCATACACACTCTCCAGATGCTGTAGAACTACAAATAATGCAAATAGGGAGCTGTGTAAAGTACAGCCATGAAATATGACTATAGTGAAAAGAATACGGGATATGAAAGGACTACCAGAAACTAGTTAAGTTTTCTTTTCTTTTCTTTTCTCTCATCTTCCACTTTCAATATATTGCTTATTAAATTATTCTCTTTTCCTGTGTTTTGCAAAATGTTGTTTACCCATTAAGGGAATAACATAGTGGATATTTATGAATGCATAAAAGGTGTCTTGCAAAAGTTTTCTACTGCTTCTCTGACACCCACATATATTTTCTGGTAACTTTTATCCTAAGTAAGACTTTAAGGGAGGTCTTCTCCATTTTCAAGAAATATGTTGTAGAAACATAAGTCCAAATACAGAACATGATGAAACTCTTTCAAATGTCATAATCGATGTGCGTTTATTTAGGAATCAATCCCACTTAATTCAGTAGTACTTATTGTGGCATATGTGATAGTAGGAAGAAAATGAATCTAAGGAATCTTACATGAATAAGGCACTGTATTGGCCTCCCAGCATAACGAATACTTCTTTTCCAGTCTTTGCTACTGGCTCTTCCAGCCATAGCTTCAAATTCAGTGGGGCTGTACCAGTTGTCCCCTTGCTTAATACAACGACCTCGACCACCTAGTCCAGGATAAAACAAAGAAACAACTCCTGCTTAATAATTGTTTTATACAAATGAGGCTCAGAAGAGTCTGCAAAAACCTTTCCTTGCAAGCTGCAGACAAATAGTTCCCTTCCCACTAAAAAAAAGCCTTCCCAATATAAATACTCTTCATGGGTTCGCAAAACAGAGCATTCACTTTCACGATGATACAAGTGCCAATTTTCCTTCCCTTCCCTTCCCTTCCCATTCACAGCTAAGCACAACACTGAGATGAATAACATGCAGCCTAGAAAAGAATTTCTTCCAGGCCATTCATCCACTTAATTGCTAACATTGTTATTGATTTGGCCTGCTGTGTACAATAAACTTGATATGAAACATATATCATATATTGGAAAGTGGGCAAATAGCTGTCATTTAGATGGCTTGATGCATGTAATGACTTGTATCCAAGGTAGTATTTCCTCTCTTTATTCTCAAAACAGACCACGATGTTATCTAGGCGGAATTTTGGAGGACAGAAGAACAGTGAATATAGGCAGGGAATTTTCCTTAAGTTATATTCCACATTTGCACATTTGCAAGTATAAAAACAGATCCCATCATTAACTCTGAGATTGATTGGGTTCCAAATTTATGGAGAAATATTCTAGATATTAGGAAATTTAACTCTTATGAAAGTCAATGTTTAATCTTAGTGGGTTAACAATTTTGGAGGGTTCTTAATCACTCAGATGGATCAGAAAAATATAGGTTGAAATTCCTCACCTGAACCAAGTCGGTTTTTGTACAATATCCCACTGATATTTCGACATCGCACTGGCAGTTCATTATCATACACTGATGGGTCCCAGTTATATTTTGTTCCACCTTTTTCTTGACCAGATGTTAACTGAGTAGAGGGGGACTGAGATCCTTCAAATAAAAAGAAAGGTAACCAAGTCTTAACATACAGTTTTCATTTCTGCATTTCCTTTAGAATGTCAAAAACATGATCCTCAAAATGATAGGTAGTCAATAAAAAACCAGAGTACAACTTATTCCTTCAATCATTAAAAGAAGAAAAATGAATATTAAATCCTCTCTAAACAACACATCAATTATCTGATTTTTGAAATATGGAATCCATTAGAAAGGACTTACATAGTCATTACGTGCTATACTTTTACTATTCCTCTCAGGAAACAATAGTACTGATACTGGAAATAACTGCATCTTATCTTATAAGTTCCATGTCATCTCCATACCTCAGCTATTACTAAAGCAACACTGGATACTTATTTGTTTATTTATTTACTTACAGGGCTTATGGACTACTTCAATTAACCAACCTGAGCAGCATACAATTTCCCAGTATGTAATTGGGATTAAACATAAATATAAAACAAATTAAAAACAACACTATATATTACAATTACATAAAACTGGGAGATGTATTCAAAATAAACAACAAATTATCCATCATCTGGAGGGACTGTCGTAATGACCCAGCCTCCCTGGCTTGACAACAAAGCCATGTTATCAAATTCCTAAAGACCAGAAGAGGGGGCATCTGACTGAAACCCATTGCTTGTATAATACAGTATACAAACTGGCCTGAGTTTGCTTATCTGCAATGGCTAATGAATAGGTAAGCTGTTTTTGTGTCTTAATAGCTTCCATAAAAGACAGAAAATGCTGAGATACTATCACAACAGACCAATGAAAAGCTTGAACTACAAGACTTGCAAGGGAGGCATGGCAAATTGAAGATGCCTCTGTAAAAGCAGAGCCGATAACAATAGCAAAGATTGAAGAATTAGTGAGTAATCTGGTTCTTTGGAACCTCTCCAGACAAGGAGAAGATGGAAGGTTGTCAACATGTGCTCAGATAGCTGATCCTCATGAGAAGGCTAAAAGAGTGTGGTCTTCTGTGAGTTTGAGTGCCAGAAGACATCTTAGCCATGTTTTTCATTTATATTTCATATTTCTTAACCGCCCATCAACCTCAGAGATTGCTTGCAACTGCGACATTACATTTTAAAGGACATTAAGTTTGCAAGTTTTACTTTCTAATCATTTTCAGAAATTGCCTATTAACCATCTTAAAGCTATTAGAGATCTTCAAGACAACAAATTTGCAAAGTTGTCAGGTAAGTTTAACATCAATTCTGAACAAAAGAAAAAATCATTACAAACTTAAGAACTCTTAAGTATTTGAAATAAACAGCAAAAAGCTAGATAACAATTTGATCTGAGAAAAACAGATTAAGGGTTGAGCTAAATTTGAAGTATTAACTTTTACTATAGAATTTTAGAATTAATTATAAAAAATGACTATCTTTTATAGGTACTACATATAGTTTGGCTATCTTAGTTGCTGTAGATGATGGGTTATGGGACCCTCCTTTCCCCCCACAAGCAATTTTGAGAAGGGATGGAATGAAAAACAAGAAATTCTCCTATTTGCTTATGCAATGTTGAAAAAAACAATTATAAATTTATACTGTATTTCTATATGACATTTTAAAAATGTCCCCCAGCTCACATTTTACCTGTAGTAAGAGGTGCAGATGGCCCCTTCAGACCTGCACTCTCCACAATGGTGCCATCTGTGTGAACCACAATCAGAGTGGCTTTTTCAGCATTTAAGCTGTCCCCAATTTGAAGAGCTGTTCTTCCAGACTGAAATTTTAAAAAAATCGCTAGTATAACTAAAAGGATTAGATTTTTATGTTTCTTAATACATAAGAATTCATAGCAAATTCCCGTAGAAATATCAAGTTGCATATATTGAAGAGTGCAAGAGGAGCAGTCAAATGCCTCTCTTCCACATACAAATGTATGGAGACTAACACTGTTTTCTTCTTTCTTGATGAAAAAAAAAGAATATTCGGCATATGATCAATAGCTATAGCACCCTGTTTGATACATTACACCAATTTTATAAGGAACCATTAAGGAGCACTGTCTGGGTATAGACAACTGCAAATACACTTTAAACATTAATTAACTAATCTAATCTGACAGAATCACATACATATTTTTCTCAAGTTTAGATATATTTCCAGTACAGTCCCAGAATCTATTAAATAAATCTTCTCATAAAAAATGAAATAAGGTTACGCTGGCAAGATTTGTTCATAAAGCCATGCTGACTTCTAATATTCTTGTTTTCAAAATGGTTACAGATTGGTTGCATTATAATTCATTTTCAAATCTTCCCAGATATTAATGCCAGACTGAATGGTGTGTAGTTCTGCCTTCTTTTTATTCCCCTTTTGAAGATAAAGATAATTGCCTTTCTCAAGTCAACTGGCATTTCACCAGTTTTATAGCATTTTGCAGAGACAACAGACATAAGTTTAATCAAAACTGATATATATGGTTTCGATTCCTTGAACTCATTTAAGGTCTGAAGATATTCATTATATTATGTAGTGAAGCCTGAGTCATACTGAACTAGAACTGCCATTGCAAGCTCTATTTATTATTTTAGTCATGCCTATGGCATTTTATACTGAATCAGATAAAACCTCCTTGCCTCAGGAGATTTAGTAATCAAGACCTTGGCAGTACCAAATACAACCTCTATGTTGACTAACATTCTGCGTTAGCCAGAGGAAAGGAACCCAGTGAAGATAATGGAATCAGTAGAACCAGATGTACCGCAAATATTGTAATATAACATTAAGTATTCTATTTATAATACTTGTATAACACAAGTATTTTAACTTTTCTAACAAATTTATACATTTGTTAGGAATTAGGTGCAGCTCTCTTCTAAGTGATACAGCTGAAATGTGACTCCATTTAACTGGGGAGACAGTATTTAATTAATTAATTAATTAATTAAATTTCTACACTGCCCACCTCACCTGCATGAGTCTGGATGGTTTACAAATAAAACCATACAACCATATAAAACAACATGGTTAAAAAAATCCAAATTAGAACAAAATTTAAAAAACAATAAACGAGTGGACAGTGGACAGTAAAAAAGTTAAAATGCCAGAGGGAGCAAACCACCCTTCAAACCACCAGCCACCCCCAAGTTGCATGCCACTGTTAGAACCCCATTCCAGTTGGCAGAGCCAAGTTTTGATGGTATTCTGGAAGGCCAAGAGAGCAGGGGTGCACCTCACCTCCAGGGGAAGGGGCAACTACTGAGAAGGCTCTCTTCCTAGACCCCACCAGTTGAAATTGATTGATGGGTTAATAAAATAGGGATAAGACTGTTCCTTAAGAAACATGGTCCCATGCCATGAAGAGCTTTTAAAGTGATAACCAACATCTTGAACTGGACCCAGAAGCAAACTAGCATCCAATGCCACTCACACAGGAGAGATGCTACATGCACAACTCTAGCAGTACCTAAAACTGTTCACAGCCCTGCATTGTACACCAGTGTAGTTTCCGGATAATCTTCAAGGGTAAGTGTACATAGGTAGAGTGCATTGCAATAGTCAATGTGACAAATGACTAGGGCACGAGTTAGTGAAAGAATACCTTTGTGGGCTAACAACAATAAAGAAGAAAATGTCCAAAGATGTTAATCCATGTTTAACTGTGATTAACTAAATTAAAGATTTAGCTGGATTCATTCAATACCCTTGAATTGCAAGCTAGCCAACCTAAGTAATGGCTAGCTTACTGTGTTTGGCAAATCCAGTCGCATTTATTCTGTTCATCTCCAATACAAACCTTGCTAACACAAATCTGTGCATAATGAACCTTCATAGCTACTTACAACACACATTTACAATAGAAACTTTCTACCACAAAGGAAATATTGAATATGCAAAAATAAATATTATAAGATTAAGTAAACCTGACCTTACCAATACATGTCCTGAGATTGATGCTGCATTTGCCACAGAAGTAGTGAATACATTGTCTGCAGAGGCACCCACATTGGCTACTGTTACTGTGGTTACTTCTGTAAAACATGATCCAAATAAATATTTGCTGTGATATCCTCCTTCAGAACTACCAAAATCCAAGAAGCAAATATGCACATGTTCTGTTAAATGAGACGTTTATAGAATGATATCTTAATATTGATTCTGAGGGCAAAATTTTCATTATCTACCTATCGATTTCCAGTATGTGTATACTGACTTTATTAATAGAGCTACCAATCATTATGTGTACATAATATTAATAGCCATAGGAATAGCCAAATATTAAAGGAGAAAAGGAATCCTTGCCCGTTTATAAACTGACAATCTTATTTTAGCTGATTTTTGTATAGTTCAATAGCTATTGGGTAAGGTTTCAGTGTGTTGTATTTAATCTGTCTGCTGTTGCTCTTAGAAATTTTCATCAGTCCAATTATCTTTTGTTACAGCATCTTAAAATGCAAACGGGCAGCTACAGCAATTGTTTTTCATCAAGTACTCCAACTAAATTAGTAAATCAGATATAGGTATAAAAAAAAAATCAACGTCATGTTGCTCTGATGAAAGGCAGTGATGGAGAAATGCTAGATTTCTGCCTGTCTGACTATCGACAATGATCACACCACAGTCCTGTCAGGGATAAGAAACGGCACAACTAAAATAATGTAGAGGAAAAGGTGGCACTTTCTGCGCTTTCTTGACGTCATGGATGATGCACACATGTATGTATATATCCTCATGATGAGGTACTAGAGGTAAGTTAAGAAGATCCAAACGTTTCCACTAAAGGAGAGGCGCTTGAAAGTAAGTATTCGCGTGATGCACCATTCACGCAAACGAATGAGCACACGATCTAGTCACGACCCGAGTTCAATGACCGGCGGGTAGCGTGCTTATACGCATGCGCGCCGACCTGCAAAGGCAGCTGCCGCAGCAGCCTCGTCCGCACTCGGCAGGGATTCGGCTCCCATTTCAATGTGTTCGGCATCTGCCGCCATTACGGTGACAGCCGTCACCTCCTCTTCCTCTTGTGGCTCCGCCTCCGAACCGGGAACCTGTCCTCGGTGTTCGTGCTGCTGCTCGGATCCTTCTGCGGCTGCGGCAGCTGCTGCTGCTGCAGCTACTGCAGCAGCGGCAGCTACCGCCGCCGCCTCGGCTAAACCTAGTTGCTTCGCGGCCGAGTCCGAGTCCTCCATCCGAAGACACTTAGTGGAGGGGGGGGGGGGTGTTATCCCGCGAGGTTAGCCGAACTCGTCCGAATGAAAGTTATTCTCCGATCTCCCCCGATCTCCACTCTAAGAATCCCGAATAGGGAAACGAACGGCCCAAATCCGCTTCCGATCTTATCCGAGTGTAGTCGATGACGGGTCTTCCCGAACCCGTCCAACAACCCGCTTCGGTCTCACCCGAGTGATCCCGATCGGAGCCGACTTCTCCCGATCCACCGAAAGTTCATGTTGAGGCGGCTAGAGCGAGATCGGAAGCTCGCGAAGTTATCCGAATAGATGGCGGTTACTCGTCGGGCTACGGCCGTTGCCGAAGAGGCCCGAGTCTTTCCGGCTATGACCGAACCGAGATGGGAAGCAAAGGTCCGAAGAACATCGAAGGCTTCGTCAATCCTCCCTCTCACAATCCGGACCCACCGGCGGTGTCCGAGGGCCCCCGAATATCTCCGAGGACGCGAACAATAAAGGCGATCGTGGAGTTCCGCTCGCGCGAAACCCGCCGAACGGCAATCCGCCCATGCAGCCCTAGGAGGCTGCGCAAGGGTTGTCGGGATGCTGGAGGAATTGGGGAGGGGGAGGAATTGGGGGGGGGGTGAGAGAGTATGGCGACCGTCAGGCAAGGTGAGCGGAGTTGCTTTGACTCGAAACATTGCTCCAAGTTTTGAGACTCGAGTTAAGACGTGGAAAGGGGAGACTTAGAGGAATCCTGGACATCTCGTTGGTTATTAGGTTGCAGTCTAGCCTGCTTGCAAATGGGTTACCTTGACAATAGTGAAACAGTTGCCTAGTTGGCTTTCAAGCAAGTTCTGCTCCGTTGAAGAGAAGTTGCTTCTGAAGTCAACAGGGACGTGATTGCAACCTGCTTATGCTGTAATAATTAGTAATTATCCGTGCGATGGTAAATAAAACTAGTAATGGTAAACTGATATTGCAGGATTGCATGGCGTCCCACCATATTGGTGGTGGTATTTTCTATAGGTAACTATAGAACTATATTTGTAGACTAGGAAGCCACAAAGGGAAATTCCTCGTGGAGAATAAAGTCACGTAATTGCTCTACAGGACAGTCGAGCCACAGATTAACGGCCCGATTTATTTCTGTGGCATTGTGGCAGTGTCACCTGTGGAAATTACAGGTGGTTCTCAGTGACTGACCACTTGGTGACTGTTGGAATTTACGATGATGCTGAAAACCGAGACTTATAACCGCTCTTCAAAATTAAGGCTGTTGCAGACACCCCCAACCCCACCCCCGTTATGTGATTGCCACTTGAGACTTTCTGACAAGCAAACGCAATGGGAAACAGGCAGGAAGTTGCAAGATACAATCACATGGCATCACACATAATGACCGTGCTGCTTAGCGATGGAGTTGTCAGTCCCTGTAATCACTGAATCATGCCCTAAATAATTCAGCCTAGGTTGAACTAGAGTTAATAATATTCATATATGTTTTTAATTGATATCCTGCCTTTCGTTCAGGTTCTTGAGGTGCCTTATTTATGAAGATTTATTTTTTTCCAGGATGTTTATAATACGGTACAATGCTATACTATACTAATGGGAGATTTAGTGTGATCTAACAAACATGTTATCTTTTATAGAAGGCAAGTGATAGGCAATAATACTGTCATCTGGAGAGGATATTTGTCAAATGCTTAAATCTTCATTTTCTGGTATATTGTGCATTTAATATATTTTGTGGCTTTAATAAATATTTTACAGAAACTCGTTCCATTTTAGTCCAATTCCATCTTGTATATTGAAATCTAGTTTTAAGAACAATATAGAGAACTTGGAGCAGGTTCAAAAAGGATAACAAGGATGAACAGAGAACTAGAAACTAAATTTTAGGACAAGAATCAAAGTGCTGGGGAAGTCTGGCCTTGAGAAAAGATAGCTGAAGGATGTTAGAATATTTTCAGATACCCTGTTGCCCCCAAAATAAGACATCCTCTGATAATAAGCCCAATCTTTTCAGCGCATGGCAATAAGGCCAAGCTCTTATTTCAGGGTTCAAAAAAATATAAGACTGGGTCTTATTTTCGGGGAAACACGGCATCTGAAAAAATATCATATGCCATCATCGATACCTATTTTCTTTCATTCCAGAGAGCAGAAAGCTGAATAATGGATTTTAGAGAAAGGCAGATTGCAAATTATTAAAGGAGGGAAAAGGGCATTCTGAGAATAAGGGCAACTTGACAGTGGTGGAGCTAGAAAGATGATAGACTTACCTTTTATTTTTATTCTAATAGACAATTATTCTGGAGAGATACTTTAATTTGGATTCCTTCTTGAGGAAGGAATTGGATTGCCTAAATGTCCTCTTCCAATCTGTGTTTCTCTAATTCAGTATTGTTTGGCTATTACTTTTAACTAATTAACAAACTATCAATGTTAACCACTAAAAAGTGAAACTTGCATTTGGGCTGAAATTATTACCTACTAAAAAACCCCATTTCACGGTTATTTCAGTAGAGGGAGACAGAGGTACTCTATGTAATTGAAATACATTTGAATAAAGATCTCAAAGAGTTGTAAGCTGTATACAGTCTACCTTCCCTTGTGCTCTGAACAGAAAGACATAGATGCTACATTATGTCATCTATACCTTCAGGGAAAAATATCACACTGGATATACACTGTAAAAAGATAGAGAAATCTCCCCCTCCCTCTTGTAGAGGGTTGTGTGGAGGTCATGTAAAAACTCATACATAAGGCAATATTTGTATATTTCTGTTCTGAAAGTTGAAAGGAAGGTGGACTGTATATACCAGTCTGATAGCACATCTAGATATCCCTGTAATCACTGAATGAGAGGACCTGGATAACTCCTAAAGCTATTGCATTCTATATAATCAGTGGTTGAGTTCAGTTCCCAATACAAATAGTCCTCAACTTACAACAGTTCATTTAGTGACTGTTCAAAGTTACAGCAGCACTGAAAAAAGTGACTTATGACCATTTTTCACACTGATGATCACTGCAGCATCTCCATGGTCACATGATCAAAATTCAGATGCTTGGCAACTGACTTATATTTGTGAAGGTTGCAGTGTCCCAGGATCATGTGATCACCTTTGTATCCTTCTGTCAAGCAAAGTCAGTAGGGAAGCCAGATTCATTTAACAACCATTTTACTAATTTAACAACTGCAGTGATTCACTTAATAACAAGAAAGGCAAAATAGGGAAAAACTCACTTAGCAACAGAAATTTTGGGCTCAATTGTGGTCATAGGTCGAGGACTACTTGTAGATAGCTTGAACCCCAAAGAATAATATCTGGCAACCCATACCTGAAGACACTCAATAAACAAGGAAACGGGTCACACGGTACTTCTGGCATTCCATATAAAGCATGAATAAAGATACTCAAGTCCAACATGACTCCTAGCATGGATATAAACATGCTTTTAAATAGATTTAAATAAGCCTAGAATTCATAAGTTCTCATTGTATTGCATAGCTATTTTTATTTATTTTTTAATCATAATTTTGGACTATATTTTAACTGCTTAAATCCGAATATCTGCCTAATGGTTTCATAAATTTATTTAGTAATGTATTTAGGATGATAGCTCTGAGTCTAAACTAAAAACCGGCAGAAAGTTTTGTTAAGTAATTTAGAATTAAAGTATTATCAAAGGCTGACATGGGTACCGCAGCATTGAAACAAGTTATGCCATGTTCTGAATTATACAGCTGATTACTGTAGGACAGTATTTCTTTTTCAAAACAATTAGAAGAATTTCTGCACAAAATTTCTAGTTTTTGTATCTTTTTCACCTTAAAGGTTTAACTTTGGATAATTATTTTATTTTTGTCTTGTGTACAGGGAGCTCATCGTCTGTTGTATCCTTTTTCTTTTATCCAGAAAACCAAATACATTTTGATTAATCATACCTATAATTTTCAAATGTGCCTCAGAGAAAGTTGGTATTTTCTTAGTAGTTTATGATGGTTCCTTTTAGGAAAATGAATAATGATGGATAAATTTCTGACATATAAATGCAGGAGATTGTTAGGTATATCTTACAGCAACTTTCCTGTTCATCTGATCTCGCATGAGTAGCCTTAGAATATCATCTACAGTACTAAAATCCACATTAATTCCATGACAGTCTGTGGATGTGATTACTTCCAGAAACTTCAGAGATATGAGAAATGGTGCTATATGTCATTATCCTCTAATAAGTGTCATTTCCAAAGTTTTAATGTTTAAGGAGATGCTATGCAAAATGACCATATTGTTATTGACTGTAGGCATTAAGATATGATTGCTTGATATGTGAAACCAAAAAATGAAATACATAGAATAATAACATTTAAAGGAGGAAACTGCAAGACATATAATATAACTTGCAGAAAAAAATCCCTCCAAAAGCATTTGAGACATAATCTTCAACTATTTATTCGATTGCAATCTCATTTTCATTTTCATTCCTCATCCATTCTGTAAACTAGAATACATCTGTTATCAGTAGGTTTTAAAATGTCCAATTGAAAAGGGATTATCCTTTAAGTAAAATAGAAGCAAAATGAATATCTACATAACAAACAATAATACACAAATTCCTTTCAGACCTAAGTGGGTGTGGTTGGTTTCATTTTCCCCAAGAAAAGTTTGGCTTTCAGCAATTTACATGTTCTAGCAAGAGTACTGCAAATATTTCTTCAGTGCAAGACTATCACAAATGCAAAAATAATTTAACTGTTGCTGTTTTTAAAAGGTTGCTTGGCATATTTAGCATTCTATTTTAGATTTATAAAATTAAAGAGAACAAATAAAAACTACCAGATGTCTGCTTTTCAGTTATAATTTTAACAGAGAGATAATTTAGTGTAATGGTTAAGGTGCTGGCCTAGAAATCAGGAGACAGTGAATTCTAGGTTTCCCTTAGTATGAAAGCAAGCTGGGTGACAGGTCCAGTCACTCAGCCCAACCCACCCACAGGATTGTTGTGGGGAAATAGGAGGCAGATGTCCTCTGCCTCAAGTTATATATAAAAATGTGGGATAAATATATAATTTTAAAATAAATATTTATTTTTTCATAATCAATACAGTATTTATTATTTGGATTTCTATAGCACCCCATTTCAAACTGTTCTGAACAGCTACATAAAAAGAAAATTATAAACTAGGTCAAATTACAATAGTAATCCCATCCACTTGGAGATATTTAACACTCCTCCAGGTGTTCTATCACACAGCCATGTTTTCACAGCTCCATGGAAAAGGTGGGAGGTGATGGTCCATATGTACAAGGTTAAATTATACAGAAGAGGAGCTACCATTGAGAAGATACCACCACAAGGTCAACAGGTTGACCTTGATTGGAGGTCTTCTCTCCTTGATCTCACTAGATGGAGAGCTTTCAGAACAATCATTCTTGAAGAATCCAAGCTCTGAAACATACAGGATCTTAAAAACATACCTAGCATACTGTATTGTGCCCAGAAGCTGACCTGGTGTCAATGCAGCTCTAAGAATAGAGATATTATATTGATTAATTTAAGTGTTCCCTCAACTATCTGGGTAGCTGTGTGCTGAACCTGTTTAAGCTTTCAGTTGCTTTTCAAAGACAGTCCTGCATAGAACAAATTGCACAATGCAGTCTTATGCAGGAAAAAGTACAATTGAGCACAAAGGCTGTTCTGATCACTGTTTCCATCTTCTGGAGGAGCTGCAAATCTAGGAAAATTACCCACATTTTGAACGAGCTCAGTATGGGGATATGATTGGATCCAGAGTCATAAATGGACAATCTTTAGATTTGGAAGATTAGGACCCATAACCACTCTCATCTAGGGGTTTAATCTGAATCTGTTCCTTTCCACCCAAACATTTAGTTGCATCCAAGCATCCATAACATTTGGCTTCCTATGTCTAAGAAATCCCAGTAAGGGCAAAACCGATCATGTTATGTCTCCTGATGGTCAGTATAACTGAAAATACCTCACAAGATGTACATTGTAAAAATAAATAATCCCCCCTGCTCCAGAAGCATGGAAGTTATGTAAGGCCCCATATAAGGGGTCATGACATAATTTAACATTTGCCTGCTCGGGAAGAGCCTAACAGAAATATTAATTAAATTTAATTAATTAAAATATACCATTTTAATAGTGCTTCTAGATATGGAACTATGGAACTGCTGAATCCCAGAACCTGGATACTTCCAGTAGTCAATGCACTTTATATAGGCATGAATTTCAGAAAATAACATCTCATCTGGCTACCCGTTTCTGAGGAATCCCTCAAAAGATGATACAGGTCATGTGATGTGTCCTGGTTGCCTGTGTATCTAAAGTTCAGAAAAAAATCTCAGGCCTTTGCAGATAAAAGAAATGGTTCCAAGTATTTTAAATAGGAGAATAGAGAATGAGCGAGTATAGCATATACCTAAAGGAGAGAAAGCTATATCCTCAAATAAGAGAAAGAGAGGAGGCACAGTGGATGATGATTTACCTCAAAGAGTTAAAGCAAATTTCTCCTGAAATTTTTCTGTTTGCCATAAGCAAGGATTAGTGACATGTCAACTTCTAACACTTATCAAGTCACCTTGCAGGCATGTGTTCCTACTAACACAGCTGGAGGCAAAGGATACTATCATTGTATTACCCACAGACTAAAATTCTCAAAAGGAAAGCTAAGATCTTGGAGGCTCAAGTAGTAGTCTTATCCATCTGTCCAATCCATGAATGAGAACTAAAAAAGAGAAATCAATTACTGATTATGCAAATAATATGATTCTAGGTTTGTCTTCTGAATTACGATGGCCTGCTGGCATAAGAGGAATTTCATCTCTCAAGGATTGTTAATAGGGTCGTAAAATAAAGAATCCTAGACTTTTAATTAAAAAGGTTTTAAATTGAGTCCTGTGTAAGTTAGAAACTGTGAAGGATCTTGAATAAACACTTGTGCACTATGAAATATGGGAATAGTGCTGAAATAGGGCTTTGCTGAAAAATCAGACCTATGTTTCATAAAGTTCATGACATTCATTGTCTACTTACTAATGTTCACAGTGTGAGAAGTAAACAAGATGAGCTTGAACAATTTGTACAGAAAATCAAATATAATTTAACAAGTGTAACAGAAATCTGATGGAATTGCTACCATAGATGAAAGCTAGAAACAGAAGAGCAAAGTTCAAACGGAACATAAGCAATAGAAAGGGAGGAAGATTTGCATGTTACTGTAAACTATACTCATCCATGCTTAGAAAAGCAAAAACAAATGAATTTGGTAGTGCCATTAAAACAGGATCTAGGACTAAGTAAATGAACAAATAAAAGCAGTACTCGTCGGTATCGTTCATTTATCTTGCTAAGAAAATGTAGATAATTTTCAGTAGCAAGTTGCAGATTTTTCAAAAAAGCTCACATTCATAAAGATAGAGAACTTTAATTATACTCTCATCTGTTAGGAGTCAAAATCTGCCAGACATGGCCTAAAAATTCCTGATGTGCATTCATAACAATTTTCTCCTTCAATGCTTGGAAGACGCAGGAAGATTAGCTAGCTTTAATCTGATACTGACCAAGAGGGTACAGGTAAGATGAGGAACTGGATGCAATAGGAACACGGGGAAAAATAGATTTCTTGATTTTTAGATTTCAAAAAAGCCTGCCCTTTTTTTTGGAAGCAGGCTTGCTGGTTTGCATTGTGATTTGAAGTGGAGACAATATTTAACTTTTAGAATCTTTAGAGGAGACACAGTTCCTGGAAATAATGTACTATCTGTACTATTTCTCCTAACTTAAAAGAAATAATTCTCTATATGGGATCAGAGATTCTCTTATGACATTTTACTAGCTATTAATAGAGTACGTAATTAGTGGACTCTTATATGTGGGTTAGTAACCTGAAATAGATTACAGTGGCACGGCTAAATAGACCATTAGCTGATTTTCTGACCTTATTCTCGATACAATACAATTAATTCGGTTTTAACTTTTCTAACCACAACCATTGTGATTGTAAACTATAGTTTATAGCTTAATGCATTGTACAAATATAGCTAATTATGATTTATTCATAAACCATGGTTAAGGAAAATTGTGGCTTAGTGCAGCTTCTGAACCAGTTTGCTGTATGCGCCCAGGAGCCAAGCACGTAACATTTATTCAAAAAGTTCTCAATTCAGTCTCTAGCTGAAACAATTTCACATTGCAGGTGGGAATCAACATCATGACTGGATAGAAAGGAAATGTAATGTTTTGAAGTATTCTGAAATGTAACTTTGGAATCGCTCGATGGTGATTCGGCAGGAACACTAGATCTACACTGGAAGCAGCCATTCCTCAAAAAAATCTTTTTTTAAAAGACTGCTTAATGAAATGTGGTGTAGTTGAGTTGCCTGTGGCCTGTGGCTCCTACTCAAGTGAAGCGCAGTTACTTCACTCTGCTATACTTATCCAAGCCTATTATCAATCTTTGGAAATGGACTACTGATTTAAGTAGTTTATACTACCGCTTGATGTACTGAATGACGCTGCAGTTTTATAGTATATAACACTGAATTATGATCCAACATAAATAAAATGTGAAAAATACAATCATAAATAATTTTCCTTGATGGAACCTGCTAGCTGTCATCTGTTCCTCTACAGATCCTTTTCTATTTTGATGGAATTTATTACGTATTTTATTTTTTAGCAGCACTTCTAATGATTTTTTATAAAAGTAAGTTGTTTAAAATACACAGTTAAGAGATGGTTCTGCTGATTCTTGGCAACATGATACATGCTAACTTGATTTTTCTCTCCCTTTTATATTTTACTTACTGTCAGGTCAGATTTTCACTTATCCATATAACTTAATGACTCTTGATCTTGTATTGCTGTTCTTTATGGCACTTCTCGAAGCTATCCGCTTGTACTTTGGTAAGCATTATGTAATTTACAACCATCCCTTAATATTAATCTGTATGTAAAAATATGAGTCCAACTGAGCAATTCAAGGCAACTAGCCAATTACTGGTATCTGATAAACCTTTTAAATACTTTTACTGTTAAACATTAAAAGACTGATCAATCTATTTGGGTGAAAGTGCAAAAGAGACATTACTCTAATATAAAAATAAGATTTTTTGCTGGCCAATTCAGCTGTTTTGCTCAGAAAGAGTTCAGTGGGACTTACTCTGTATAAAATTTCTATTTTAAAAATTATAACTATTGGAGAATGACAACAATTGTAAATAGCAGTATTCTTTGTGTAGGCCACTAGAGAAGAAAAAAAATGTGACAAAAAGGAAGGACCTATTTTGGGGGGTTGGAGAGAAATTCTTCAAGCCACTTGAATAGTCAAAAGTGCTGTAGAATGAAAGACCATCGCTAGATTCCAGTTCTGGATCTGCAGTTTAAGCAGCCATAGAATAAGTTGTACAACTTAAAATTATCTTCTTTTTAGATAAGCAGAGTACTTGCCACTATTATGAAATTTAACTTTACAGGTAGTCCTCAATATATAGCCATTTCATTCGTTCGTTCGTTCATTCATTTATTCAAGAGGAGGTCAACTTATTTCCAAAGCATCAGAAGGCAAGATGAAGAAACAATGGATAGAAACTAATCAAGGGGAGAAGCAATCTGAAATTAAGGAGAAACGTCCTTCTAGTGATTATTAGGAACAGCTTGCCTTCAGAAGTTATGGGTGCTTCATCACTGGACACTTTTCAGAAGAGACTGAGCAGCCACCTGTCTGAAATGGTATAGGGCCATGATGGCGAACCTATGGCACATGTGCCACAGTGGCATGCATAGCCATATCGGTGGGCACGCGAGTTCAGCTCCGCTGCACACAGCTGATTTTCGGGCCTTCTGGGCCCACCAGAAGTAGGAAAACAGGCTGTTTCCTGCCTCTGGAGGACCTTGGTGGGAGGGAGGCTCATTTCCAGCTTCCAGAGGGCCTCCAGGGGTGGAGAAAGCCGTTTTCACCCTCCCCAGACTCCTAGAAAGGCTCTGGAGGCTAGGGAGAGAGAAAAACTGGCCTACCGTGCCATCATGTGCCAGGAATGGGGGGGGGGTGTTGTGCGCACATGCTTGGGGACAGGGCGTATAGAATTATAAGTGCAGATATGCGCACGCACGCACGACACCCACCCCACCCCACTCCTAGCACGCAATGGCAAAAAGCGTAGCCATCACTGGTATAGGGTTTCCTGCTTGAGGAAGGGGTTGGAGTAGAAGACCTCCAAGGTCGCTTCCAGCTCTGTTCTGATTGATTTAATGACCAAAGATACAACGGCACTGAAAACAGTGACTTATGACCATTTCTCACACTTAAAATTGTTGCAGCATCCCCATGGTCACGTGATAAAAATTTGGACGCTTGGCAACTGGCTTGTAATGACACTTGCAGTGTCCTGGGGTCATGTGATCACTTTTTGTGACCTTCAGACAAGCAACATCAATAGGGGAGCCAGATTCACTTAAGAACTGGGTTACTAACTTAACTGCAGTGATTCACTTAAGTCAAGGACTACCTGTATTTAAGAGTTTCTCCTGTAACATTCTATACTGGATCATTACAGACAAAAATTGTTTGTAACATGTTGCTACATAAAGGATAGTAGCTGTATAGCTTACAAGAAGCTGGTATCCCACAGACCAGGGGCATCAAACTGGCAGCCTGCAGGCCAGTTGCGTCATGCACAGGCCACGCCCACCCCAGCTCCATGAATGGGGAAAACATGAAACGTCACATGACGGCAATGTGACACTGCGAGTTTGACACCTGTGTCATAGACTAATGGGGTTTTCTTTGGCAAGGAGCTTGCCAGGCAGAAGAGAACAATGAACCACAATTGTTCCTTCTGCTCCATCTTAAGACCTGTCTAAATATGTAGCCAAATCACCTCTATCTTCTTAGCATTATATGCCAATACAGCTATTGAAGGAAGAGCTGCCCAGAATCAATTGAACTGAGATGGGCAGTCAAAGAAATTGAATGGACAAATGAATTAATGAACAAATAAACAAGAAACACGTCTCCAGTCCCAAAAAAGTTCTTAGCAGAACCCTACTCAGCAGAACTCCCGAAGTATGAAAGCTTTAGATCCAGCCAGATATTTTATCTTTAATAATTCTAACATTATTAGGGTTCATTTTCTATTTAAGACTGCATTATAAGTGATTTACCCCCCTCTGTAAATTAAATTACTATTCAGTTTCAGAGTTCTACCGTTATGGTCTAACAGATTCATGAATACCATCAGGTACATGTATGTCCTTTTCTCCCCCTATTAGGTACTAAAGGCAACTTAAGAGAAGAGGAAGTTCCTCTTGGGATCAGTCTCGGAATCACTGTTGGCAGTGTGCTTCTGTCAGTCTACTTTCTAGTGTGGCAAACGTATATCCTGAGAGCAGATGTCATTATTAATGTGGTGCTACTTGTTGCATATGGACTTGAAGGAATTCTACAAATCATAGCAATTGCTGCTTTTGTCAGCTAAATCATGTTGATGCTTGTATACATGGTTTTTTTCCTGCGTTTTCTTGCAATGGAAGCAACATTTAAAAAGTACACAAAGGAGATGTCCTGGCAATTCTGTTCCATGTGACCTACCAAAGTTGCATGAGACATTGGTTAAACAGGTTCTGCTGGCCCATTTTCAGCATAGAGTATTTACTATAATGACCTGTGCTTCAATGAAAGTTTGCAAGTTTGTGGCAAAAAAGAAGCTGTTTTTCAAGGGGAAAATATCCCTTTAAATACATAGGCCAATGCAGGAGGAACATTTATTTATTTATTAAATTTATATACCACCCTCTCCCTTTTTAAAGCAACTCTGGATAGAATAGAACACAACAGAACAGAACAGAACAGAATAGAATTTTATTGGCCAAGTGTGATTGGACACACAAGGAATTTGTCTTAGTGCATATGCTCTCAGTATACATAAAAGAAAAGATATGTTCATCAAGAATCATAAGGTATAACACTTAATGATAATCATAGGGTACAAATAAGCAATCAGGAACAATATCAATATAAATCGTAAGGATCCAAGCAACAAAGTTACAGTCATACAGTCATAAATAGAAGGAGACGGGTGGTGGGAATGATGAGAAAATTAATAGTAGTGCAAACTTAGGAAATAGTTTGACAGTGTTGAGGGAATTATTTGTTTAGCAGAGTGATGGTGTTCAGGGAAAAAACTGTTCTTGTGTCCAGTTGTTCTGGTGTGCAGTGCTCTATAGCGTCATTTTGAGGATAGGAGTTGAAACAGTTTATGTCCAGGATGTGAGGGGTCCATAAATATTTTCAGCCCTCTTTTTGACTCGTGCAGTATACTGTTTAAATCATAGATATTAAAGTATTAAAATATCAACAACATATGCAAACTAAAAAAACCTGATGACCTCAAACCATCCCTGTCAGCTGAAACTCTGACCTATAGGATGCAGAGCATGCTGCTTCTGACAGATTGAGTGGGGCAGGCCAATCCCATTGGGGTGAGATGGTTCCTCAGCTAACCTGATCCCATTCTATGAAGGGCTTTAAAGGTGATGACCAACATCTTAATTGATCCTGGAAGCAAACTGGCAACCAATGGAGGTCGCACAACACAGTACTATGTGTGACCTGGGGTGGTCAGAATGGATCATTTTACTGCATTCTGTACCAATTGTAGCTTCCAAATACTCTTCAAGGGTAGCCCCATGTAAAGTGCATTGTGGGAATCCAAAATTATCATATTTTTCAGAATATAAGATGCACCTTTTTACCCCCCAAAAGAGGGTGAAAATCTGGGTGCATCTTATAGTCCAAATGTAGCCCCACCCAGCCTCTGAAACCTTGCTTTGAAAGGCTGAAAAAAACCCCTCTGATTTCAGAGGCTGAAAAAAAAGCAAGGCGCAGAGCTCACAACCAATGAACCTGTTGCTAAAGTTCACCTCTGGGAATAGCTGATTTGGGGTATTCTGGGAGGCCGATCCACCCCCAACCAGATTTTTTCTTGGTGCGTCTTATAGTCCGAAAAATACGGTGTATGCACTTTTATTCAGAGTTAATATCTTAAAATTAGCTAGCCTCAGGCTCAAATTTTTGTGGCAAGTATATTTTTTCTTGTTATATCTACACCAGGCCAACAGATCATCAGTTAGCCTACAATTAGAATTATGGTATTTTCTAATTCTGATTTGCAAGGTGCAGCAGAAAGAGAAAATATTAGATATTACATCAGAATTTGCCATTTGCCTTTGTCATAGACAGAACACATGCACATTATACTAAAATAAAAAGTGGTTCCTTTGCTTTTTGCTTAATAGAATGTGAGATACATTTAAAGGCCACGGTTTATAATGTAGGTTAGTATGTAAATCCTGCTAGTAGACTCATTCAGTACATTACAGTTTTTAAAAGATGTAGTGTGCTCTTCTGACCTATGTATAATCTTTCTAAAACCTGTTAGCATTCTTGTTTGCATAATTTCCAGTTAATCAAAATAACACATTTCCAAGTTTTATTTCAAGAATATTAGATTGAGAATTATTCCACTTTATAAGTCTTATAGAATACCTGGAATAATTCTTTTTCAACATGTTTTTCCCCTTCAGAATATCTCAAATTGTTATTTGTTTTGAGTATAGAGTTAAGAGCATTTCTGATGATTTTATCATCCATTCGTGATTCTTGTAATCCTAAGGAAAAGTAAGATATAAATGAATTTTCTAGAAACTATGTATAATATGAATTTTACCTTTCTCTATGTATGTTAATTTGCAACATTCCAGTTTTCTTTTATAAATACTTGGTTTTTTTCCAAAAATAGTTATATAGATCTGATATGACTTTTTTCTCCCAAAACTACTGTATTTATATTTTTATATCTCTTTTTAATAAATACATATTTCATAAATTGTATATTTAATATGTGTCTCTTATTGTTCTTCTGATAACAATGATAGTCGAATGTAGAATGTAAGTCTATTTTGTCTGTGCTAAATATTAGGGAGTTCTTATAGATAATGGAGCATTGCACAAAAGGCATAACTGTGATTAATCTAGGAAAGAGAAATGTCAAGTTTAGGGTTTAGTGAGTCCTATAGCTGTAAAAGCCTAGAATTATTTTAAATCTGATTGCAGACATTTATCATTTTTGTAGGGCTGACTCTGGAAGTGCCTTGTATCAATGTATTAGGACCAGAGATAAAGAGAGGAAAGTTCAAGATTTTGTGAAGATTATAATAAGAATGCCTAACATATAATTATTTCTGACATTTCAGAACAATGCAGCAGGAATGTTCAATTAATTAGAATGAGTGCTGATTAAAACAGAATGAGCCAAACTTTGGAAACAAGAAGAATGACACATAATTTTATAATTACACTTACCAACCCAACAATTGTGATTTGTAACTCTCAGTGAATTTTGGCATATGTTCAAGTGCATGTTTACATAAATATTTTTCATTACGATCAATAGCATTTACTACCATGGAAACATTTAGATTGCAATTCTCAAAACATTCCCGGAATAGGTGGATCCAAAATTTCCCCACTTTTTTTTTTTGGTAGGAAGATTGCACAAATTGATTATAAACAATGATATAACACAGACACCAAAATGATTCACTGGAACTTTGTAAACATTATAATGCGCCAGTAATGAAAAATAGGTGACAACATAGAATCGAAAAATATTTGAAGATGAGCAGGTTAAAATGTGGGATTTGCAAAGACAAAGTGATAATTTTGCTCCATAACACATCAGATTTAACTGTAGTTAAAGAAGAAAGTATGGATAATTGATGTGGCAATATCGGGATAGTAAGACAGAAGACAAAAGAATTGAAGATCACAAAGTATCAAGATCTGAAAATCAAAGTTGAAATATTATGGCATAAACTTGGTCATGTTGGTGCCTGTGGTTATTGGCAAACTGGGTGTACGTTACCAAAAAATCTTAGACAACACTTAGAAAATCTGTGCATTGACAAAATGATTAATTGCAAAAAACCACACTGTTTGGATCCCGATATATACACACAAATACATTACGACATGCTAGGCAGCTAGGTTCTTGGGAAGAACTTGATGCATATGACAGCCAACACTAGCTAAAAAACTGAGAACTGTTGTTTATATGTTCATGTTTTTTATCTAATATATAGTATTAATAATATTCATACTGATGACTAAATGTTTTACAGATGGATACTGCCAAATGTATTTTTTTAATGTAATCTATCTGTATAAAACAGCAGTATCTTAATAGCTCAGAAACTAATCTAAAGGGCATATATAATATTTTCAAATACACATACACAACATTTAATAAATGTTTTAAAGCAATCTAGTACCCTTCAGGTATTTTGTGACTGCGATTCCCAGCCAAATGTGAAAACTAGTGAGTATCAGATTGGAAAAAATGGTTTACATTGATTACTAAGCATATTAGAAGTGCTTTTCTATATCAAAGTGAAATACTGTAACCTTAAATAATTTTAACTGAACCATGGAGTAGATTTCCCAAATACTTCTATGCTATGCTTCATCTGGTATTTGTGTATATGAACATGAATTGTCACGGTGAAGTCACAATAATTGCTAAACACACTAACATTTTTAAGTGTCTAATTAAAAAGCCTAGCCCTTCTAGAACAGGATAAGCAAGTTTAAATTAAAGCTGCATTAAAAATAAAGAAGCATATGCTTTTTAGATGTCAAAATCTTGCTTTGGGTGGTGTTTGCTTCAAGGAAAAAACCTTATTCTACACACAATTTGGTTTTACTATCATTAGCTTAATTTAAAATTTTGCTTTAAAGAGGAAAAAAACATAAGATGTCCTATAGAGATAAGGCTTTGTTGTTTTGCATTATTTGCTACTTCCAAACCAAACAAAATTAAGGGAAATTAAAACAAAGCAAAGTACTAGATTTCATAAGATGCAGTAAGCAAATTTCTGTCCACAACATAATAAGTTACAGGTGCTTAAGGCAACTTAAGGGAGGGCTCTCTTCACCTCAATAATACGTTCTCTGGGCTTTGAAAAGTCTTAATATGCAGAAAATAAGAGAATCAGACCAAACAGAAATCAGCCTACACAAATACAATTTCTGTGTTCAAGTCATAGATAATGCAATAAACAAGCTTATTCTGGAATTAGGAATCCGCCAACTGTAACTCTTCCATCTCTTATTAGAAGCATTTAAAAATGAGTAGGATATTGCAAATCGATTCATCTATGGCATTATATATTAATGTAAATAAATCTGTTCTATCCACTAATCTGATTCTGGGAGGGTAAGCGTATGCCTAGAATTAAAAAATCTCAGTCCTTTCTTTCAGTCTCCACTGCTTCGATTGGATTATAAACCCCCAAAGTGTACTCTGGACAGGATGTCGAATAGGCATCTCCTTTCCCACACTCTTCAAATTCCTTCATGCACCGAAATCATGTGGGTCTCTTATATGTCTACATCTACCACTGTACCCTTGAGAAATCTGTCAATTTAACATGTTCTGAGCATATTCCCTCTCCCCTTGCAAATTAAAAAGACTGGGGGGGGGGGGAAATCCGGGAACAATTCATACTGCTATTGGTATCAAGAAGCCATGGTAAGGCACTTTCATGTGCATCTGGATATCACAATCTTTGAAGTCATTTAATTAACTTCCTCCCTTCTTTCCTGGAACAGTATACTGTAACTTATTAGTGTGAGAACATCAGTTTGCCTTTATAATGAAAATCAAATTGGTTTCTAATTTGCAGGAGCAAATTGCTGCTTAGTGAAGAAGGGCACATGTCATTCCTAGCAGAGTCAGGCTCTGCGTAAGCTTTGTAGCAGTTTTCCAATGCTCCCATCATCCAGGAAAAGCAGCACCACTGTCACAAAAAAGATACATGTACAAGACTTCAATTTCAAGCCACAGCATCTTTGTAAGTGACAAACTGGAGAAAACTTTTTTTCCATCCCTGAGTTTGGAGAAGCATTGCAAATCAGAATAAACAAAAGCAGGCGGCAGGGCCCCCCAAGATTGAGTCAAACTTCTCTACAGATTAGGGTGCTTAATCATAAATAAGCAGTGTGTTGGTGTTTATCCACTGTTGTTTACCACCTCCTATCAGTGGCAGGAACTAAACAAATGTGGAATGTGCCATCTTCTGTTGGTCTGTTTAGTCTTTCAAACAAATTGGGATTTTTATAAATTTAACTCTCATTCTACGGTTACAATAGAACTCTCATCTTTCTGTAGTCTGTCCTGTCTTAATCAAAATTATAAATTGATTTTTTTCTCTTTTTCCCCAAAGGTCCGTATGGGGTTTCCAATCAATGATAAACATGCATCATGGATAATGGTAAAGAAATGCAAAGGGAGCCATCCAGCTCTTCCTTGTGGTAGAAGATGATCAACAGCTGGCAGGCTACTTAAATTTGAAGTCACTCAGAGTCTGAGTTAAAACAGAACAGAATAAGAGTTGGAAGGGACCTTGTAGATCGTCTAGTCCAACCCCACTCCCAAGCAGGAGACCCTACACCAAGAGATGGCAGTCCAGTCTCTTCTTGAAAGCTTCCAGTGATGAAGCTCCCACAACTTCTGAAGGCAAGCTGTTCGGTTGGTGGATTGCTCTCACTGTCAGAACATTTCTCCTTATTTTTAGGTTGTTTAGTTTAACTCCTGGCGATTTTGTGTTTTCTTGACACCAACACTGACCTTTCTCTGACTTCCCAGGAAAATTTAATGTACACCCTGATATCCCTACACATCTCCCATCTAAACACTACCATAACATAAATCTTAATCTCATAAATTTAGAGTTTTAATTTTAGGTTCAAGACCAAATTACTTAACTGTATTTTAATCAATCTTTAAAATATTTGTATTATATGTATTTTATCATTTGACTGTACACCGCCCTGAGTCCCCCCGGGAGTAGAGCGGTATATAAATATAATAAATAAATAAATAAATAAACAAACAAACTAGGCTGACGCCACGGCATCCGCGTCTAGGAAACCATCTACTTATACATACAGTATTAAACTACCAAAAGCAAGGCCGCTTCTACTGAGGAATTAACGGGCGTCAACTTTAGTCGGCCTCCTTCTCAGAAAACATGCCTAGACTTGAGCTGTTAACTTTCTCTCCCGCCTCCAACTCCGGTCCAGGCCAAGACCCGCTGTGCTGAAAGGCAGCCTTGTCAACCCCGCTTCCATCAGAACCACACCGGGCTGGGCAGGAGCACCCACTCCTCCCTCCCTTCGTCTGCTCCTCATCTCAGGCCCTTGCTAGGCAGAGAGGCTCCACAGGCCAGGACTGAGCGGTGCAACGAGCCCTGGCGGAGCCCAGGATCCGCGCGCAAAGCTGGAAAACGATGCCCCTCGAGAGCAGCCTTGGCACGCAGCCCTCTAACCCGGGAGCCGCCTTTCACGGCAGCTGCCTGGCGCTCGTGTGGCAACGTTTTCCAACCGCGGCTATCGGTGTGTGTGCGTGTTTGCGCGCGCGCGCGTGTTGTCTAGCTCACTTTTCCTCCCGCGTGAAAAAAGTTTCCCAAGAAGGGCAATCCAAGAAAGTGTGGTGGGAGCTCCCCTCCCCGCCCCGAAATCTCGGGGAAATAAAACGGGGCTCCAAAGCGGAGGCCAGCCCGGCGCTCAGCAGCGTCGCGCCAGGGGTCAGCAGAGATCCCAGGCCGGCCTGGCAGGGAAAGGGAGTAACTTGTGGCTGCGGCCACAGCGGCGACTCCTCCTCCTTCTCCACCACCTCCCCGCCTCTTTCCATAGCTGGGCGAAGAAAGCCGCCTCCTTCCACCTGCTCGCTGCGACGCTCGGTCGTCCGGGCGCGGAGAAAAGAGGAGAAGCCAGCGGCGCCTGAGGAAAGAGGACGACGCGGGACGACGACAACCCTACTTTTTTTTCCCCCCCGGGAACGAGGCCCGAGGCATGGCAGGACTGTGGGCCGACTGAAGAGGACGAGGGAGTCGCGAGCGGGAGATCTGTTACAAGGACCGGCGGCGAAGCAGGAGGGTCCTGCCTGCCTAATCCAACCGAGGTGAGTACTATAGTTGCCTCCCCACAAGAAACGGGGAGAAACTCGGAAAACCTTTTTTTTTTTTTTGCACTCTTCTTACCTGGAAAAGGGAGCGCTGCAGCCGAAACTCAACCTTGGAAGAAGTTCAATACGGAAAACGGGGGGGGGGGGGGGGGAAAGGGCAGCATTTTCTCAGCCTCGTCGGTGTGCCATAATAAACCCATCCCTGCCTTAATGCTAAAGATCCAGGACAGCAAATTTCCTGAGCGTGGGAACGCTCTGCCTCGGGGAGGGAAGCCTCGGTATTTTATTTTCGGCTTACACAACTTTGCCGAATACGGATCGGTTGGGATTTCTTTCTATCAGTCTGGTCGGAGTTTTTGTCAAATGACCTTCTAGTAGCCGGTTCGTAACGAGGAGAAGCTGAGTTGTACGGAACCTGTTTTTCTGAACTTCGCAGTTATCCTTTGCCTGCGTGGCGACGGTGGTACATGAAATTTTCAGTAGCAAATATTGCAAGATACATTTCTCTCTCTCTCTCTCTCTCCCTCCCACCCCCTCCCCCTCTCCCCATTTCTTCCCTTCCCTCCCCCCCTCCCCCTCCCATTTCTTCTCCCCAGTAGAAGAAAGTTTTCTTAAGTGTTTTCTGATATGGAATCCAGGGAATTAATCACTATATCATCAGACAAATAGAACAGTTGACCATAATTGTTGCTTGACTTTAATTAGGATAATTTGATATAAGGTTTAATAGCAGGATCTCTCATCCATATTGAATATTTAACTGCCTGGAAGCATAAACACAGAGTTTTCCTTTCTCACCCACAAATTACAAGCTTACAGTGAGGGCATAGTATGATTACACCTTTTGGACCTTGGAATTAGATACAAATATCATATGAAAGAACAGGATATTTTTATAAATTATTATCTTAGCCTTGACAGGCTGCTCATTAGGCACTTTAATGAAGTCATACCAAGTATACACAGGGATGCTGTTAACAAATCATATGGATATGAATATTTCTGGCCAGGCACAAAAAGGAGAAGTAAAACATTGCCTGACTTTTATCAGACCATAAACAATCAAACCACTCTGTATCTCTATATTAAAGAACATAGCTAAATTTCAAAACTTCTGATATGAAATGTCTAAGCATTCCACGTATATGAATTTTCTAAATATCACCCTATATTTTTATGTGAGTATGCTGCCAAGTAAACAAACATTAAGCATATCAGAATTTTTAAGTTTTCCAAAATATTTTACTGCGTTAACCTGATTTAATTGTCTAGAGAAAAGAATGGCCCCATTTAGAAGTCCCACTTGATTGCTATTTTTGGTTAAAAGGATCTGTTATAAAACAAGAGGTTGGGATATATTAGCATTGCTGTGGAAAAATATAAGAAAAGGTTCAAGATGGTCTGTGTACTAAGCAAAATGAAAACAAACTCGGGGCTGATTCATTTTCTAATGCTGAAATATAGCAGAGCTGTTTTTCTATGACTTCTTTGTACGTTGTTTTGCTAAAGTTGTAAGGCCAGAATTATTTGATGGGGTACAAAAACTGCAGCTTATTTTAGCATAATTGGTAAAAGAGGTTCACATCCTTGACAATATACCGGTATACATGAAATATATTACAATATATACATGAAACATTCAAGGAAAGCATTTCTCGTGGTACTTTAAGATCACTTACAGTCCTTTGGCACCTGATGGATGCAAAAGCATAATCCAGCCTTTCATTCCACTTCACGAGATGATTTTAAATAATGGGCTTCCTGGTACTTATATATGCAATATGGAAATTTACTGCTTGTCTTTCAAATTTTAGGTCAGGATTGAAAGGGTTCAAGATTCGGTAGGCCTTGTAGGTCTATTTTTTAAAATACTTTTTATATTGAAAAGAAAGTATGCAGTCATACTCAGTAGGATTCCAGTCAGTGATAAACACTGTAAGTTTCTGGAACAATGTTTATCAGCTGAGCCCCATAGCAAGTCTCCACCCTGATATCAGCATGAACCACCAGGTTATGAGGATTGTTTAAGTTTCAGATCCAGCATTGGATTAAAATATGATCAGACAGCCAGAGCAGCCCAGTTGAAAGAGGGGAGGAAACCTGTATACACTTGTGTTCAAACCCTTGTTCACTCTTGAAGGATTTCTAGAAATTGCAACTTCCTAACATTAGGATTTCCTCTATAAAATAAGTGAGTCTATGCCTTTCCAGGATTTCTGCAAAGAGGCAAAGTGAGATAAGAATTCAGTCAGTCAGTTGATTGCATTGTTAGACCAGAACAAGTATGTCCATGAGTGATCTCTGAACACTTATAAATCTATCTCAAGAAACCAGTAAATTAAACTTGAGATACAATTAAAATACATCTATAATACAACCTGGCTACTATAGAACCACAGAGTAAAATCCAAAAGGAACACTCGACATCTAGGCTATAAAAGAGGTGGTGTCTAAAATTACAAAAATGTGAAGACGTTTTTTACAGGATGTGATAATATCTGAAGTTATATAACATTTGATAATACAGTGCCTAAAATTACAAAAAAATACATCCATGTAGCAGAAACCTGGCCTGTTAAGGTCCAGCAGAGATAGAAATAGTACAAAATTCTCTACAGGCAGTACCTTCTATAAGAAATAAATATTTAGGCAGGCAGGCAGACAGACAATAAATACAGACATTTGTTCTTAGCCTGAATAAATACCTGAACAAACCTTTTTTTAAAAGCAATAACTATTAATAAATCACAAATACTTATTAATGTTTCAAATAATTATTCAGGCATCTTTATCAAGGTGCACTCTTATTCAGCTTTGTTTTATAGCTTTGATATCTGTATCATTTTTTTGAAATGACATTTCTTCAGTGCTATGACTGGGTTGCAACTTTAAGAAAACTTCAAGTACATTTCTGGTTTATGACAGCAACATGTTAAAGTATTTCTGGAGAATGGAATTTAAGTGAATTCATATGGAATGAGTAATGCCACTGCCTATTTGTTATATACCTGCCAATCTGTTCTGTGATATTTGCATGTTTCAGTATGTCTCCATTTTGCTGTAGAAGTGGGGTTATCTTGTCTTGCTATGGCTTGGTACTCTTACAATACTCGCAACAGAAGGCTCGTAGTCTATCATTCAGAGCAGTGCAAGCAAACTAGCAGTGAATTTACAGTAAATTATCAGGGATCAAACTACTTTGCAGATAGTATTTCTCAGGATGTCTCACCCTGTTCTAGCAACTGAGCAGAAAAAAACTATGTGGGCAATATTGTTTCCTTCACTTTACCTTTCTTCCTCTTCAGTGGTCAATCCACCCATTTTTCTGATACTACGTATCTGTAGCTCTGATCACAACATGAAGCCAGAGGCCTAAAGCTAAACTTATTTTCAAACAGGGTTAAGAATCCCTACAAGTACTCTTAGATTGACCTGAGAATGTCTGATCTACAACCAAGTCAGGTCAAAGAACTTGATGGCTTCATTTTTTCTGACCCTGAGATATAAATAATAGGTAGCATTGATGAAAAGATGGAAAATGCTACTTTCCCAGGGACAAACTACACATATTTTTATCCACACCTATAAAGAGATTGGACGGATTCGTCCTTAGCACCAAGCCATAATGCTGCCTTTTTTATTTTGGAGAGCTGTGTGAATCTTGCCAACAATGGCTTACTCAAAAAATCCACAATAAAATAAATCATTTCCCCCCTTTTTTGGTGGATATTCTGTAATAAGAAGAAAGGCAGAACAAGTGATAAAAAAAGAAAACACTAGCACTAACTAAAATCTGCATATATATTATGTCTAGTTCCTGGAAGTTATTGTAATATACTAAGCATCCCTTTGGACTCCTTTCCAGATATTGTGCAAATAATAACCAGCACAGAGCAAGATAGTGATTGCAGGCTTGAAACTAAAATAAAATGGACCGGAAATGATGTGATAGGAAGAGGGATAATTTGCTAGCCCTCCTCTCTGCCCCCTTTGTAGCATATAGAATTTATCTTTACAGTTGTAAAACTTGTTTGGGTATCGGCAATGCCGGCTGATATGTTGGTGCCCTGGGATATTTGCTCAGAGACAAGCACAACAAGCACAATTGTGGCAAAGCTACAGAACCAATAGCAACTGGTGCTATCTTATCACTGGGCTTGCAGTCTTTATTTGAAATGCATCAGGGATTCAGACTTTATGAGTTATTATTCCTGAAGGTTGAAAGAAATGTTGTTCCCACAACAGTAACAAATACAGGTGATTAATCTCAGGAATGGTAGAAGTAGATTCATGTTATGAACAACTTTCTTATTACCACAAGCCATAACATGCTTCCAGGGCCTCCAGCAGCTTTTCTTCTGGAGAATATTTGCTAAACCAGAGAAACCTGTCAGAGCCCAAACAGATGAAGACAGTTCTACTGAGCTATTGGGGTTGTCAATATCTTCTGTCCAACTTCGATGAATTTCTTAACTATACCAGGTCTGATATATACTTTGGTTTGCAGCATAAGCCACAGTTGGCTAGCATCACATGTGCTAAAGCACAATCCTGGTTTACAATCCATAGTAGTTGAGTTTATGCAAATCAGACCGAAGTCAAGCAAATCATATTTTGGATTAGTGTAATTTGTGAACTCAGTCTGATCTGGTTCAATTAAACTAAGCCTAGTGGCTTTTACAAAGAGTAAAATTGCTCCAGTTAAATTGTTGATAACTCAGGAAACCAAAGGGCGGGGGGGGGGGGAGGATTGAGGTACCGGTAGATGAGGAATAGCTTTGTGAAAAGAAAAGATAGGAAGGGAAGCATCCTCTTTGAACTTGCAGCTTCTAATTCTGCTCAGTCTCACAGCCACACAAGCAATGAAGCCAAATTTTTGGATTGCAGTGAGCTCGTCCATTTCTTTGTTTTGATAATGTGACCATTATTTGCTGAATTTCCTGGTCTGGAGTTATAGAGAAAGATTTTTGGGCTGTGTCTCTGTCTTCCAGTTAGTTTTTAACTCCTAGCAACTGGTCTTCCTTGTCTTCTTCCTGAACTATGTGTGTTAATGCTCAGTCTTGGCCAATCCATTCTTTTTATTCACCCGGAGACAACTAGCCCTTACAGTTTTCTTGACAAGGTGTTTTTGGAAGCGGTTTACCATTGCCTCCTTCCTGGGCTGAGAGAGAGTGACAGGCCCAATGCCACTCAACTGGCTTCATGCCTAAAGCAGGACTAGAACTCATGGTCTCCTGATTTCTGTGCTGTTGTCTTAAGCCACCACACCAAACTAGTTCTCACATAGAAGTTAAGAAGCTAAATTTCTCCCAAAGGAAGATAGTATTTGTAGCTCAGAGTTGATTGGTGGAGTCCTTAGTGCCCTCAGAATTGTATCCGGGACAAACTAGATTTTGATAATTCTACTAAACATGAATCTGGTTCTAAAAGATTGCATGGGGATTTTACATAGTCCCCAATGGGAAGCTGCAAATGGAAGAAGTAAACAAAGATCATGTATTTTCAGGAATTCCTATCTTTGGACTTGAACTTTAACCTATTGCTGTGCAGAACTTAGCAGATATCAGTGTTGAGCTCCGTATCATGAAAGTTTCGATAATAGCTTTCTATATATTAGATCTCCATTATTGGCTTGTCAAGGAGAAGACGTGGTCAGTTGGCAAATTTATCTGGCTTATTCAGACTATTTATTAGATAAAACAATATTCAGGGCTCAGGGGTGGAATTCATCTTTGCCGGGTGAATAAAAGTGGTGGATTGGCGAAGCCTGATCATTAAATTCATAGTTTAAGAAGAAGATAAGGCAGGCCAGTGGATGAGAGACAGACTGCCCAAGTCAGCCTTCTCTGGTCTAATAATTCGTCTAGTTAAAAAGAGGTGATGCAAGGTGCATTGTGAATGACAGGCTCCATACAAGTCAGTTGATTAATAGCTATTGAGAAAGTAGAATAACTGTACTTTTTTCTTGGCTGAATCATTAAGAGATTCCCATGATGCAGGAACATCAGATAAGGTAAAGGTTCCCTCGCACATGCGTACTAGTCATTTCCGGCTCTAGGGGCGGTGCTCATCTCTGTTTCTAAGCCGAAGAGCCAGCGCTGTCCGAAAACGTCTCCGTGGTCATGTGACTGGCATGACTCAATGCCGAAGGCACATGGATCACTGTTACCTTCCCACCAAAGTGGTTCCAATTTTACTACTTGCATTTTTTACGTGGTTTCGAAGTGCTAGGTTGACAGAAGCTGGGACAAGTAACAGGAGCTCACTCCATTACGCGGCACTAGGGATTTGAACCATTGAACTGCTGACCTTCTGATCGACAAGCTCAGCATCTTAGCCACTGAGCCACCGCATACCCCTTCTTTCTTGGCTGGATCATTAGAGGTTCACATGCTGCAGGGACATCAGAGCACCTGTCAAAACTAAGTTCTAATCCAATTTTTAAGGCAATAAGCTTGCAAAGAATAATACATTCTTCAAAGACTGGGAGAGCAATTATTACGGGTTTGGTGTTGATCATACAACTCCTAATCATATTAGAATAGTTGTATGATCAATTGTGTTGTATGATCAATTGTGTTGATCATACAACTCCTAATCATATTAGAATAGCATCAAATCTTATACTTGAAATTGAACAAACAGAAAGCTACAGTAACTCAGTTTGAAATATTTTTAGTGTCTTGAACTTCTCAAACGTGATCAAATTCTAACCATAATGCACTTTATTTGATGGCCTTAGTAATTGTGAGAAACGTAACGGTGACATGTAAACCATGGTTTATTCCTTATTCTTTTATCCAAGGCAAGTCACTCTGACTTGTTAAAAAAAAAAACTAAGATCACAAGCTCTTTTATTGTACAATATGACACAGACAATAAAAACCTGTTGCAGGCTTTTAAGTTTCTTACTGTATGAAACTGTTGTAGACAAATATTAAAAAATGAACACTCCCATCAGAGTGAGGAGGGTTGGGCTACGGCAGTGGTGGGCAATTATGTTTTCCAGGGGGCCAGATGAGAAACTAGGACTGTTCTGGAGGGTCGGACCAATTGGCTGAACTTAATTCTACTCAGTATTAATTTTATCACATTATAAAAAGCAGTTAATTGTATGGTTTTGATTAGCTGCTACTGGTAAGAATATGTGTTACATCTTATTCACATTGGTTTCTAATTTCTGATTGATCCCAGGCGGGCCAGGTAGGGACAGCCAAACAGCTGGATGTGACCCAGGGGCTGTAAAATGCCTAGTCGGAGGCGATAGGAGTTGTAGTTAAATCAGTTGGAGGGTACCAACTTGGAAAATGCTGCCTCTTGAGCTCATATTCACATTTACTCAAGTTCTGCGCAGGATGGCAAGACGACAACCTGACTTGGAAAAGATTATGAGATCAAAGGCCACCTACTGGCATAATTGGAGAGTTCTTGATAGCTGAGGTCAGTTGTCGGGGCAACAAGAGAAGGCGAGCCTCCTAAATTTTTATGGCATGTGACACACAGCCTATACAAAGATCAATCAGCAGAACAGGAAAAGCTGGTTGTCTGCACTAAGTCCTTGTCCTGTGTGAAGAATGAATCACAGTGATGACTGAAGGATATTTTGAAGATGTTTTGTTAAGAACAGGAGCTGTCATGCAGAAATTGGAACTTGTTGGTTTTGTAGTGCAAGCATATCTTGCTTTGTGTCAGATGGAAGTTTTAAGCAAGGAAATACTGTAATTCTTGCAATCTCTGTGTTTTGTTGGTTTACTGAGATTAATTGTTACTTCCATTGCCCTTTATGTAAACAGAAAGCTTATTGTCATTGTGTATCGAATCTCTGGTTGAAGCTAGCAAAAAAGAAATGATCAAGAGTATCACTCATGGATTTAATGGATCATTGTGCCTTGGGAATCTATTGTCTTGTGGACACAGACTGTAGTGCTTGTGCCATGCCAAGGGCTCTGTGCCCAAAATGAGTGGGCTCATTTGCACTAATGTAAATTAATGATAATGAATCATATTACTACAATTCTGAATTATGTAATTTCCTGGCAGCTTTCTATGTAGCATAATTATCACAAGGATTAGAAAAATCATGAAATTTACACTCTAATTATGTATAGGGATCTATGTATTATTCGAACAGAGAAGATAGAACATCCCAAATGGTTTGTTTCCAAAGAAATGTTTATAGTGCACTCCTCTATTTGAAGAAATTCCATTTATTGGAGTCATATATTGCGTTAAAGTCATGTGTTAAGTATTACTGAATAAACCATAGTTTATAGATAGCATAATGTGGTAAGGCATAAATCTTAATATTTAAGTCATTGTATTTGGAGTTCTACAACCTGCCAATAAATCAGAACTAAACAAACATATTGAAACATGATATAATATTTATACCTAGTCACTGAGTTCAGTGTTGTTTGGCTCTGTTTTATGGTTAAGCAAATATGTGAGCCCAGATAAGTGGCATATGCCACAAACTATATCTATGGAAAACCCTGATATAAGCTGAATTTAAACATGAAATGATGACTTTGTCAATCTTTTTGGATTTTTCTTGAAGACATATCTGCCAGAGTCAATAGGATGACCCTCTGCTGTTGAGAAAATCAGCAAAGGAAACCTGTACGCTTCAAGTAGTTCACATCAGACTGGGTTGTATAATTTTGGATCAATTTAGAAAATTTAGAAAACTGAATGATGCATATCACCTGTTCTCTGCCCTACTGTGCTGCCACCAAAATTAATGATGTATGTCACGCATCCTTCCAAATGATAGTTTTCTTGCATTTTTTGGAGTCTGCCTTGGTCACTCCACCCATCCTGTAATTATATATGCCCAGTCTCAGAATTGTTCTTATGCTGCTTTGGCTCAGACAGCTGTAAAAATTTCCTATGAGCTGGTGCAATTAGGTATAGCTAGCTAGAACTTTGGGAAATTAAAGTCAAGTCCAATAATTTCTTCCATGGTTTTCCGCAAAAGTGGAATTTTGGAGTTACGGCAGATTTTGTCTTAGCAAGAGTGGGCAGTGAATATATAAAATGAGGCATTTGTGAGTTGAATGAGATATTAGAATAGCAATAAGACTTACATACATTGCTTCACAGTGCTTTAGAGTCAGAATATTGCCTGCAACAATCTGGGCCCTCATTTTACTGGCCTCAGAAGGATGGAAGGCTAAGTCAACTTTGAGCAGGTCAGGATCAAAGAGGTAAAGCAGCTAGTAAACGTGTACAGTGATCAATTCCGTTCCAGAAAACTAAATGACTGGAATCTTTATTTCTCACAATCTCTAAGTGTGTCTGTGTTATCACTAAATGTACTCTTATCACTGCTTACACACAAGCTGAACTGATCTGTCTAGAAACAAATATCTCATTTGTTAAAATTCCATTAAACATTCACTTTTAACCTTTGGAATTGGTTAAATTCCATTTGTTAAACTTCCGTTTCAAACACATGCTGTTTCAAATGTATCAAAGTAGCAGAGTATGAAAGAAAAGGAGGATAAGAATAATTAAAAGTCTCTGAGACAAACCGTATATCTGTTCAAGATTGCCCAAGTCCACCTTCCCACCCAGATTCCTGCAGATGTGAAATTAACCACTCCTTTGGTGCTCTCCAGTCCAGCACATTTAGAGGGCACCAGTTTTGGAAAAAAGCTGGAGGTTTTTTTGCAGATCTTGGGACTTATGTTTTTATGCTTTAAGTGGAATCTGGGCTAGACGGACCTCAAGGACAGCAATCTAGAAGTTTTTGTTTTTGAAGTGCAAAATTCTACATGTCCAGAGCTCGGCTGCTGCCGGTTTGGACTGGTTCATCTGAACCGGTTGTTCCGATTCTGCGTGGTTCAGAGAACTGGCAAATCGGACCACCGGCTGCCCCTGCCTGTTTTTTGAGCTGTTTTCAGGCCATTTTTCCAGCCAAAATCAGCCTGAAAACAGCCTGAAAACAGCCCAAAAAAGCTGGCTGAGAGTGGAGAGTGCAAGGTTGCTGCTTCTGGGATGAGGGGACTCGGGAAACATCTGGGTCCAGCTTACCCCACTTCTTTTCCCCTCGCAGCCAGTCGAGCTTGACACAGCCTCTCTCTCTCTCTTTCTCTTTCTCTCTCTCTCTCTCTCTCTTTCACACACACACACACACACACACACACACACACACACACACAGAGGTTGGATCTTCCTTTCCTCTCGCCCCCCATCCCGGAGACCCCTAGATTCCCTCCCCAATCCTGCCTCTCCCATACAGGTACCACCCACAAAAGTGATGTAGAGTGGGCCGTGCCCACTCAGTCACATTAAACCCCCCCAGTCATGCCCACCCAGCCAGTCATTAGGGAAGAGAACCGGTTGTTAAAAAATTTGGAGCCCACCACTGTACATTAGTGGTGGGCTCCAAATTTCAAATTTTTTTACTACCGGTTCTGTGGGTGTGGCTTGGTGGGCGTGGCATGGCATGGCTTGGTGGGTGTGGCAGCGGAAGGATACTGTAAAATCTCCATTCCCACCCCACTCCAGAGGAAGGTTACTGCAAAATCCCCATTTCTTCCCGATCAGTTGGGACTTGGGAGGCAGAAAATAGATGGGGGCGGGGCCAGTCAGCATTTTTACTACCAGTTCTCCGAACTACTCAAAATTTCTGCTACTGGTTCTCCAGAACTGGTCAGAACCTGCTGAAACCCACATCTGTTGTATATGTCTACAGAATTCATCATAATCCTTCTGGTATCCATTACTATGAAGACATTTTCCCTATAGTGTTCATTATAAAATATGGCCTTTTATATAATAACACAGAATCATTTGTTTTTACATGCATGCTTTGACTAATATATTTAGGAGAGAATAGCTCTCTTTCCCCATCCCATGCCTTGCATGTATTTCAGAACTGAAGTGATTTTTATCCCTTGGTTTCCCTTGGGGAAACACTACTTCATATATATAATTGACTACAATGCTGTAGGCCTTCTCCCAGGTAGGTAGAGATTGGAATATAGGATTGCAATCAGAATTTAATGAAGCCATGAGAAAATGGCCTTTGTATGGGATTAAACATCACAGGCAGAGAGAGTGAAAATGGGGTGTACCGGACATACTTTCCTTCTTGCTCATCATCTTAATGATGATTAATGATTAAATAATTAATGGCCACACTGATCCTTATAACAAAAACAAAGGATTAGGGTGTTTGTGATAATCAGTTTGGGTGGCATTAGCCAAATTAAGGCTTCCTATGCAAAAATATGTAAAGACTGAAAAATCAAATCTTGCCGGTTCTCTGCAGTAATTAGGCAATATTAATTTTAGGAGCATTTATGGAAATGTATTTATTTATTTATGGAAATTCAGTAGAGCAAACAGATCTTCAGGCTTGAGCCTTATAGATTTATCCAATGCTTACCTGTGAAATCAAATCAGAATATTATTTTTTAAATTGTCTATGAAATAAGATCTAGTGTTCAGTTTGGAGATGAAGGCACCTTTCACCAACTGCTAAGTAGAAATCACATAACGTAACTGACTAACAATCAATAGCATTTTTCTCTTGCTCTTGGTGCCAAACTCAATAATCTGTAGAAACTAAGAAGCATGGTAACTAGTTCATTGTTCTCCCACTTAGTACTCTCTAAATGTTTGAGGGTGCTAGCTGTCAGAATTTTTCTCAAAAGGCTAAGCAGACTCAGACCTAGTATTTCCGGGATAGCTCATCAGAAAATGCCAGGGCTATAGCTATCCCTGAAAATATTAATTAGACTAGTTTGGAAGTCAAAAATACATCCTGAAAGTGACAAACCACATCCATATTTCTATTAAAAAAGATTACATGGATGTATTGGTGAAGGCTTCAGAAGTCAAGTTTAATATGAAGGATAATTATTTTATTGTGATGAGGCACGGAGGGTGATCTGTATATTCAGGAGGGTGATCCGTATATTCATTTGATGTGACAATTTGTTATGTGAATGACTTCCATTTAGATTTTCCATGTGATTCTGTGTGCTGTTCAAAAACAAGCAGTCCGATAACACAGCTGGGTCCTATAACAGTGCTCTGAAGAATGATGGTCATGCTCAGTGATACCTGTATATTCCCCTAGTGGGGATTGCAATTGTCCTATGAATAGAATTCTAATTGTAATTGCCCTGGGAGTATAGTTTTTTTTTCACTCCATGTTCTCAACTTCACAAGAGGGAGACCGAGTCACATTTGCATCTTAATAAAAAAACTTTAGTTCAAGGATGGGAAAGCTATCATCTGCCAGTACAGACCCAGATGACGTTGAATTTAAGTTCTCAGGATTCCTCTCCATAGGCTCCCTGGACCGGTTGAAATCCATAATTCCACAGGATTCCAGTTTTCCAAATGAAGCAGGTCTTGAAGAAATTAAATGTGATGAAAATAATTGTTGAAATGACATCATAAAGAGAATAGTTGAGAAATGCATCTGCAAGATCTGCAAGGCTCTAACGATGCATACCTTTATTTATTTATTTATTTATTGGTTCAATTTATATGCTGCCCTTCTCCAGAGACTCAGGGCAGCTTACAATGCATTAAGCGATAGCCTTCATACTTTTGTATATACCTGCTTAGTAGGGCTTTTGGCCCCCCCAAGCGGTGTTCTTTTTTATACAAAGTCAGCTTATTGCCCCCACAATCTGGATCCTCATTTTACCTACCTCAGAAGGATGGAAGGCTGAGTCAACCTTGAGCCTGGTGAGATTCGAACTTGCAGTAATTGCAGGCAGCTGGCAACTAAGTGCTATTTAACAGCGCTTTAGTCCACTGCTCCACCAGGCTTCACAATCTCGTTTGCACAGTGTTGTTCCCATTCAGAATTGTATAGACATGAATTGTAGGCCAGATCGTAATAGTCCTTGCTCTTATTGAGCAGTAGTTTTGTTGGCTCATATTATATAATTAAATAAAACCCAAACAAGCTGCCTAAAGGCTTCCGCTTTCTGATATTCTAACTTGTGGTAGTCCAGAGCTGATTCTCCTGTGTAATCCAAGTCTCCACCCATGGATTGTCTTTACTTGGCTAGGACATCTGGTTATCATTATGAACTATAGTGAAATTGAATTCCCACCAGTTGAAATTCAGGGCAATTAAATGTTTGTTTAACTAAAGAATAGTAATTTGTAAGTATTGCTGCTTAACATTAGATGTCTTACATTCCAAATTAATTGTTATTGTAAATATAATAAGTAAAATATTTTGATAACCTCTAGAACAGTGATGGCGAACCTTTTAGAGACTGAGTGCCCAAACTGCAACCCAAAACCCACTTATTTATCGCAAAGTGCCAATACGGCATAAGGATAAACAATGCAGAGTTCAGCTAATTGTTCTAAGAAAAACATGATAATGCACTTTTATGCCCCTTCATTTTTTTTCTGCTTTTGAAATATTACGTTTAGCAACAATAAAAAAGAAAAAACTTTTGTAATATCATTTCTCTTTCCCTCCCCCCCTCTCTCTTTCCCTCCCCCCTTGCTCTTTCTCTCTCTCTCTCTCTCTTTCCCTCCCCCATTGTGAAGCTCATGAGTGAAAAAGTTCACTCAATCAATTCCAGCTTCGGGAGATCTTTTTCATTTCACAAGAAGTTGGAATTGATTGAGTGAAATGCGATGGAGAAACACAATTGGAGCTGGGCTGGGGTGACTGTACATGTGCCCAGAGAGGGGGCTCTGCGTGCCACGTCTGGCATACATGCCATAGGTTCTCCATCACGGCTCTAGAATATGTAACTTTTAGGATTTTTAAATATAACTAATTGAATGTTTTTCTTAAATTGTATCCTCACATCTCATCACTCCCACCCCCAGAAAAGAAGCCACTCTCTTTGGGAAGATTAACTTGTTTATTTTGGCATTGAACCCAAACTGTTTAATGTTTCTGAAATTCAGATCTTCAGCTGCTACATAATAGAAAACCGATTGTAGGAGAGGACTACAAGGCTCAACCTGAGGGAGGGGTCAAATGCATCACCAGTCTTGAGTCCCTACACCCACAAAAGAGACCTAAGTCCAGCCCTGCTTGTAGTCTATTGACTTTTGCCTGGCATTAATTTGCCTTGACCATTAGTAGATCAGATTTGTATGTATAGGTTACATGGAATAAATTCTCAATGCTTTCTGAACTCTTTCCTAGCTCCTGGTTTCTTGCACCTGTCACCAATGGGTGTGTCTCTATAGCCACCAGGAGTTAACTTAAAAAGGGACTTCATCTTTTGTATACCAAGCCAAGAGCATTGGATCAACTAGTTCAGTATTGCTGGTATGGATTGGCAGCGGCTATTCAGGTAAATGCTTTGCCAATATTACCTGAAGAGGTCAGAGATTAAATCTGAGATCCTCTGCAAAGAACTGTGGCATAGAGCACCTGCTGCAGTTGAGTTCCCTGATAAGGCAAATGTGTGGTCTAGAGCAGGGATCGGGAACTATGGCCCCTTTATGACTTGTGGACTTCAACTCCCAGAATTCCTGAGTCAGTATAGCCGGCTCAGGAATTCTGGGAGTTGAAGTCCACAAGTCATAAAAGGGCCATAGTTCCCCACCTCTGGTCAAGAGAGCAGTGGTAAAATGTAAAATTTGTTACTACCAGTTCTGTGGGCGTGGCTTGGTGGTGGTGGTGGGTAATGTGACTGGGTGGGCGTGGCCAACTTCTTTTTTTTAAAATTTATAAGTATTTTTTCTACAACCTCTTCGGCTGAAGAGGTTGTAGAAAAAATGCTTTTAAAAGACTCTGATGATCCCGGTTGAGCCGCATGATCATCAGAGACTTTTTATTTTTACTTTTAAAAGCATTTTTTCGGCCGAAGAGGTTGTAGAAAAAATGCTTTTAAAAGTAAAAAAAAAACAGCCTCTGATGATCGTGCGGCTCAGCTGGGCATGGGGGCGGGGAGCGCACTGGGATGTTTGGTACCGGTTCTCTGAACCACCCGCCGCCATCCCTACCGGATCGGGCGATCCAGTCCAAACCAGGAGCATTTCACCCCTGAGAGAGAGTGCAATGGCTCGCCATCTTTCTTTTCCAGTGAGAATGTCCAATAAATACAATTCCTGTTGCTGAATCTTCAAGGAGGAACTACATAACATTTGATGTTTTCTCTCTTTGCAGACGCTTTAGTTCCAGGTGGGAAAATGCTCTTAAATTTAGGGGGTTCTCAGAATCAGTGGGAGGAAATTGCAAACAAAAGAATAATTAATGACACTGCCTTTCTCTTTCCACCAGTGGCTTGAAAAGCCTCCATGGACAGAATGAGGCTGTCTATGGAAGGGACATTAATATTATAATTGTTAATTGGATACTAAATACACAGCCATTAGTATAAGTATAAATAGCTTATAAGTATGTAAGTATAAGTAAATAAGTATAAATAGATAGACAGCTGTCATTGTATATACGCTTAATTTGCTGAGAAAACCTTACCTGGCCTGAAAATTTCTTTAATTCTTCTTCATTATTTATCTTATCTGAAAAAAGTTTGCTTTTTTCTCTTGTCTCTTCTTTTTTAAGCATTTTGAATTGTATTAATAACCTCTGATAAAAGCTTTGCTTACATCCAAAACTATTTTTAAAACAGTAACTTTATCTAAATTATTTTCAAATAATTATTTTGATTTTTTTCCCCCAATCCTCCATTATTGCTTTTTTTCTGTAACAGTTATAAAAATTAATCAGTGGAACGACTTGCCTTCAGAAATTGTGGTTCTCCAACACTGGGAGGTTTTAAGAAGAAATTGGACAATCACTTGACTGAAATGGTACAGGGTTTCCTGCATGAGTAGGGGTAGGACTAGAACCCAACTCCAATGTCCCTTCCAGCTTTGTTATTCTGTTCTACTGTGTTACCCCGAAAATAAGACAGGGTATTATTTTCTTTTGACACTCCTCCCCCAATAAGGGCTTGGCTTATTATCGGGGGTCTTATTATTTTGGGATGCAGGAGGCGGTGAGCATGGGACTGGATGTCCCGTTGCTGCCATAACCTGTCATGCTCTGTCACGTTATGTCCAGGGAAATACGCTGGGAAATTCGAGGAACGCGATGGAACTGGAAAAGTAAGACACACGTCCTACTTCTCACCCGCCCTACCTGCCAACCCCAAATTGCATCCCTAAAGGAGGCGGGTGGATAAGCAAAGGGCAGGAGCCCTGTCATGCCCAGTGAGGAGGGGAGAAGAGACGGCAAGGGAGCCACATCTCGTTCCATGGGTCTTGCTTCTCCCCCGTTCCACCTGCCACCCCTCTCGATAAAGAGACAGCAGGGAAGGGAAGCAGCCAGGCGGCTGTTGCCATTGGGGTGGGGTAGGACATGTTGGGCCGCTCGGCTGACACGAAGAACAGGGAGGGGAGGGCATGTCCCCCCTTCCCCCCCTCCGGCCTCACCACCTCAACTCATTTTGGTTGCGCAGCGAGCAACCAGAGGAAATGGCGGGACCAGCTGCGCATGTGTGTAAGTAGTTGGTGGGGGGGGCTTATATTATCACATGCGCTGAAAAGCCCAATTGTGCTTATTATCCAGACATGTCTTATTTTGGGGGAAACACAGTATTAACTAGTGCTTACATACTTGGACCTTTAGTATAATAAAATTAGGCTTTGCCAGATTATGTAATGTGCAATGGCTTTCTTTTGAAAGAGGGAGGCCAGCAGTGTAGAAGGAAAAGTACAACTTTCAAACTGATTTTAGTTTCCTAGAATCTCTGTATGCCCTACATAAACAGCAGACGAGTTTATAGAAAATAAAATTTATGACTGGCTGCAGGGCTTCACGTTAAAGACTATTCAGCCTGGTGGAAAAAGGAAAAAATAAACATAAGCTGGAGGCCTAGGAAGCAAGGAGCGAGGGTGGAGGAGGAGAAGCGGAAGAGAATATTATTTTACGAGGCGTAAACTGCAGTAACAAGCATGTCTTTGAGAATATTTGCACTTGCCTTTGAGGATATGTCTGTTAGTGCCTTTTATTTTAATTTGATAGGTACTGGATACTGGGAAAAAGAAGGTCTGGTAAAGATATGGCTGTGGATTTTTGCTTGCTTGCTTTTGCTATGGATAAGTTGTTTCTTCTGAGTTTATGTGGTTCTTTGAGCATCAACAGTTTAATTTATGGGAGATGAAGTGAAGTTTGAGGCTTAGACTGCCATCTCTTGTCTCTGAGTTTTCCAGTTTGTCTTCTTTGGAATTAGTAGAATATTGCAGATTCAGAAGATGTTCTTATGTTTTGCATCTCAGACCTCTCCCCCGCCTGTACTTAATTTTAAGTAGGGTTTTTTTTCTTGTTTCAGGGTTACCAGTTTTATCTATGGAAAATGAGTATCTCATAATTGGCCCATGATAGAGAATTCCTGATCCCCCTGGCAACTATTCAGTGAGACCATCCAGGAATTCTCATAATACTGAATGTTCTTATCAACCCAAAAAGTTTGGCTTGCTTTATCAAACAAGAAAGATCCCTTTGTAGATGAAAAAGCCCTTACAGAAATACAAGTTGCTTCTGTTTCTGGACTTAAAAAATATATGATTCAACTTACTGACAGGAATGCATCCTTTTTCTAGACGCTTGACCTTTGAGTGGTACACTGTGGACTGTATCTCATAAATGAAACTTGGTTCGATTTACATTAAATGAAAATGAGATGCAACTAATATAATTACACTTGAGGCATTTATTTAGTACTTTACTGACAGATTAAAATTTATATATTTTTAACAACTTCGACAGGTCAATCCTACATTTCTGAGGGATAGATGGCTTTGTTTTTAGCTTTAAAAAGCCTCTCTTCAAGTCTTGATTTTCTACTTTTTCCAACTCTTGAAAACTTGGCAGTATTTATTTATATTTAGGCTACACACACATAAATTCATTGTTTCAAATGCAATCACTGTCTCTTCACTTTGAAAGGCAGGAAATTTACACACCATGCCATTTTTCTCTTTTCCAGGAGCTACACAGTACCACCAAAGGTTGTGGGTGGGGAAACAAGGAAGTGAGCCTGGGTACAACTACACCCTTTAAAAAAAACACACATTTTTATAGTCATTAAACATTTCAGTGACTGCTCTGGGTGGGTTATTCCAGCCTGACTGCATGTTTCATATATTAAAAATAACCTTTCCAGGCATTACCCTTGCTTTGCATGAACTCCTAGGTTTTTCTCTGGTTGTGGCTTAGAACAAGGGTTATCATACTTCCGTTTTGCTTTGGCAAATGATACGTGAATGTTTTGTGCTTCCTTTTTTAAAAGGTTATCCATTAAAATTGTAACGCATTGTAAGCCGCCCTGAGTCTCCGGAGAAGGGCGGCATATAAATAAGAATTTTTTAAAAATGCATGAAAAAGAGGAAAATCTCTGGGGGCGCAAAGGATTTAAAAAGCTCGGCCTGATTTTGAAAAATCCTTCTTCAGGAGCTGACTACCCTCAAATGACCAGACTAAGAGTGTGGGACATATAACAGTAGTTTTCCCTAACATGGATACCCTCAAAGATGTAGATTCCACTTCCTGGAGCTTCCCATCAATGTGGCTTTTGCAAAGAATTGTAGACATACTTTCCACACATTAGGAAAGAATGGTTAAAGCTATACTTAACCTAGTTTGCCACTGAGTGTATATTTAGTTGTTTATTATTATTATTATTATTATTATTATTATTATTATTATTATCTGAAATATTTCATTTTGCCGATTGCCTTACCATATAATATGTCTCTCTTTAAATATACTTTGAAGATACATTTTTTTCCAAAAAGGTGTACATTAAAATATTTTCTATTGCACTTGAAATTTTTCCTCTCCTTTTTACATTTTGATTAAATTTCCTTTTTCTGGTTATTTTATTTAAAAAAGGGAAGGAAAAAAGCATTGCCTCATAAACATATATCTTATGAATTTTAGATGTACTGAACTGTATGTCAAATATTTTTTTCCATTGCTGTTGCTAACCTGGTTTGCATGTTCCAATAAATAATTATTTATAATCGTAGTTTGTTGAATAAAGCGTAGTTGGCAAGGTCCATGCATCACACTGTGCCATGAATAATGTTTTAAGCTGTATGGTAAGAAGGTTATCATTTTTGGAGTACAGCTGTTAGCATGACATACAAGGTACTCTTAAGGCTGATAGATGTTGTGCATCTTTGCAGTAATTTCTACTGTGGAAATGAAGACTTGTGATAAACAGAGCTTTTTTTTTTTTTTTTTGCTAGAAAGACCAGGGGATCATTTTGTGTCCAATACCTAAAATAAATGTCTAGTTTCAGGACAAAATCATTTGCAGCATGTTCTATTTAATAGTTTTTGACCTTTGGAGGTCCAGACCATCCCCAACCTATTGGTCTTCCGAAAAGCAGTGAAGACCTGGCTTTTCCGGCAGGCCTGGGGCCGTTGATCTTGCTCTTGTGATCTGGCGAGATACGGCCATGAATGGCATGAATGAGTTTTTAATGTTTTTAATTTTTAAATGTTTTTTATAATAATTTTTTAAAATGTATTGTGAGCCGCACTGAGTCTTCGGAGAGGGGCGGCATATAAATTGAATTAATTAACTTAAATTAAACTTTTAAAAAAATGATCAGCAAATTCAACTTTATTGAATTTTCCATTGAGAAGCCTGCTGTACTCTACTATTATGCCCCTGTGGTGTCAGTTGTCTCAATTAATGTAATTAAGCCATTTTTTTTTAAAAGAAAGGTGTACTTTAAAATGAGTCTTTCAACTATAACCTAAAAGATTTCAATGTCTATTTACAGTGAAATTCATCCTGGTGAAAAACTGTCCTCTGCAAGCTTTTGAAAAAGTAGACCATATATTGGGAAATCTAGCCTTTTTCAATGTATTTTGGATTTCCCAGAACATCTCTTACCCAAAAGTTCTACAAAGCTCACTGGGGAATTGCCTCACAATAGACCATTAGACTATGGCACCCACTTACAGACTAAAATGAATTTTTAGCATTTTGGAAATTGAACTTTATTTACATACATGCAAGCCTTAGGAGAGACTGACTGCAATTTCAAAAATAGTCTGGTTGCCTGCTGTAGGATAAGAGGGTGGAGAGAAAAGGAAAAGCTTGATGACACAGTGAAAAAGGTCTGGTGATCCAAGCATTGTTGGAGTTTCTTCAACAAACCTGAAAGAGACTACCGAGTAATCTTGTACATTTTTTTTAAAAGTAGGATTTGCTGTTATGATTTCAGCCATTATGACAAAAATTTGATACAGTTAGTCCTTGACTTACAACCACAATTGATCACAATGTTTCTGCTGCTAAGCGAGACATTTGTTAAGTGAGCTTTGCCCAATGTTATGATTTTTCTTGGCATGGTTGTTAAGTGAATCACTGCAGTTTTTAAGTTAATAACCTGGTTGTTAAGTAAATCTGGCTTCCCCATTGGCTTTGCTTGTCAGAAGGTCGCAAAAGGGGAACATGTGACTCAGGACACTGCAACTGCATAAAGATGAACCAGTCGCCAAGCATCTGAATTTTGCTCACGTGACCATAGAGATGCTGCAATGGTCGTAAGTGTGAAAAATGGTCGTAAGTCACTTTTTTCAATGCTGTTGTAACTTTGAACAGTCACTAAACGAACTGTTGAAAGTCGAGGACTACCTGTATTGCATTACGAATTGTGCTGACCAATCTTCAACTAGGATCTATACAACAATTCCTATCATCCTCAGTCAGCATATCTGTGTTACCCAGAGATGTTGGGTACTTTAGTCTAAACTAAATCATTTGGAAGATACCAGCTTGGGAAATAATGTTCCATGCCCCCTCCCCTCCATCAATTTGTGCATGTGGAACAAAGCTAAGAAAAGAGAAATTTGCTAGTGATGAAAGAGAGTGTGTGATCAGAATAAAAGCATAAAGGTATCTTTTGCTCTGGACACAGGACAAATCTTCTTACCCTTCCCTTTTTTGCCCTAACTCAGAACCCAGTTCCAGGCACACAAAATTGTTTCTGTGGTTTTGCAAATGATCAATCACAATTTTACAGTAGTTTAGAGAACAAAGCCCAAGGAAAAAAAAAGGTTCCAAGGGCTTTTATGTTATTGTTTTCCTGAAAATGCTATGTTTGTTAAAGCAAAATAGACTTTATTATTTTGTTATTTCCTCTGAAAATACTGTTTGTCAAAATATAATTATATTTCAAACAGCAAACAATTATGACTTTTTGCTAGATCATCATTAAAAATCTGTCAGAAAATGTTGATGGAAAGGGGGTTGCAGCTTTTCCATTACAGTATACAGTGCACGGTATACAGTATACATGCCCTAGTCCTAGAAATGAAATATTTTCCTTGAAGAAAAAACACTTTTCAGTTTCACATGCTTTACCTTGAAATAAACTATTGTAGTGAATTTTCTTTGTTAAATGTTTGGAGGACCACAAACAAGTTTTGAAAGGGCTCCTGAATTGTATTTTACTATAAAGACATAAACTGAAATATGTTTCCCTTGTAGAGCAGGGTGTCAAACTTGATTTGATTGAAGGCTGCATCAGGGTTGTGTTTGACCTCATGGGATGGGTGTGGCCGAGGGGGGGCATCGCCAGCTTGACATCACTTGTCGAGGTTCCGTTTTTGGCCACGACAGCCTCCTGTAGCCCTCTGCCAACTAAAACGGAGCCCCAGGGCCATGCCAACCTCCCTCCATTTTCTCTGGCAGAGGGTTGCAGGAGGCTGTCATGGCTGAAAATGGGCCTCCCCAAGCTCCGTTTTTGCTGGCAGAGGGCTGCAGTAGGCCGTTGGAGCCAAAAACAGCCTGGGAACACCGTACACAGCCCTCCCAACCTCCGTTTTTGCTGGCAGAGGCACTGCGGGCCGAGTCTTCATTGTTTCCAGGGTTGCCCCACAGGCCAGATCTAAGCATATCTGGCCCGTGTGCCTTGAGTTTGACACCCCTGTTGTAGAGTAACTACTGTTTTCTGATAAAAGTTTGACATGTAATTTGGAAACTGGATAACAAATTAGTGATTGCAATCAAAAGAAATGAACACTTTTATGACGACAAGGAAATAAAACTTTTCATTAATGCTTATAAACTTAGCAAGTATAGAAATAAAGCTACCACTAAAGGTAATATTTCATTCACAAAGCCACCAGGTTTATTTTTTAAACATATCAGCTAAAGTACCTGCAGTATCTCAGATAATATAATATTGTACAGCAAGGATAGATCCTCAAATTATTTTATGTAAATATAAAGCCTGAATAGCTTAAAATCCATTTATGAAAACTAGGAGACCAGGAATTTGCTGACTATAGTACGTTGCTTGAGTACTCAGCAAGATGGTCATAACTGAAGAATATTCTTCTGCATTAATTTCCTTTTAATTGAAGTTTGCATCTGCAGTACAGTAAGCTTATCTTTCTTTGCTCGTGTTACCCCTGCCACTTTCCCCTCTCCCCCAGCATCAATTGTGAGATTTCATTTTGGATACCTTCATTGTTGTTATGGAGAGAGTCACCTGTTTGTTTTGTCTAAGTAAATGTTTTGAGTGCTTGTATGTGTGGAGTTTCTGTCTTAGTGAGTATTATGGAGCCTAATTGTTTACTGATTTCTATAGAATTTGCCTTGGAATCCAAGGTGTGTCACTTAAACAGGGTCTATCAACCTTAGCTATGCTACGATGTGTGGACTTCGATTTCCAGAATTTCCCAGCCCAGCATGAGAAACACTGGTTTAGACTGAGGTGTGGTTGGATGAGAGTTAACCGAACTTCAGAATTAGCAACATGGAATGCACCAGTCACTCCCCAGAGAACTTCATTTTCTAGTTACACAAACATGGAAAGAGGGATAGGCGTAGTGATATTATGAAGGAATTCAATTCTATATATTCAAATTGCTTTGCTGTTTTTACCAGTTCAAATATATCCTGTTGATAAAGGGCATTTGAGGACTTTCTTTTCTAGATGAAGGACTTTCAGATTCTTTCCATTCTTTGCAGCTTCGTGACAGCTTTTCCCCCCTAAGTTTCTTTTAACTCTTCCCTCAGAAGTACATTTAATTTTGCAATGTGTAGACATAAAGTTGAATATTTACATATAAACCATAGTCACATATAAAAACAATTTTATTTACCCATGTTACAGTCAGGCATAATAAATTCTGCACTGTTCCCTAGTATTTGATTGTCTTTCTTATCTTTCTTTTTATAAGCTAAGTTTTAGTTCCCATACGTTTTTCAAAATATCTACCTACTGTACGAAATACTGAGGGAGTTAGAGGTTCAACAATAATCATACATTTCAAATGTAATAGTTGAGCAAAATATTATTAGACCTAATATGTAATATTTTTAGCCTGGTATGATGAATTCTAATCTTCTGTAGACCATTTGGATAAAACTCATGGGTCACAATTTGAGAATAAAGATGAAAAAAATTAAGAGCCTTGTATCTAATTGTAGTAAGTTTTTGGCAACTTTTTTTATTTTAGGGTGAGTCCATGATGCTGGTTTCACCTCATTCTCATCCCATGAGTGAGACAAGCTTAAATCAACTTTAGTATTTGAGGTTTATAGTGATATTTCCTCTTAGACTGACAGCAGAACATAGCAGTGCTTAAAATCCAAAAGTTTCACCCACTGTTCCAGTGATGGCCCAATCGGATGGCCCATGAAGGGCAGAGCAGATTGGTGCTATTGGCACTTTAGGTTGATGTGATGGAGTGATGGCACCATCCTTCTCCTTGGATCTTGGGCTTTTTTGCTTGCTGCCATTCTTTTTTCTTCCCCCTCTGGATGGAAAGAGCTGGGCACAGCTGCCAGCTGTATCAGTTTTTAGCAGCATCCCTCAATCCACCAGATAATTGAGTGACTAAGAAAAAAGAAACTGAGGCAGAAGAGTGGTTCCCTCCAAAGCTAGCAGCAAACTTGCTTTTATATAGATTTAAAACTCTTCTGGAGGAAGGCTAAACCTGCTATCAAGACCAGCCCTCCAGACAGCTGATTGAGGGAACTGGCTGCTTCAATTGATAATGCAGCTTTCCAGGTTTTGACAGATATGCTTTCCTGCTTTCACCCAGCCAGGGTCAAAGGAGAGGCCAGTCAGACACCTGTTGAAATTTACCCCCTCCTCCATCATTGTCCTGACTGGCAGATCATTTCCTTCTGGCTATGTTATTCAGAAAGTGAGAAGACACTGAAGCCAGAGGATTTCCCCAATTGCTTTGCTTATCTGCCCTGTGTATACGAAATTGGAACACAAGGTTTTGGCAGAAAGCCAAAATAGAGACTATAAATGCAAAACAGAGACTAGCTACTTTCTACCAAGATGGATAGATAACACTTTAACTCAGCAGTGGGGCAAGCTCTTACAAAACGATTCTGAAATTACAAATGCCTGGTTGAGCTTAAATTCAATGGCCAGGACTCAGGCAGTACAGTAGATCGGGATCCCCAACCCCCGGTCTGTAGACAGCCACCGGTCTGCAGCGTGCCAGAAACCAATCTGCGTAAACAAGCAAAGACCCATCTGTGGGATGCAGGCAGCACACAAAACCACGTCCCCCTCCCTCACAGTCCGTGGGAAAAAAACTCTCTCTACGGAACCGTCCCAGGTTCCCAAAAGATTGAGTGCCATTGCAGTATAGGACATTTCTGAATAAATACTTAAAAGTTGTTATGCAAGGAATCTCTCTACATACCGATTTAATTGGCATACTTCCTTGTATTAAAATTATTCACCTACAGCAACAAATTTCAAATTCATAGGGTTAGGAATTCCCCAAGGAATTCTGAATTTTAATTTGATTGTGTGTACAAACCCAATGAGTATGGGGTGAAAATAGGATTCACTGAACAAACCTAGAATTTTTTTGAAGTAGCAGCAGTAATGTATGATTAATGTTGTGGTAATCTATCAAGGAGAAGCCAAATGTGTTTTGTGTTTTTAGATCAACTGGAGAAAGATTTTGTTTTCTTTTTTTACTTTTTAACTCCATATCTTTCCTTCATTTGTAATTCTTAAATAAAATCCAATATTCAAATCCATATAAAATGGAGTATGATGAAAAAATACAAAATTATTTTTCAAATTCTCTTTGCTTTATTTTCAGTCATGCTGAAAAACAGGGGGTTTGTTTCCCAAGCCAAAAGCAATAACGCATGCTGTAACACAATCATCACTAGGTATTTCTTCAATAAAACCCTTTCATCCCAGAGAGTTACAGTGAGCTTTTATATGAAGATGTTTGTGTATTTTTTCTACGATAGCCGCCTCCCCACCACCACCCCACCCCCAAATCTGCCAATATAATTTTTTGCACTACTCTCCTTTATAGTGCTGAATTACCAAACTCATGAGAAGGTGCTACTCTTTATTTTCCTCCTTGGCAACTAAGCCTTGCTTGCAGTATTCAAAAAGTACTTTGTAGTCAATTCCTGAAAAGTGATTCCTTTTGGTGAATGACTCTTTTTGTTTGTGGAGGACTAATATGAGAGATTCACGAATCTCTCATATTAAGTATATGTGTCCCAGGATACTGTTGCAAGATCCAATCTGAGTCGGTCATCAGGACCAGAGGTTTTGTGTTCTGAGCTTTCAGACTTGTGCTGGAATGGGCTCCAGAACGAGTCTGAAATCTCGGAAGACAAAACCTCTGGTCCTGGTGACCTACCCAGATTGGATTCGGTGATATAAGAGATTAACTAAACTCAAGTTTTGAGGAAGAGGGATTCAGGTAGCTTGTGAAACTTGAATGGAGTTATTACTGAGTTTTGCTCATGGGCTACAGTCCTGTACTCATTTGGTATAAGTCTGATTGAACTAAAATGCATCTTGTAGTATGTGACTACGTTGTAAAAGTAATTGCCTTCTATCAAATTCATTTTCTATTTTTTTATAACCACTTACTTGCAAGTAGACATTATTAAAATGCAAAGCCATATTATTAAATAGGTGGGTGTATAGGGGCGTGCTGTCAAAATTGCATCCTTTTTAAATTAAATGTTTGAAAAGAAGCAATTTCAGCTTTCATTTGTTTGGCTTGCTGGAATATATGAGTTTACTTTTTGCTCTACTAGACACCAACTCAGGGCAACTCCATGCACAGAATTTCTGCTGTCTTGTGATCATCCCACGTTGGTGTTTCTGCTGGCAGATGAGTCTGTTTACTTCCTCGTCAACTGCAGTGCAAGAGAAATATCTGGAGCTGCTTTGCAGCCAGAAAAACTAATGCTGTATCAAGCTGTGAGGCAGTCTGTTTTCCCCTTTGGTGGGAATTTTCACCTCACCTTATGTCTTACCTCATTGGCTCTCTCCCCTCCCCACAGTTTTAATCCTGCAGCTGGACATGGCCCAAAATTCAGCACAGCAAAACTACCTTTTGTTTGGCAACTGTTCTTCATAGCAATTGCTTAGGTTTTTTAGAACCACTAAATATCAAGTTCCTTGCAACATGGAATCATCACTCATTGGACATGGATAAGGAAGCTGTCTGATGCCGGTTAGTGTGTTCTCCTGCTGATCACTTAATTGGTTCCTGCCATGTGTCAAGGTCAGCTGCTGAATTGCGGGTCAGCTATCAACTCTTTTGCAAAGAGAAACTGTGGCCATATGGAAGAGATCTTGCTGGATTTCTCTGTTCGATTGTGAAGGACATGCTGTATCCATTCAGGAACGCTTTATGACTGAGCATACTGGCAGAGAAACAGCAGAAGCCCAATTTATACTTGTCCTTTGAAGTTTGCCTGATAGAATAAGTCTAATCTATTAACGATATTAAAGATATTGGATGTGTTTTAAATATATCATTGAGGCACAGCTTTCTGAACTAATTAGCAAATAACCTTATAGCATTCCACTCTTGGGAAAACAAAGAAACAAATAACAGGATTAGCATCCATATAATTCCTTGCAGCTGATTGATCTCAGCTTTACCAGTCAGAGCAGACAAGTAACAAAGCCCAATAAGATAATTTTACTTTATTATTGTAAAGCCAGGTTAACAGACTCTTGCAAATCTGAAAGTACAATTATCCCATCGTCACCCTTACAGCCCAATGACTAAGGGAGGGTCCCTCCTGAGCTTCTTGCTCTGTTCCACTATGCAACTGTGAGTTATATTGGACCGTTTCGTAGGAAGCATCTCTTCGTCCAACATCCTAAGGTCATTCTATATACCATTACGTTCCCTGGCAAATCCAGAATTACAGGGAATATATTCCAGGAACTACTAGCTGGGGACAAATATTAAACAAGAACATTTCAATGACATTTTACTTTTCAGTGTAGGAAGTTAGCACCTACCCCTCTCCTAGAAGAATGAAATATTTTAGAAAATATTTTAAAAGGCAGAATATATTTCCCTGGATGAAAAATGGAGAAACATGTTTTAAAGACAAAGCAGCTCCCACCTTCCTGCCTCCCCCTCCTTTGTCAATGGGCCGGAGGCAGAAACCCAATTCCCTCCCCCCTTTGTCAATGGACCATCTTCTGCATCACAATAGGACCCATCTAGCAACAGAAACTCACAACATGGCACTTGGGAAGATTACATCAGCCAGCAAGGCTAGCTAAGACCCCACCCCCTGGGAGCCTGACAACCAATCAGGATACTCTTCCTGTGCCCCAGGAAGTTCAAAGCCCAACACCCGGAGACTCACATCATCTCAGCCCTTTTCTGTTCAGGAACTCAAACCATGTGATCCTGTCCACCATTAAACCATCTTTCCAAGCAGTCTCCATGTTTCCAGTGTTTTTTTCTCCACTTGGAACTGAACCTAGATGGACATTTTTTCCAACATCAGTTTCCCGGGAACTTATAATTGGCTATTGCTGCAAGGAGAAGTGCTTGAAGAGATCCTGTTGAAGAATTCTTATTTGCTTATTTATGGTTACTGCATCTTTTCCAAATTTGGTGTACTCTCAGTTGCATTCCATTACCAATCTTATATTTTCCAGCCAACGTAGCTGCCAGATGGCAAAGGTTTTGAGAAGAATTAAAAATACCAGGAAGTGCCTTTAATAAGGTTGTTTATTATCATTTCCCTATTGCCGGTATGATGTCTTCCACCATGCTTAGTTTTTTTTTTGTAGCACACCCATCATATCTCACTTACAGTTTAGTTCAGTTTAATTTCGTGAATTCCATTATATTTCATTTCTGCTAAATGTCAGCAATGTGAACTATTCTTGTTCAAGAACAAGGTTTACTGGTTTTGGGTTTCTAACAAGACCCACCCTCTTCCTTTTTGTTTCTCTAAGGTCGCAAAAATCTTTCCCTGAATGGTGGATTTTGTATAAATTACTAAATTAAGTATCTGTGTATACCCAACAAAAACCAGTGAAAGACCACTGTTTTCAGTAAATAAATTTGGTGCTTTCAAAGGATCAGATTACCATGGTGGCAACAGACAGGATGTATGGGAGATATGGAATACACCCCCTTCAGTAACTGTTTTTCTGATAAACAGACTCATTTCCAGCATCAGCTAATATTTTAGAGGTTCCTCCCATCTTCCACAGATAGAAGGGAACATTTTTTTCAAAACATATGCTAGCTACAAGGCATGTGTGTATGTTAAAAACAAAGTACAAGAACTGTTGTATAACCAAATATATTTGAATCTCATACAATAGATCAATTAAACTTTCCTCTAACATTGTAATAGCCAGTCGCTTTTGAAAAAGAAAGACTCCATGTGGGTCACCATTTCCCATTCAGTGTGTGGATTTTAATATCATGTGCAAGTTTATTTATTGGGCAGCTACAGCCAATCATCTGCACAATATATATATATTTTTGGTTATGACTTTCTACACATATGCTGTATACAATTCCCAATAGGAAGAGACTCAAAAATTGGAAATTCATTATGTGTGAATAAAGTAACCCCAAGCATGATGCAATTTGTTTACTCTGCGTCTCTCATTGCAAAGGATGCCTCACAGTATGGCCAACTGAGATGTTTGCAAATTGATGGCTTTGAAGAGAAATGTTGTAGGAAAGGTAATTCAGTTGTAAAAGTAAAAGAGAAAACTGTGTCCCATACATCAAACCGACAGATTTGTGAGAGAAAAGTAAAAAGGAAACCAAATATGATGCAGTAATGCTATCTAAACCAAATCCTATTAATATAGTACAATAAGATTTGTATGGGGAGCAAGCATTTGTGGTTTATTCAGTGTTTTTGCTGGTCTTCCAACTGTTCGCTCACATCCAACTTTCAGAGACTTTATGTATTGGCTGCTTTCATTCTTTCTTGTGTTTTACAACTTCTTTTAATGTTTCCAAGTTTAAACCTGTATCTTGCTTGATGGCATCAATCCAAAATATTCTTTGCTACCCTTGTTTTTTAGCATCTCCAACCATTCCAAACATGATTAGTCTCTTTGAAGAATTTGATTACCTAATACGACCAAAATAAGGCAGCCTTATATTCTAGTTATATTTCTGGATTGATGCAGACTAAAATATGCTTGGTTATTTATTTTTGTTCTCCAAGCTATGCATAGAACCTATTTCTAAGGTCATAACTTGAAGGAGTTTAGTTTTCTTTTATATGCTTTTTTATTGTCCAACTTTCATAAATATATGTAATTAATGGGAAAAATAGCTTTAACTATTCCATATTTGGTATTAAGAGTGATCTTTTTTCAGATCGTCTCTATGTTAATCACTGCAGTGCAACCAAATGATAATCTAATTTAATTTCAGGTTCAGTGTCACCCCTTTGAGTAAACCAAGAAAAATAAATATAACCCTGAACTGATTCAATTTGTTTATTGTCATTTATTACTATGATGTTACTTTGGGTGTATAGATACACCAAGGAGAAAAATGTAAAATATGAATAAATTGGATTATGAGAACTAGACAAAATTTGATTTATATGTCAGATTTGGTTTGCATTTTAAAATTCTGATTCTAACAGTATTCAGAGCCTGTAGTACAGTGGTTTAAAGCACCCTGTTATTAACATCTATTAACATCTGCTGCTTGCAATTACTGCAAGTTCGAATCCCACCAGGCTCAAGGTTGACTCAGCCTTCCATCCTTTCTAAGGTGGGTAAAATGAGGACCCAGATTGTGGGGGCAATAAGCTGACTTTGTATAAATATACAAAAGTATGAAGGCTATTGCTTAACGCACTGTAAGCCGCCCTGAGTCTCCGGAGAAGGGCGGCATATAAGTCAAATAAAAATAAATAAATAAAATAAAATAAAAAATATTCCATGTGTATTATTTTGAGAATTGAGTTTTGGTAAAAGATTATAAACTCTAGTGGAATAGTATGATGCCTGTTTCAATTTTTGGTAGAATGGGAAAGGGGGGGGGGAACAGTGATATGTTACCCTGCAAAATTTCAGCCAGGTAATTTAAAGAGTTTCACTACAGTGAAGTTTTGAAATATCCCCTGTGTATTTCTTTTGAGGCAGAGATATGAGGGCTAAAGAATGATTAGTAGCCATTTGCAAATAGTCCATCAAAGAGCCTGTACAGAAGATGTCATGAACCAGTGCAGAAAGAGTCCTGTTCCAATTAAAAACAAAAAAATTCAAAAGCTGCTTTAAAAACTTGAAGAGTCTCTTGTTCTATGAATAGTAGTTATTCTGGTCAGGCAGGTTTTTGACATGGTTGATGGGCATGTTAACCTCTTCTGGGAATTATTTATTATGTGCTTCCTCCCCAACCATTAATAAAAATGTTTGAGATATGTTATTTAACTGCATTCCGATAAAAGGAAGTATCATATGCAGTGAACAGTAAGTACACAATCTCAGACCTATTCAAACAATGAAGAGGACCTAATTCACTCCAGGAAATGACAGAATGAAATACAGGTGAAACTCGAAAAATTAGAATATCGTGCAAAAGGTCATTTATTTCAGTAATGCAACTTAAAAGGTGAAACTAATATATGAGATAGACTCATTACATGCAAAGCGATATAGTTCAAGCCTTGATTTGTCATACTTTTGATGATTATGGCTTACAGCTCATGAAAACCCCAAATTCACAATCCCAGAAAATTAGAATATTACATGAAATCAATAAAACAAGGATTGTACATAGAACAATATCGGACCTCTGAAAAGTATAAGCATGCATATGTATTCAGTACTTGGTTTGGGCCCCTTTTGCATCAATTACTGCCTCAATGCAGCGTGGCATGGATGCTATCAGCCTGTCTCGCTTTGCATGTAATGAGTCTATCTCATATATTAGTTTCACCTTTTAAGTTGCATTACTGAAATAAATGACCTTTAGCACGATATTCTAATTTTTCGAGTTTCACCTGTAAGTATCAGAAGGAAAATAAGAGGATTTTTAAAAATAAAAATTGATGGGAAGTATAGAGAGGGGTTCTTGGTGCTCTCTGAGCTTGGTTGTTTTCTTGTGGATGCTTCATTACCCAAACTAATAGCACTGATGATGTTACCTAGTTTGGGTAAACGTCTACAAGAAAAGGATCATGTTCAGAGAGCACCAAGGACCCTTCATTTCAACCCCGAGCTGCAAATATTCTCCTTCATTGAGAATAGAGAGAATTAAAAAGGAAAGAAAGGAGGGACAGAAAAGTTGTAGAGCTACAAACAGTTTGAACATGGAGACTCACAATAACTATGACATAGTTCATAAAAATAGATTCATAGTTAAAAAAAGATAAAGATAAAAAATCAACTGAATCCAAAATAAAGTAAAATCTTTTTTTCTCAAATCTGAATTTATTAATAAGCTTCTAAAAATAGCATAAGTTGTACTTTGCAGGTGAAGGTAGTTTAACATCTGGCTTTGGCATAAATTATAGATTAGAATATAGCTTTGGTTTGTTTTTTTTTACCACTATGAAAGTTAGGAGGGTTTTAATGTAGTACAATAAGGAAATTAATTTTAGCTGACATTTCATCTGCAACCGAATGTCTTCCAGATTGGTTATTCAGTTATGTATTTAATTTAAATGTATATTGGTTGGTTGTTTGGATCAAATTTGATAATTACTGGCTATTTAATCTCTTGGCAGCTCAGGATAAAAATGTATTTGGTTAAAACCAAGGATACTAAAAATGAACTAAAATGATCGGCATTTTTTTAAAAAACTGCCCAAAGAGACACATTTTGAAGACCCTTAAAAGCAGAAATCAATCGGTCTTCTTCACTCAGCAAGGAGGTTAATCAAAGATGTACGGCATTCCCAAGGGGATCCGAAGGCTGTTGTGGAGGAACATCTTAGAGCGTGGAGGGAAGTCTGCAGGAATATCCACACTTTCTTCTTGGCCCATTGTTAACCCTAACCCCTCAATCTTTTCTGAATACAGGAATAAATGATGGCCTGTTAAATCAGTAAACTGCTCTCAGGAAACCTAGAAATTCATCTTCCATTCCACTTTTAAATCCCTTGGTTCCCTTTTGCATCAACAGGGCTACAGTGGTACGGTACCATAAGAGAGAAGGTTTTATGGTGACCATAATCCAGACTGAGCACCAACCTGCTCCCGTTGCCAACCCACTGCAATTACAGGTAGTCCTCGAGTTATGACCACAATTAAGCCCAAAATGCCTATTGTTAAGTGAAACATTTATTAAGTGTCATTTTTATGGTACTTAACATTTGAAAGGTCATTTTAGGACTTTCTTGCCATGGTTGTTAAGCGAATCATTGCAGTGGATAAGTTAGTAACCCAGTTCTTAAGGGAACCTGGCTTCCCCATTGATCATCTTCTTCTTGTGCCATATCCGCCATCGGATGTTGGCGATCCTATTTTTATCAAGAGCTGCACGAAAAAGTGCTGCTGAAAGTTTTGTCCAAACCAGTCCCTTAGATTTTGAAGCCATGATCATCATCTTCCTGCACCTCGTTTGCCTTCAATCTTTCTTTGGAGGTTAAGTGAAGTATGCCATATTTTTCCCCATTGATATTGCTTATCAAAAAATTGCAAAAGAAGATCACATGACCTTGGGACATAGCAGTGGTCATAAGTGTGAACCAGTGGCCAAGCATCTGAATTTTGATCACATGATCATACGACTGTTACAAAGGTCGTAAGTGTGAAAAATGGTCATAAGTCCCTTTTTTCAGTGTCATTGTAACTTTGAACAGTCACTAAATGAACTGTTGTAAGTCGAGGACACTGTTGTAATTTGTGAGATAGGCAGATCAATTATTACAATGTAAGCATGGTAGCCTCTCAAGTAATCCATGTTGCTCTCTTGCAGGTGAATATCCTGGAAGCAGTATGAGCCGAAAAGGATCCACAGGCAGCCACTCTGGCTCTTCAAAGTAAGGAATCTAATGTTTAAATGAACGAAGGGTGGGTGAAGGGAGAAAGCAACTGGAGAGGTTCACAGTTCTACAGTCTGGACTGTCACAGGAAGTATGCCGAGGATATGCAGAGAGCAACTTTGCAGATGCTGAAAAGTAAAATTGTATCCTATGGAAATAGTAATTCTACTTTCTTATTTCTGGCTAGATTGGGTGGACATGAAATCCCCCTGGTGGATCTGTGGATCATGTACAGTTTACATTTCTGATTCCCATTGTGTAATGATGGGAACAACTCAATTGTTTTTCTGTCCCCTAAAACAGCGGTCCCCAACCTTTTTGGGTCCACTGACTGGCAGAAGTGGCAGTGAGTGGCTGGGGGGGGAAGGGATGGTTGTGCATGCACAACCTAATCCCGTACATGCACAAATAAAGCTTTGTGCGTTCACCCGCTGCTTGCATGGACTGGTTCCCAATGGGCGGTCCGTGGCTTGGGGGTTGGGGACCCCTGCTCTTAAATTTTACAATTAAATATGGGACCTGTAGAAAACAAAATGTCTATCAAAATGATTATTATTTATGACACAAATCCTGCTTCTGACCACTGACCCAAATACTTATGCAAGTCATGATATTTGCATCATGATTTTATGGCACGTGTTTCATTCTCCTGACATGAAGTGGTGGTGGTGACCCTTTGAGAGCTGTATGCAATGAAATTTCATTTTAATGTATGTCGATTGGTGTACATTCAAAGTGACCATAAAGTTATTCTAAATCTAAGCATTTGTGTGAGAGTGGGGAGCATTGGTTTCTATGTGGAAGGATTCCATTCACTTCTGACACACAAAGCCCTCCATAGTGCTTGTATGTAGAATCCTAGATTTGGAAGGAGCCATTTAGTAGCCTTGACTGCGAGATGGGCAGCAAATAAATAAATAATAGTCAACAATAAGATTTAATAAGATTTAATAAGATTTTAAGGGATCCGGGGAGGGGGGTTTGTAATAATTTTTTAAGGGGAATTGAGAAGACGACCGATGGGGATGGGGGGGGTCATCCTCCATGGTCAGAGCCTAGCCCGGCATAGGGTAACGGTTTGGGGGGTGCAGAACGAGGATTGGAGGGGGGGGACAGAGGATCATATTTATGAGGGTTGCACCATCAGCACGGTAGTTGGGAGGGGCAGATATGGCGGGAGCAGGGGACCACATCATGTGTTGGGGGCGCGCACTCGCTATTTGAGAGCGATTGCTCGCCCCGGTCTCCAAAGCTCCACTCAGACACTAGGTAGCACAGATACTCAGGATCTGGGTCTTCGGTTGATGCTGTGCAATGCCAGGTCCATGGTAAATAAGGCCCCCCTCATCTGTGATCTTATAAAGGAGGGGGGGGCGGACCTGGCAGGTATTACGGAAACCTGGTTGGGTCCAGAGGGAGGGGTCCCTCTGGTTGAGATGTGCCCACCAGGTTTCAGAGCATTCCATCAGCCAAGGGCCCAGGGGAGGGGCGGGGGGGTAGCGGTTATTATTAACGAAGATCTAGGTCCAAGGGAGACCACTGTGCCACAGATTGCCGGATGTGAGTCCCTCCTTATGAAATGGGGTCATGGGGTTCAGTTGGGCTTGCTGCTCACGTACCTGGCTCCCTGCCACGTGGCAACAGCACTGCCCGAGCTACTCGACGTGATAGCCACGGTGGCAGTGGATACACCCAGGCTCATGGTCATGGGTGATTTCAACTTGCCTTCCGTTGGTGAAACGTCTGAGGTGGCTCGGGAGTTCATGGCTTCCATGACGGCCATGGACCTGACCCAATTAGTTCATGGCCCCACTCATAGGGGGGGGCATACTCTGGACATGATTTTTGTCTCTGGCCAGTGGTTGAGTGATCTGGTTATAGGGGGTATAGACATAGAACCCTTGTCATGGTCTGATCACTCGCTCCTTCGCCTAGATCTCCGAACCGCTACACCCCGCCGCAGGGAGGCGGAACCAACTAGATGGGTCCGCCCCAGGCACCTGATGGATCCTGATAGGTTCCAGATGGAGCTTGGGCCGTTTCCTGAGGATCTGGCACACGACTCGGCCGAGGACCTGGTAGCTGCCTGGAATCGGGCGGCTGGTGGAGCCTTGGATCGAGTCGTGCCTTTGCGGCCTCTGACCCAGTACGGATCTCGAGCAGCTCCCTGGTTTACCGAGGAGCTGAGAGAGATGAAGCGCCGGAAAAGACGCCTAGAGAGTGGTTGGAGGGCCAGTCTCGCTGAATCTGATCGAACACTGGTAAGGTCGCATATTAAGACCTACCTAGTGGCGATAAAGGCGGCAAAGTTGAACTACTTTTCCGCATTTATTGCGTCATCAGGGAATCGTCCGGCCGCCCTGTTCAGGGTGACCCGCTCTCTGCTTCACGCGGGAGTGCGGGAGGATCCCTTGGAAGGCAGGGCGGAGGATTTCGGACAATACCTGTATGACAAAATTGCTCAGATTCGGGGGGATTTGGACTCCGACTGGGTAGATCTGGGCGGGGTGACAAGGAATAGTCTTGAGAATGTTATCTGGGAAGAGTTTGACCTTGTGACTCCTGATGATGTGGACAGGATTTTGGGGAGACTTAGTGCGGCCACATGTTTACTGGACCCGTGTCCCTCCTGGTTGGTACTGGCCTCCCGGGAGGTTACACGAGGCTGGCTCCAGGGCATTATCAACGCGTCCTTGTGAGGGTCACTTCCCTGCCGCCTTGAAAGAGGCGGTGGTGAGGCCCCTCCTCAAGAAGCCTTCCCTGGACCCAGCAGTATTAGCTAACTATCGTCCTGTCTCCAACCTCCGCTTTATTGCGAAGGTTGTTGAGAGTGTGGTTGCGCAACAGTTTCCACAATTCCTGGAGGAAACATCTTATCTGGATCCGTTCCAGTTGGGTTTCAGGTCTGGGCACAGCACAGAGACGGCATTGGTCGCGTTGGTTGATGATCTCTGGAGGGCTCGGGACAGGGGATGTTCCTCTGTCCTAGCCCTATTAGATCTCTCAGCGGCTTTTGATACCATCGACCATGGTATCATGCTGCACCGGCTGGAAGAGTTGGGGGTGGGGGGCACTGTATTACAGTGGTTCTTCTCCTTTCTCTCCGACCGGTCGCAGTTTGTGTTGACAGGGGGGCAGAGGTCGACCTCGAGGCCTCTCGTTTGTGGAGTGCCGCAGGGGTCGGTCCTCTCGCCCCTTTTGTTCAACATTTATGTGAAGCCGCTGGGTGAGATCATCCGTGGCTTTGGGGTGAGATACCATCAGTACGCTGATGACACCCAGCTGTACATCTCCACCCCAGGCCACCCCAATGATGCCCTCGAAGTGATGTCCCAGTGCCTGGAAGCCGTGCGGATCTGGATGGGGAGAAACAAACTCAAGCTCAACCCGTCCAAGACAGAGTGGCTGTGGTTCCCAGCATCCCGATATAGTCAGTTGACTCCATCACTGACTATCGGGGGCGAGTCTTTAGCCCCCGCAGAAAGGGCTCGCAATCTGGGAGTCCTCCTGGATAGGCAGCTGTCTTTGGAGGAACATCTGACAGCTGTAGCCAGGGGGACCTTTTGTCAGGTTCGCCTGATTCGCCAGTTGCGGCCCTTTCTTGATCGGGATTCCCTGTGCACAGTCACTCACGCCCTTGTCACTTCCCGCCTAGACTACTGTAATGCTCTCTACATGGGGCTCCCCTTGAAGAGCACCCGGAGGCTCCAACTGGTCCAAAATGCGGCCGCGCGGGTAGTGACGGGAGCAGCGTGGCGCTCCCACATAACACCGCTCCTGCGCGAGCTGCACTGGCTTCCGGTGGTCTTCCGGGTGCGCTTCAAGGTGTTGGTGATCACCTTTAAAGCGCTCCATGGCATAGGGCCTAGTTATCTCCGAGACCGCCTGCTGTCACCGATGACCTCCCATCGACCCGTGCGCTCCCACAGAGAGGGCCTCCTCAGGGTGCCATCAGCCAAACAATGTAGGCTGGTGACCCCCAGGGGGAGAGCCTTCTCTGTGGGGGCACCTACTCTCTGGAACCAGTTGCCCCCGGAGATAAGGAGAATTCATGACCTCAGTGCCTTCCGCCGTGCCCTAAAAACACATTTTTTCCAACAAGCCGGGCTGGCTTAAGAAGAAATTTTAAATATTTTTAATATTTTAATTGGTCTGTGAGTTTTAAATTTTGTAGCCAAATTATATATATTTTAAATGTCTTAATATTTATATTTTATGTTTTTTATGTCTGGCTGTACACCGCCCTGAGTCCTCAGGGAGAAGGGCGGTATATAAATTGGAAATAAATAAATAAAAAATAAATAAATAAAACAACCCCCCACCCCCACCCCATTCAGTGGAAGAATCCAGATTAAAACATTCACAGCATAGGACAGCCTAGTCTCTGTTTATACTCATCTACTAAAGGGCAATACAGCATTTCTCTGGGTAATTGATTCCAGGGTTAACTACTCTGTTCGGGATTTTTTTTTAATATAATGTTCAATCTGCTTTCCCGTAACTTAAATGTATTATTTCATGTCCTGATTTCTTAAATTGCAGAAGACATATCTTGACCTCTTTTGCTTCAGGTTCAGGATGGAGGTTCTAGTGAAAGACACAGCAAGTCCTATAGCCTGAAACCAGCCTGCTGCTTATTTATGTCACTTTAGGGATTACGGCTCCTGAAGAACAATGGCAATTTGTTCCCTTTTATTCTTTTACTATGACATCAGCAGGGGATTTAATTTAATGTATTCAATTTAGGCACCGCCTAATTCCAAACTGTCACTCTAGGCAGTGTACAATAAAAGCAAGCAAAAATAGAAAATACATTAGAATAAGATTATAAAAAAGGTTGGTAACTATGAGCGCATAGTAAGTGACAAAGAGCCAGAGCTGCTGCAAAGTTTTTGACCTATTTGAAATCTGCAAATTACAAGAGGCATAAGAAATCAGTGTCAAGTGAGGAGAATTGATAAGCTTATTGTCCAATCTCTTAAGAGAAATTTTTACATTCTTCACTTGCATTATCTGTTTGAGGAGTGAGAATTGGGAAAGAAAAATTGAAAATGCTGCTTTTTAATCCTTTTTAATGCTTTTTAAAAATGGAGGACCTTGCAGCCAAACCTTGCTTAGGATTCTATGTCCTGTTTTCCCACGCAGGATGTTAAAACTCCTGTCATCCGCACTATGGGAGCAAATAGTGAATTCTCTCAAAGACAAATTAAAGTGCTCTTGTTTCATCCTACTGCTTTCTCTTTTTCCAGTGGCAGCTTGGGAAAAGGAGATGGTGCTGGCAAAATGAGTGCAAAAGATTTATATGGTAAGTCCACATTTCATGCTTAATAAAGCTTGTCCAAACATGGAAGGTTAGATCCAATTTTGTATCTAACAAAGCAAGAGTTAACTTACAAAACGATGAAAAATGTTTATTTGTTGGCAATTTAAAGAAAATTATTGATTGCTAACATAACATACACTGGACTGTTTGAAGAAATTTGCCTCTCCATTTTCACTATGAAAAATGGAAAAGGAAAATTGACTATGGGGTCATTCAGCCAATTAACCCCTAATCCACAAGTGTCAGGCTAGTAAGAGCAATCATCTCTAAAAACAGTTCTCATCAATGATTACTACTGAAACTCAGGAGAATTTAAGTAATAATATAATGTAATGTAATTCTTATATTAAACATATATTGATATTGCCATGTGTACACTAGGTTAATGAACAGTTTGTACTGCTCTCCAGAATGAAGTGCACTTCAGTCACTCCCACTTGGCTCCTCCTGCTACTGCCAGCAGTTAAAGTCACTATCTGTGATTTATTTGGTGCAACGTCTGTGCTTGCTAGGAATTCTGTTGGTTACCTGTTGGATACCTGGAAAACAGCACCATGTAGCAGAAGATTAATTTAGTCTGTCATATACAAGGACAAGAATTGTAAGAAAGAGTTGCCAGAAGATTAGATTAATCAAGAAACTCCTTTTAAATATGTAAAAAACTATTAATTTGCAAGTGTTAGCCGTCTGGGGTTCTTAGACAAAGTGTGCCATGAATTCTTCAGTTACCATTGTTGGTTTTCTAAGCAGATCTTGTGTCAAGAGTTAGTATGGCCAGACTTCTTCTGGTATAATGTTAGACTGAATTTCTTCTAGATAGTTGGCCTCACCAGGCTTTATAAATAGAGTCCTTCCTTTTGCTTCTGTAGGAGCATGTCCTTTGCCGGGGCAACTAGGCCAATGTTTCCAACCTTTTTCATCACAGCAATTTGTATCTCTGTCCCAAAGGTGCTTTTTCAAGAGGCAACTGGACTTTCTGGTTAACCAGAAAGTCCAGTTGCCTCTTGAAAAAGCACCTTTGGGATAACCATGAACTGGATGACTGAGAATCTCCATAAATAATTTGTATCCCTGTTTCTATCAGCCCAGTTGGTCTGTCTTTTAATGCCTGAAATTTGGCACTTTCAACTCATTTCCCCCACTCTCCCCAAATAGACGGGTTGCAAGAGTTTGGTGGACTCTGCATGTTTTGGTAGCTTTTATTACACTTCTAGCATGTATATTGCACAACTTTAATCTGCCCTCTTTTCTCATCCTCTAATGTGGTGTTGTCTTCTCTGCTGGTGACACAACACATGTTTGATGGGAAACATACCAATTGTCCTAAAATTACCTTGCACTGAACTATATGTTGGCACTGCCAGCTTCTTGCTAAGGTGCAATAAAAGATAGGTTGTGGAGAGAGAAGTTTTTCTGTTGGCATATTGTCCTCTCGCCTCAAGGATGAGAGGAAAACACATAGCTGTTGCTCTGTAGATGAGCCCTGAGAGACTCAGTTGTGAACCAGGAATCCCCCTGATGCAAAATTCATCTCTACTGCATTGAACTTGCTAATTAAGAGTGGTCTTAGAAGCTTCATGGATATTTATTGAAGTTCACTTCAGGATGCAGAAATATAATAACACACCTCTTCAGTAGTTGCTCCCATAGTAGTAACAGGAGCTGATGAATGACCCTTCTTCCTACTTGCACGAATGAATGAATTGTCCTTTGCCGGCCACAAATGTTCCTTGTCTTCCCTTGAGGTCATTAGGGTACTGAATGCTCTTTGCCTTTGGCAACAAACACCTAAGCTTCTCATGTGTTAAGCCCCATATCCTAAAAGATTCGCCACATACTTGCTGAAAGATCTGTAGGCTTACAGATCCAGCAGGTAGATCTCAGGTTTCTGCTTCATTCAGTACACAGCTGCCAGCTGAATAAATGTTAATGTAGACCATGAATAAATAAAGTGACTTCTCTGCTTACCGGCTTCTGTTTTGAACCAAAAAGAAAGGGCATTGAAGGGAAATCCATTATATTCTTGGCAAGTCTGGGGGGGCGGGGAAGTATTTCAGAATAATTAGAGGTTTGTATGAGAAGCCCATTGCTGCTTTTACTGTCATATTAGCAACACTCCCCTCCCCTTCCCTGAACTTACAGTAAATTGCTAGCAAGGCTAAAGTAGTAGTATTGTACCTCCTGATCGTCTTGCCCTTTGAATTCTTCTAGAAGGGGAATAAGTCCAGATCTCTGGATTTATTTTTATATGTAAACAATCCATTCCATTCTGGAGGTTCCATTTGGAGATATAATCAATCCTCATGGTCAAAGTGGCTCTCGGAGCCTTATCAGATGATGCGTTTGCTATGGCATTAGGCTCTGTTGCTCATACAAATGGATCATCAAACAATTCAATCCAAAATTCTCACTGGAGGCACAAACAAAAGTAGTATAAACAAATTATACTACTTTTGGACGCATTATGTGAAAACCAGATCTCTTGAGACATCTCTAATGCTGGGAAAGGTAGAAAGAAAGAGACCAACCAGCAACAAAGTGGATGGGCTCAATTACAGTGGCAACTTTCGAATACCTGGAAGACCAGTTTAGGGATTAATTATGACGGAGGAAATCTATCTATCTGGTTGCTGAGAGCCAAAATGACTTAGTAGCACATAATCAATTAGCTTTACGCAACAGTCCTCATGTCTAGTGATGCCAAAGAGAAAGCTGTTTGCTAGCCCTTCTCCCTTGTTTCCCCTTTTGACTTTTCCAGCAAGAAATCACACAAAGAAAAAACTGAAACATGCTCAGTATGGCCGAACTGTTGCAGAAGTCTTAAAATGGGATGTTATAACTGCTATCACACAAAATTAGAGTTGTGAAATCTGCCTTAAAAATACCAATCAGCCCTCCAAGATGAAGAAAAATTAATGGAAAGAAGTTGTGATACCACTCTCTTTGAGATGCTTTAATTCAAAGAATTCACTGTCTGGATAGAAGTCTGAAAATGGATCCGTTCCCCATTAACTATTCGTTAACGTATTGCAACATATTTTTTTTAAAAAGTATTAGGCATACTTTTTCCTTTGTTTATGGACAGAAAGGTAGAACGGTAATACCTTTTAGCAAACTCGAGTCTTCTTCACAACTCTGCCCTTTGGTTACATTGGCTTGCAACTCTCATACTGATAGCAAACATACTGACCATGGCAGTAACCATGCAATGCACCTGAAAGGCTTAAGGTTACAGAAACGTGGCATAAAGAATAATGGTGAGGTGCTACCAGTTGTCTTTCTGCTCATAAAACTGAAAATATCCAGCATAAGTTGGATGCCAGTCTTCAAAGAATGTTCATATAATGTTCCTATAGTTGCCAACTGATGATGGGATATTCAAGGCAAGTCACTTGACATAAGAAGCTATATATAATTCAAGAACAAGTTAAATACAGAAACAGTACACGGATAGGCTAGTATGAAGCAGGGAGTTATTGTCCATATATCTAGTGATGATTACAACAGACCTTTTCTGAATGCTCATACTTTTCCGTGCTTTGAAATAATGAACTTATTTGCATCAGCAATACAGAGGAAAGTGTGTCTTCTCCAGTAGTGTTCAATGTAAGTCCTAGAAGGCCCAGCAAACCTGACTGTTGATTTTAGTAACTTCCTGAGAATTCTGAGTAGCTTCCTGTGAGGCCCCCAAGTCATGGAACGTTATCTAGTCCATCTCTCAAGCACATAGCAGAGGAATTTGTTTACCAGCCAGTCAGACATTTTTATAACCTTAGCATTTAAAATCAAGATTTGTTTAACATCTCCATAAGCTTTATTTCCATAAATGAAACTACGTGACCACAGATAGCTACAAAATATTGAAGGCATGGATGGCCATGGCTGCCGTGAATAGATTAGTCAAATTGTTTCTTTTTCTGAAGCAACAGCAAACAACTCTTTGAGTTAGGTGAACTTGGAAATACCTGGTTTCTAATAGCTTGTTGAAGATGCTTGTGAAGATGCCTGTTTAGTAATCTCTGTTAATTGTTAGCACTTGGTGTCATATTTATCTTTTAAGATAAATGAAAAGGAACAGATGAACAGAAGCGGATGAACTCTTACAGTTGTAATGAAAATGCTGTCACAGACAGCTTAGGGAAGAAAAATGAGATCTTAGACCACAAAAAGCTGAGTTTGTGCACTGGTAGTTTTTAAGGTATTACAGGATTCTCTTGTTCTATTTGTGTGTGTGTTCTCTGAGAAGACTTAGAGTAAAATTAAATCTCCTTCTCCCTTTTCTTGGACAAGCCTGAACTGAGCCAGGCTACAAAGTAAGAGACTCCTTTCAAGTCCCACCTTAGCTACAAAAGCCAGCTGGGTGACCTTGGTCCAGTCACCCACTCAGCCCAACAACCTCCTCCTATTATCCTGTTGTGAGGATAATAGGAGGAGGAAGGTGTGTTGATTATGACCGTCACCTTGGGTTATTTATAAAAATAATAAAGGCTGGATATAAATAATCAAATAAACAAACTCCACTGTTTATTTCAATGCCGTATCGCCAAGAGAGTCTCAGCTCTCTTCTGATGCAGAATTTGGCTCCCTAATCTTTTTTTAATGTTGTTATTTCTTCCATATCATTTTCTCAAAAGAATAATTTAAATCCCAGATTTATTTTTCCTAATTTTGTATTTGGTTGAAAATGAATGCAGAGAGGTAAACTAATTATCTGAAAGCATAAAAGTAATGTTGCTGCTTGTTTATCATTGTTAATATATCACTTAGTGAAATAGCCCATTGCAAATAGGCCTGGATGTGAATTTTAGAAACGCAATCCTCCCTTCAAATTGTTCTCATTCTCAGTGAGTAGGCATTTATTCCCTTGGACAAATCCACATTTTTGCTTTTATACTCCTCTGACATCTGTAATTGTGAACTAATACAATTACTATTATGTCATGCCTTCTTCAGGTTGCAAGTATTTGAATTATTATATTCTAAATGTTGCAAATTTCCTTGTTTTTCCCCAATAACACTGAAACCTCATTTTTGCTTTTCCTACTGTTCAAATTGTAAATCTAATATGGAATCACAACAGATGTCCATCTGTGAAGTTCTTGGTGCTGAGCTTGGTTGGGTGCTTGCAGATACTTTATTACTCAACTAGGAAACTTCACCTAGTTGGATATTACTATCACTACTACTACAGACATATTGGGAGCTCCGAAGCCCTTCCAGGCTGGAAGGATTGAATGATGACAATATCATTGCTGGGAGAATGCCCAGTTGAGGACTCCTTTCACATCCCCATTTAGTTGCGCACCGAAATGGTACCCATTTATCTACTTGTGGTCACCTGTTTTCAAACTGCTGGATTGGCAGGAGCTAGAGCATGTGACAGGAGCTCACCCCTCCCATAGCAGCAACTGGGTCTTGAATGTGAGCCTGTCAATAGTCAGCCCAGCATCCTAACCTCATGATCCATCGTGCTCCTAGTTGGGTAATGAAACATCTGCAAACAAACAACCAAGCTCAGAGAGCAGCAAGAGCTCCATTTCAGAAGTTTTGGTGCCTTTGTATAAGATATGAAGAGTTATGTCTCCTGTTTTATAGAAATGAAGCCGTACCTAAGAATGTGGCACTTTGCATAATCTTACAGTATAGTTACAGTATAGTAGCATGCTGTTCTTGAGTTTTATGTGGCCAGCTGCAGTCCTAAATTCTAAAAGCTGATTTTCAAGGTAGCTATGTACTTGTAATTAGTAATAGGTGTAGCTGTCCACAGATCTGCCCAAGTCATAAATCTGTCATACCATTTGCTCACAAAAAAGTAGCCAAATACAGCTTTTAGCAACACTCTACTATTCCATACTTGCCTACAATCATGGTGCTAACCTATGCTACTCATGTACAGGAGAGACCTCATAGGATAATGTTTGTTACAGATGGACATGTTCCAATAGAAGAGAAGCTGTAGCTCAGTATCTGTTGAACTGTCAAACTCTTCCTGCTCTCTGAGTTTGGTTGTTTACTTGCAAATGTTTCATTAGCAAGCGAGACAATGTCTGAAATACACATCCAAGCTTAGTACTAAGAACTTCACAGTTGGACATCTGTTGTGTTTCCATACTAGCTTTACAATTTGCACTGCAGGAAAAGGAAAACTGATGTTTCAGTGTTACTGGGGAAAAACAAGGAAACTTGCAACATTTGGGATTTCAGGATCCCAGGAAGACTGAGACTAGGAGGGGAAGTTCCCAAGCAAAATCATATCTCTGCCACCATGTGCTCTTTTCAGTTTTCTTTTGTCTGCAGTATGAGAAATAATGCTGATTTACCCAACAGTCTAGTTAACAAGGATAATGCTTATAAAACATTTTGAATCTTGAAAACGCTGTACAAACGCTTGCAGTTGAAGTTGCATGTTTTGACAGGCAATCATTGCTCTGGTGTTTTCACCACATGGAGCCTTCTCCCAAGAAGGAGGAAGTGTTGGCTGCATCAGGGTTTGCTTTCTTTACAGGCTTTATCACATTAGCTAATAAACAAAGGAATGCAAACACTTTACACTAATTTCAAGGTAAACATTAGACATGATGGAAAGGAATTTAGCTGAGAGATTCCTCTAAAGGCCTGCCAACCCAGTATCAAGAAAGCAGTGGATTGTTATTTGTGTAGTCATTACAGAATATAAGTCCCAAAGGTGCTTTTTCAAGAGGCAACTGGACTTCCTGGTTTTTCTTCAAAGAAGTTTCGTTTCTCATCCAAGAAGCTTCTTCAGCTCTGACTTGATGGTGGGAAATGGAAGGATTTATACTCCTTGCAGACAGCTGGTCATTTGCATTCTTTTAGCGAGTCATTAAGGTCACCTGGAGGTTTATCTGTGTCATCAGGGTCACCTGAATGGTGCAAATGGGTGTGGAGCCTTCTTGCAATTATTGAAAGGACTGTGTTGTAGATTGGAGATAGAGGATGTCGTATTGCTCCCCCTCTGTTAAGAGAAGGCTGTTCAATTTTGACATAGATGGCCTCTTTGACCCCTCTTTCAAACCAGCTGTCCTCTCTGTCCAAAATGTGGACTTTGCTGTCTTCAAAAGAGTGGCCTGTGTCTTTTAAATGCAGGTGGACTACTGAATCTAGTCTTGATGTGTTTATTCTGCTATGTTGTGCCATGCGCTTATGAAGTGGTTGTTTTGTTTCCCCAATGTACAGATCTCACTGCATTGTATTGCATATACCACATTGCTCAGTTTTTGTCTGAGTGTTTTATCTTTGGGGTGGACAAGCTTCTGCCTTAGTGTATTCTGGGCACATATGTTATGTTGGCTGAAGATCCTCCTGAGCTTTTCCGATATGCCTGCAACATACGGAATGGCAACATTGCTTCGTTTATTGTTTTCTTCGTTTTTGTTATGGAGGAGCTCCTGTAGGGTCTTCTTTTATTTCCTTCCATTCCCCACCATGCAGTCAGAGCTGAAGAAGCTTCTTGGTTGAGAAGTGAAACGTCTTCAAATAAAAACCAAAAAGTCCGATTGCCTCTTGAAAAACTACCTTTGGGACAACCATATCCTGGATGACTGAGAATCTCCATAGACATTTACAGAATATAAGGCAATTCTCACCGAAATCACAGTGCAGGAGTTCACCCTGTCCTCATCACTATGATCTTAATATTGGCATACCAAGTGAGATGCTTCAGGTGGCTTCAAGTGTTTAAGAATTGTATTCTTTCTACGAGTTGTATTTCTCTTACCTGAAACTTATCCTGATGTAAGATTTGCTTCTTCTTGAATAAGTCATGTCACCTAGATTCACAGTCAACGCTAGGTTATTAAACAGAGCTTCCAAACTACTATGATTAACTTGATAGAACGTGCTACTCCAGATCAAACACATTTTGGCATAGTTTTACATCTATGATCAAGCATTGAAGAAAGGAGTTACTGTTGAAATAAATTTACTTCTCAGGTTATATATGTAAAATTTTGTGCTAAATTTTCTCGGGCTATTCTTTGTTTTCCAGATATTATCTATGTATCATAGATAATCTGAATCCATTCTATGAGTTTTGATGGTGGATGTCTGAATTATTATAGCCCAAATAGTGTGGGCCTAAATATAATTCAAGAATAAATTTTGACTTTTTCATAGAGCAAGGGCGGGATTAGAAGTAAGCCTAGTCTGAAACTACCCTATTTCCCCCGAAATAGGACATCCCCTGATAATAAGCCCAATTGGGTTTTTGAGCGCATGGCAATAAGGCCAAGTGCTTATTTCAGGGTTCAAAAAAATATAAGACAGGGCCTTATTTTCGGGGAAACACAGTAGGAGTGTATGAGATGTTTGTATAATAATATTTCCTCAATGCTTCATCCTTAGTGACTAATAGATATTTGCTCTTTATTTTTGCATCATTCCACTTGCCTCACTTATGTAATATTAACAAAGCTTTAAGGAAAAGGTGTGTAATCACAATTAGCTTGGGTACCTGCATTGTAAGATTAATTAAATATAGCTTTCTCTGGTGTCCTAATTTCCCTCCCTTCTCCTTGAACTTGTGCTAATAAAACAGTACGATGGCATAATTAAGAACACTTGATCCCGGGTGTTCCATAACAGGATCCGTAACAGAAAAATGGCAATGATTTGTAGCCAGGCTGAAATTGATTTGCTATCACCAAACATGTGAGAAGCAAATTTTTGTTAGCAAACAGTGTCTTGGGTACATCTGGGCAATCGTGCATCTTACAAGTTTGTATTCTTTTTCCAAAAGTTTGTACTGTACGTGAGAAAGACCTTGATCCATTTAGACCAGGAGTGGGGAACTATGGTCCCTTTATGACTTGTGGACTTCAACTCCCAGTTGCCAAGTGTCCGAATTTTGATCACATGACTATGGTGATGCTGCAATGTCTTAAGTGTGAAAAATGAGTGTGAAAAGTGTCATAAGTCACTTTTTTAGTGCCATTGTAACTTCAGATGGTTGTAGGTTGATGTATATAACTATATATAATTATACACTGTATATAATTATACACTGTACTTGTGTATAATTTTTATTAAAGATTTTTTAAAAGAATAAAAACAACACATATTGAAAAAGAAAACTAAAGAAAAGTAATAAGTGAAAAAAATGCAAAGCAAGACATAGAAAAGAAAAAAGAAAAAATATAAATACTGGTATATGGCTTTCAATTTTAATAGCAATCATAAGTACATTTATATTTACCCCCCCCCCCATAATATAAATTCCTTCTTTCCATAGTTAACTTTTTCTAATTATCAATCTCATAAATCACAAGTTCATTTTTTTCTTTTTTCAGCAAAGTCTTATGAGTGGGTTTCCAATCATTAATAAAAGTAGTTATTGTCCTTTCTCTAGTCTAACCAAAAAAAAAAAAAAAATCATTTTTGCCATCTCTGCTAATTCTGTCACCCTAGCCAGCCATTCTTCCATTGTGGGTTTTTCCGAGACTGTCCATTTTTGTGCATATCATTTTTAGCAGTTATCATATATAAAAATAATCTAACTCTTTTCCAATTGTCTCTTATTACTCTCAACAAGAAGAGTTCTGGTTTCAGTGGAATATCAATCTTTAAAATTCTTTGTATTGTTGTATGGATTTGGATTCCCAACATTTGTGGCACTTTTGCAAGTCTCAAACAATTTTTTTTTAATCCTCGTTTGGAAAGATGATGATGATAGGGTTCCAGCCAATTTGAGGAAAGGGCACTGGGACCAATTTAGGAAAACAGATAAAACCTAAAAAGCTTTCCTGATATGTATCTCCATCTCTATCTATCTATTTGTCTGTCTGTCTGTCTGTCTGTCTGTCTGTCTGTCTGTCTGTCTGTCTATCTATCTATCTATCTATCTATCTATCTATCTATCTATCTTAAAAAATTAGGAATTAAATCAGAAAGTTAGCTGGGCTACAGTTTAGATTGATTGATTTCCTGGATACCTTAATAATGCAACAGTACAACAGTATTGGTACAGTAGCTGAACAACAACTCCCAGCATCCCTCATCACTGACCGTATTGGCTGGGATTGCTGGGAAGTGTAACACAGCATCCAGGCAACCAAAAGGTGGACATTCCATTGTAGGTAAAGTAAAAGGAACTTAAAGGCACCACTGTTTTTCTTGGTTGGTGAATGATATACTGCACACATCCTTTTCATAGAATGCTTTTCTCTTTCCAAAGAAGGGCGGGAACATTTCTCCTTTTTTTTCTTGCAGAGAAATTGTCTATGGAGATTCTCAGTCATCCAGGTCTTAGTTGTCCCAAAGGTGCTTTTTCAAAAGGCAACTGGACTTCGATTTTTCTTGAAGACGTCATGTTTCTCATCCAAGAAGCTTCTTCAGTTCTTGGAGTAGAAGCAAAACATCTTCAAGGAAAAGCAAAGTCCAGTTGCCTTTTGAAAAAGCACCTTTGGGACATGCAGAGAAATTATGGGAGAAGTGCACTGGGGGAATGAATTCCTCTCCATTCTTTCTTTTCATTGTAAAAAGACATTAATCTTTCTTCATATGTGCCAAGCTTCATGTTTGCCATTGACCCATTATTTAAGTAAAGCTAAAGAAAAACCATGGTACATATTTACTTTAATTCAAACGTTATTCCTAGATATTTGTTGAATGTTTGCTAAAGGCCATGTTTACCAAACTATTGGTTAAATCCTTTATTGTACTATACACTGTAAATTCCAGTCACCTGCTTAACTGGCTGACAGGAGAGAAATTGGTTTTCTGAGATTCTGTTAAATCAAAGCCTATTGCTTTGAATATTGGGGGGGGGGGGGACCACAGGAATATTAAAAGAAAAGAAAAGCTGCCTTTTAAGTTATTTTGCTAGTATCTAAAAAGCTTCTTATATTTGAAAAGGAGGTCAAATTCTAAGCAGGATTGAATGAGATCCACATTTAGGTGTTTTCACATCCTTAGCTGATGGATTCAGATATCTCTCTAATACTATGATAGAAATGTTGAGGAAGCAGATATGGAAAATTCTGCCAATCTAATGCAGACTGGCACTCTCTTAAAAACAAGGAACCTTAAACATAATTGACCCAAATAATATACAAATGAAATTTTAAAGTGTTATTACTGAGACCGAAATATCCTTTACTTTCTAGTCCTATCATCATTTATCTTAAAATAGGTAAAGATGAATACAGTCAGGCTTACTTCTAAGTAGCCATTGTAAATTGAGTTCTTACTATTCATACCATAGTGCCCACATATTAATTATTTGAAGCAGATATTGTTTTTATCTCACCATTTCTGTCAGACTTAAATTTAAATTAATTTCAGGTTAAAAAGAAGAAAGAAGAGAATATAAGAAGGCTACTTTTAAGTAGTCAAATGTAAAACTTTCTGCAGCAAAATAGTAAAATATAGGGCTACTCAAAACTACAGGCAGTGTAGGAACTTCAAAAGAAAAAGATAAGGGAATATAATTATTTATAATTTTAAAAAAGGTTCTTGGTAGATAATATTGATATGCTTCTAATTTAGAGGAAAGCCTACATTAGATAGAAAAGTTTTGAGCATGCATATAAAATAAACATTAGAGACCAAAAAATAATTGTAGAGACAATAATGATTTTAAGTACTGTGCACACTTCAAAGTGAATCAAAAGATGTAATCGCTAATTCATTGCTAAATGTTTAGCAGTGCTTTAGAGACAAAGGATCATTGCAGCAAACTGTCCCTGCTGGCTTTGCTTCTGTTTCTGGATTTTTTTTCAGACTAGGGTAAATAAGAAGCATAATTCTGAGTTTTAGAAGAGAAATGTTCCTTCCCTCCCAAGCTTCTGTACCCAAATTGTGCCTTGGAGTTAAATGAACAAAACCCTTTTTCTCTCCAGCAGAAAAGCAGGGAGTTGAGTGCTCTTTTTATATTAAAGAGTGCTCTTTACATGCTAAAGAAAGCATCCTTCAGTCAGACTGAATGTTGATTCATTGAATGTCTGACCCTGTCTGGCATGGGAGACTAGGATGGGTCACAACAGCTAGAGGCTATTTTCTGTGATACTTTGCACTAAAGCATGTGTAAACTTACCCTGGTTTGTTTGTAATGGACTTCTCAGTTGGCAAAGAAGGTGGCAGAAATTTGTGAAATTTATAGGGCTGTGTATTCCTTCTATATTGAGGATATTAGTTTCAGGAAGCAGTCGGCAAGAATCCGCACTCTAATTAATTTATTGAGAAATTGCGTGTTAAAGCGTGCACATCCGTTTCCGAGATTCTGTAAGGCAATTCCTTTTTCCCCCCTTTCAATGAATGTGGTTCATAAGACTGAATAGCTAGCCTTCTTGCGAGATTGATGCTGGGGCATATTTCAGTGTTTTTCTAGGTATGTAAGGCTTGTCTCCTGTTGCTGGTGGCCTACCAGGTAAACATCAAATGTAATACGCTCTGTAGTCCGAGTTTCTGGGACTAGAATTCTATTTTGTTGGAGTAAAAATGGGGTTTCATCTGCTATGGCCAAAACCCAGCCTATGATACCTCCATGTCATTACTTGGATTCTACACTGATCTCTGGATTGTCAAAGGGACATATCAAAAGCTGAGGTCTGGAATGATGCAACCAGATGATTTGAAACAGTTCTTCATAACCCCCAAATTTTTAACTCCAATTTTTGACCTCTAAATGTTAATCTCTATTTTTAAATTAGACTTCTCTTTGTATTTATTAGTGACCACCCTTCCTCGGATTCAGGGCTAATTTTAGCTATTTCATGGCTCAGGATTTTAAGGTCTGAACTATTTTTAATTGTTCTGTACTTTTCCTGTACTTTTAGTCGTTCTGTTTCTATTGGCACTCTGTGCTGATCTTGTCCTATTGCAGTCTTAGTTCAGTCTTTAGACCAGTATGGAAACTGGTCTTGGACCAGAACAATAAAGATTTATTTGCTTTGCCCCTGAATGGCTTAAGTTCTGACTATCTGTGGAATCTCCTAAAGTTGCTTGATTAATCCCCCTTGATCAGCAGAGAAGTCCCTTCTGAAGATACCCACACCTGCCAGTTTCAACTCTCTGGTACTTGGGAAAGGAAGTATAGCTCCCAGAAGGTGGAATGCACTTCCCAAAGCAGGGGTGGACAATTATGCCACCTTTACGACCTGTGGACTTCAACTCCCAGAATTTCTGAACCAGCATAGTTGCCCACCCCTGGCCTAGAGAGAGCATTTGGCCCTGATTTTCCATATATTGTACAAGTTGTTAAAAACACATCCCTGCTTCCAAGCTTTTTATTCCTAATGAGTGTACTTGAATGCTTGGATCTTATTTGGCTTTGAATTGTATGAATGGTTCTTTGTTTACATTTTTCTGTTGTAAGCTGCCTTGATTGTCAAATAGATAGAGAGGTGGGGCTTCATCCTCTACGCTGAGTAACGCACAGTGTGACAGAATAGATTGATTATACCCAAAATTTTGTCCTGCAATAACTCAGAAAAAGAAGATTGACCTGCAGTTAATGAAGTAAATAAATAAAGAATATCACTGTAATGGAAGCTTTCCTTGGGGCCTGGCTTATCTTTTGTAGGGAAAACTTGCTCCATCCCCTTCTTCACAAGTGTAGGGTTTATACAGCCTTTTTCAGTACAGGACGTGGACAACAAATCTTTGTCCTGTTCTGAAGATCTTTTCTAACTAACCTTTCTGTATAGACTTATCTTTGATCTACAAACATAGGCCTCTTGTGTCTAACTACCATAATGTGACTTGCTACTGTTTCAGTGATATGTAAAAAAGAGGGGAGAATTTGTCGTTTCCTTCCCATGTCTCTAGTTCCATGCCACATTATTCAGGTATAACCAGTGGAAACAAAAAACTAATGAAGAACTGTCTTGGATGAATTATAGCCTCTCTCCCACCCCCTGAACCCCAAAACCTCCTCTCCCATTTTTGTATTCCATTGGTCTTTTGTGCTCTTTAAAGATAAAGGAATCTCTGTTCACGTCCTTATACTTTTAGTTTTATTCTGAAGTTCAGATTTCTCCAGCTTGCCATTGAATTATGTCTTCATTTTTATTTTTTTCAATAATAAATATTGAAAAAGAAACATTTCAATATCAGATTCCTTGAATGAATATTAAACTTAAATTAACGGTTTGGAATTCAAATACTTCTTTATAAATGACCTGAGGGATCTTATGCCACATAATATTTTTTAAAATGTTTTCATTTCTTAATCCTATACTTATATTCAGAATATTAGCTCTGGTGTTGCTAGTTTATAGTTAGCTAGTATATAGTTATTTGAATCTTCACCTGGCTGGCTCAAGTCAAGATTTGGGTTAACAACTAAATTGGCTAAATCCAGCCACCCTGACTTAAACTCTTTCATCAAACCATCTGGTTGTTCTATAAAACCAGAATGCTTCTTTTAAACATCATTCCTTCCAGAAGGAATTGCTGAGTATAAATATTCTTTTTATTTGTCTTCTGTTTTGCTAATATCCCAGGTTTTTACTCCCTTGACACTCTGGCTATCATGTTATGAAGTACATAACTTTCCTATTTATGTCAGTAACATTCTTTCCCTGAGGTTCTTTTATAGTATGTTTGTCTTTGGTCTCTTAGCAATCATTTATTCTTGCTTGTGCTTTTCATCTTTTCTTTTTAAGTTGAATTTTGTGTTTCGGTTGCAGAGATCACAGGATGTTTTTAAACTTTAAAAATACATATTAAAATGTTGTTTTCTAACCTGTGATGATAACCCATCAAATTAATTCATACATACTATTATTAAATTATTGTAAATTATTTCTAGCTTACTGATGACTAGATCAGCCAGATGTAGCTGGAGAAGAAAAGAATGTTGTAAATCTCTCCAGTCTGGTCATCTGGATGTCTATTATTCAACACAGACGACTAAACATCTTATTTGCAAGTTCGTATAATTATTGTCAAGTAGATTTCTCACGCAGGCATCTATGAATCTCTTCAAGTTTGTCAGGACAAGGGTGTCCCAGGCTATCTGGCAAGTAGGATGCCTAGGAACATGTTTATTTTTTTTCCCAGAGTTTCCATTTATGATGTATTTTGGAGAAAGCAAGAAAGCATAAGCTGCAGTGGTGCAATGGTTAGAGTGCAGTACTGTAGGCTACTTCTGCTGCTTGCCTGCCTGCCTGCAATCTGGCAGTTCAAATCTCACCAGGCTCAAAGTTGACTCAGCCTTCCATCCTTCCAGGGAGGTAAAATGAGGACCCAAATTGTTGGGGGCAATATGCTGACTCTGTAAACTGCTTAGAGAGGGCTAAAAAGCACTGTAAAGCAGTATATAAGTCTAAGTCTATTGCTGTTGCTAAAGCAGAAAGCTCTTCAGAACAATAAGAGAAACATTTGCTATTCCTTATTTTTTTCTCATCTGTGTTAGAAAATAGAAATCCTAAGAAAGAATGAGAATATCCCCTGCTCTTGTTTTCCTTGTTATGGCCCAATCATTGTACTTCACAAATCTTTCTACTATCTATATTAAAATTGCTATAGATCCCTCGCATCCTGGACATAAACTGTTTGAACCCCTTCCCCGGGAAGCCGCTATGGGGCAATGCATGCCTACTAGACACAGAGTGCCATCACTCTGCTGAACATCTAATTCCCACAGTACTATCTTATGTATAGGTATATTTACTCATGTAGTACGGCTATATTATTATTCTCATCTGTTCCACCACCTTCTCTTATTGATATCATTATTATGATTATTATTAATTTGTTATTATGATTCTGATTATTTTGCTGTTTTGCATGTACACTGAAAGCTTCTGCACAGGAGACAAATTCCTTGTGGATCTAATCACATTTGGCCAATAAAGTCTTCTATCTTCTATTTATACATATATAATATATACAAGAGATAGAACTTGGTGGCTTTGCAGCTTTTCCTTGTCGCAGCTGCTCAAATTATTGAGCAGAAAAATTGACACATGAACTTCAAATAGAGATAGGGAATACTTCAATGCCAGGTTTTTGCACTCTGGTATTGATCAGTTGGAAGAAAATACTACTGGGCCTCAATATTCAAATCAACAGCAGTGAAAGCGACATTTGGTCAGGCTCCTTTTGAAACTAAAAAATAAAAACAGTGTGGAAATGACCCAAGGGAAGCAGTAAACCTGATTCTTTTTTAGCAGGAAGCTGCGAGTTATTTCTTAAGCAAACCTTTTCACATCTATTGTCTTTTCTGCAAAAGTGATGGAATTACACTTAACAGAGGCAAATGTGAAGTTCTTTATTTACAAAACAAATATAAATTACAGAGTTATACATCTGACATGCTAATTGTAGTAATGAAAGAAGATTTTGGAATAGTAGTGATTAAAAACTGAGAATGAGTCGGAAGAGTAACAGAATAACAGAGTTGGAAGAGATCTTGGAGGTCTTCTCCAATCCCCTGCTCAAGCAGGAGACTTTAAAACCCTTTCAGAAAAATAGTTGTCCATTCTCTTTTTTAAAAATGTGACTACAAAAAAAAAGTGATTGCCATTTTAGGCTGCATCAATAGAAGTATAATTTTCATATCACTGGAAATGAAGAATTGTAATGATATGTGGGAATGATCTTGGGTGTAATGTAGTGTGTGTGTGTGTGTAGGAGAGAGATGCTGCCTAGGGAACAATCAGATAAGAGAGGGCATAGCACACAGTTGCATAATGAGTAAAGAAAGAGACTCTGAAAGGAACCTCCTTAACTTCTCCGGCTATAAAAGAGATGGCAGGATTGATGTCAGCCTTCCCAAGTAGACCAGACCAGAAACTTGATCAGATGAACTAATTCTACTGCTACATTAACAGAATCTTTCTAATTCAACCTGTAAAGTCCTAAAATGCACTGGAGCTGAAATATTAGAAAAACCGCCTGTCATATAATCCCACTTGTTTATTAGTTTTTCAAAGAAAGACCTATTCCCAAAAGCATCACTGACAAGTACTTACATAATGCAATTCCATAATATATCTTTGAGATGTTGCCCCAACCACTGACCACTCCTTGTCTAGATGCGGGATCGCCCTGACCTTGACTGACAGGAAGAATGCCTACTGATCTACTGAATGTCTACTGATCCCCTCTCCTACTTTCCCACACATGAGAAGGTGGCAGCATTGGAGCTTCCGGCCTAATATGGCTTCCAAAGCTGACAGCTTGAATAACATAGCATTTAATCTTGATCAAGCTTAAATGGTTAGCTGTTCCAAACACATACAAGATACATGCAGGGAAGAACTACAAACAAGAGAGGGAATGTGAATCTCTTTTATATTGTTTAGGAAGGTCATAAACCTGCAATTCTGGCATCTTTGATTTGTGTATTCCCCTGGAACAAGGTAGAGCCTCTTGATTAGCACCATTAGTGTTATCTCTTCCTGATCATCTTCTTTGTGTTCACACTTGGCTATTTAGCCCACTGGAGTGAAGGGAACTCAAGATACAGATACAGAGATAAGACTCTGATCAAAAGGTGGAACATATGTTTTGACGAATGCCAGATACTTTATAGACCCCAATAACAGTATATGTTTGTTCCAGGAAGTTAGTCAATGTGGCATATTTGTGATACAGCTTTGAAGGCATAATATATGTATGTATTCCAGGAAACAATTATGTACAGCATGCAGGTATACAAAGGCATCATATATCATACATATATATGTTGCAGGAAACAAATAACAAGTTTCTACTAATTCTAGTATTTCAGTTTATCTATTTCCTTATACTACATTTTTTTCCTCCCACAGAACAAAGAAAGAAATACTCCAACTCAAACGTCATAATGCACGAAACATCTCAATACCATGTCCAGGTGAGTTGGAAACTACTTAGCAATAGGTAAGGGAAGTGAGTCAATGGGCAATCTCTTTGCACAACTACCAACACAACAGAAATAAGTCACAGGAGGGAGATAGTCAGCTAATAAATTTAATAAAATAAACAATTTCTTCAAAGTTAACACTAATAATGTAGCCCTAGCAGTTTAGCAGGTTCGCTGTGAGCAAGCAACAGAATTGGGAAATCCTTCCATTTGCTTAATTTCCCCCTCTTTTTTTCCAAGATTACTGGGGGGGGGGGAGGTGATAGATAGCTGGTTGAAATCAGTTCTTTAAAAAGGGAAAAGCTAGGTTTTCCCCATGCCACCTATGTTCCCAGTGCACCAGTGAGGCTTTTTAAAACTAAATTAAAAAAAACTTCTGTTGGTGCCTTTGTAAAAGAGAATTGCTCCTGATGGGGAGACAAAGGAAAGTATTGGGCTGAAGGTACAAGCTCTGTTGGTCCCAACAGGCCAGAAGCCAGATTCCCTGCTGCTGGTGTAGCCTTGGTTCATTCAGCGGATGGAAGAACGGAGGGCCAGCATGAGGAATCCTGCTTCCCCGTTGCATGTTCATTCTGACTGCATGCTTGCTCTGGGCCTCCTATAAAAGGCTGGGATTATATATTCAAATGCACCATTGTCTAAAATAAGCAAATCTTCATTTGTGCCATATTTAATGTATTTGAGCTCTCAGAAGGCTGGAGTTAACTGTATATATGACTTAAATTCTAGTGAGTCCTTTTGGAAATAAGCAATAAGATGATTGTAAGCATTTCCACAGGAGTGATGCCTTTGTTCTTTCAGTAACCAGAATATGTCTCTCCTTATCATGTTTGTTCAGGCATGAAGTGAGCTTTCATCCTGAACTCTAATCAAATAAAATATGATTGGCAGTACACCAAGTTCTGAGAAGTAGATTTCTCTTGATTAGTATCGCTTCATACATATCAATACAGATATTATTTCTAGAATTCTAAACCAAGGGTTTTTTTGTTCTTAGCAAAAAAATTGTTGCATGCTGGCTGGGGAATGCTGGGAGTTGAAGTCCACAGAATTTAAAGTTGCCCAATTTGAGAAGCACGGTACTAGAGCATTTCCTGCCTGGAAGCCTAGCAGTAATTTTGATGCTTGCAAATCATTCGTCCAAGGGTTACCAAAATGCCCATGTTACTACCAGAGTAAAGGTCCAGCTTTCTCTGATGCTCTACCAGTTGAAATGCCATTCTAGCATGTCCTCTGTTGCAAAGCCTCAGTGGGAATAGGTTCTTTGCAGTAATGAAGGAATTAAAGGGGAAAATGCTGCTATGTCTTTTATCACTTCTCCAGTTGCAAACATGGCTCAAACTTATTAACCAACTTGGTTTCTTGGCTTTGCTTTAGAAAGAGATTGAGGAAACTAAAAAGGTTTTCAACCTCCCAGGAAAAATCTTACAGTTCCTTTTCAGATGGACAGAATTCAGCAAGTATGAATGAGAATTTCAACTACCCTGGCAGTAGAAAGTATTGTCCAAAGGTAGGGTAGGGTAGGGTAGGGTAGGGTAGGGTAGGGTAGGGTAGGGTAGGGTAGGATAGGATCAGGATCAGGATCAGGATCAGGATCAGAATCTTGGAAGTCTTCTAGTCCAGCCCCCTGCTCAAGCAGAACCTATACCATTTCAGACAAGTGACTGTTCAGTCTCTTCTTAAAAACCACCAGTGACGGAGCGCCTAACAGTAGCACTGTTATACTTTTTTCTCCATAAGATTTTCTGCAGCTGTTTTGTTTTTCCTTAAGAGATGGTCTGCCTTTTTAGAAAAGTGGGGAACACAGCTGGGATGCAAATAGTCAGGACTTGCTATCAAATTCCCTCCTCAGAGCAGAGCAGTTGCAGGATAAATAACTTTATCCGGAACTTTGTCAAGTCAGCATAGCGCAAAATTAAGCAAATGTGTGTTTTGCTTGCTGGATTATGAGGAGAAGGAGGTCAAGTGCAGAACCAGCGTAAGAAGGTCCACAATGGGCAAATCTCTAATCCAAGAAGCTGGCCTTTTCACAGGAGCACTGTGGTCTAATTTGAGTTTTCTAGGAGAACGGATTAATGTAATTTTGAAGGGTCTTTTACACTTCCCTCTGCTGGATGATAAAGCCATAGTGATAGCATTGTGTTGATTTTTCCTGAGCCAAGGAAGAACAGCTTCTTTTCATCAGCCAACAACAGCAGGCAGATGGAGATTAACAAAAGGCCCCCTTTCCTGTGTGTTTTGTTGCACTGTTTGATAACAATGTTCTTGCTCCTGGCATTATCATCAGTAGGACCTGCACAAAAATAGCTCATGTATGCAAATCCTCACATCTAGAAAGCAAACTGTTGGAGTGTGTGGAGCCAAGGAGGGCTTTTCCCCCTTCAAACTAGGGCAACAGGTTTTGAGCTGAGGTGGAATTATTACAAGCCCAATCATGCCTGGCTGTTTGTTTGGTTTTGTTTTTGTTTTTTAATTGCTTGCAGAAAGCTGAATGCCTTGCTGTGGTCTCAGTATAAATGACTCTGTACTAAAGAGAAAGAACTAACTAAGGGCTGCCACATGTGTTTAAATACATAGGACTCAGGGGTGAAATCTAAAATTTGTTACTACCGGTTCTGTGGGCGTGGCTTGGTGGGGGGGGGTAATGTGACTGGATGGGCGTGGCCGCTTTTTTTTTTTTTTACTTTTAAAAACATTTTTTCTACAACCTCTTCGGCCAAAGCGGTTGCAGGAAAAAAAATGCTTTTAAAAGCCTCTGAGGATCAGGCAACTCAGCTGGGATCGCCAGAGGCTTTTAAAGGCATTTTTTCCCCTACAGCCTCTTTGGCCGAAGAGGTTGTAGAAAAAATGCTTTTAAAAGTTAAAAAAAAACAACCTCTGATGATCGTGCAGCTCAGCTGGGCATGTGGGAGGGGCACAGGGGTTTTTGCTACCGGTTCTCCAAACCACCTGCCGCTATTGCTCCCAGATTGGGTGATCCGGTCCGAACCGGGAGCATTTCACCCCTGATAGGTGAACAGTTCTTCAAAACAAGACCTAGAATTTGGCTGCAGGTCCTTGTCAGTTCACATAGCTCTTTTGCAAATTATCTTCTGTAAAGTAAGATTTGAGAGACTGCTGATAAACAAAACCATCAAATCTATAGCAGTGGTTTCTTTTATACACTGGCAGTATTTGCACCATAGAATTGGGGGAGAGCCAAAATCAGAGAGCCAGTTTGGTTTAGTGTTAAGGCACCAGGATAGAAACCTGGTCTAAAACCTTGTCTAAGGCATGAAAGCCAGTTGGGTGACCTTGGGCCAATCGCTCTCTTCCGGCCCAACCCCCCTCACAGAGTTGTTCTTGTGGGGAAAATAGGAGGAGGAAGGAGTATTAGGCATGTTCGCCATTTTGACTTATCTCTAAAGTAAGAAAGATGGACTATTTAAAAAAACCCTAATAAATAAAATAATTGACAAAGTTTCTAATAGAAACTAGAGTTAACTGTCTCTATGAACATGTATGTACTCAATGAATACAATCAAACTCTGGAGTTAAAATGTTTATCATCCCTGTTTGACCTTTTGGGGTGTTTCCCTCCCCCCCCCCTTTCCAGCACCTGGCTACCTTCATCATGGATAAAAGCGAGGCCATTGTAACAGTGGAAGATGCCATCAGGAAGGTCAAACAGCTGAGCTCCAAAGAGAAGATCTGGGCCCAAGAAATGCTGCTGCAGGTGAATGACAAATCGATTCGACTGTTGGATTGTGGAACTCAGGTGAGCAGCAAAAACCTCTTTTCGGAGGGTGACAGTGAGGCAAGTTGCTAAACGTACATTAGAAAGATTAAGATTTACATAAAGGTATTGCATATTATTTCTCAATGGGTTGATGAATTGCCGCAAGCTTTTCTAAGAATATTAAACTGGATGGAATTCATGCTCAGACCAACCACAACAAAAAGTCAAAAGTCTGCCCAATTTCTTCCGCCTACGTGCATAGCAAGCACCTTGTTGTCTGTGTGCCTGTATTCCAGCAGGGATAAGACTGATCTAATCAAGCTGACTGAGCAGAGGGATGAATTGCACATTAATGGAAATGCTTTCTGTTCTGCCAAAGCATTGGGTGATGGACAAGAGAGGTTGTTTACATTACAATTAGAATAAATGGTCTTAATAGATTAGGTCAGGAGCTGTGATGGTAAATGTTAGAAACCTAATAATACAAGGCAGCCTCCCCTGATCTAGCACCCTCCAAGTCGGTTGGACCACAATTCCCATATAATGGATGGACCTAATGAGATAATGTATTTGGAGGGCATCAAAATGATAAAAGTCTGGGCTCCCTCATTGCAATAAGCCACAAAGTGATTTATTTGTTCCTGGGTTAGCATTATGTGCAAGCAAGACAGGTAAATAAACCATCTTTTCTTTTGGGATAATAAATAACTATCATGCCAATTGTGGTTGTGGTTTTCATGATATATGCATGAGGAAGCATGGTTTATTTGTGATCTTCTGGGTCACCATGATTTGTTTTTGTATTCTGCTCGTGCTTCTAACCCTAACTAAAATGACAGGAAAAGAAGCTTGGAGCAGATTAAAAAAAAACATGATTATCTTGCTACAAACTAATCTAGCTTTGGTCAAGTAGAGGTAGTCCTCGACTTACGACCACAACTGAGCTCAGAATTTGTGTTGCTAAGTGAGAAATTCGTTAAGTGAGTTTTGTCCTATTTTACGACTTTTCTTGCCACATTTGTTAAGTGAATCACCACAGTGGTTAATTGAGTAATATGATTGTTAAGTGAATCTGGCTTCCCCATTAACTTTGCTTGTCAGACGGTCGCAAAATGACTCCTGGACTTTGCGACCGTCATAAATATGAGTCAATTATCAAGCATCGGAATGTAAATCACGTGACCATTGGGATGCTGCAAGGGTCATAAGTGTGAAAAATGGTTGTAAGTCGCTATTTTCAGTGCTGTAACTTCGAACGGTCACTAAATGAACTGTTGTAAGTCGAGGGCTACCTGTATGGTACTTGATATGATGTGTGAATGAAGCTAATTTCCACAACAAAAAGTGGTCTTTAACTTTATTTTCCAAATAAGAAATAAAGAAACTCTAACACAGTGTTTCTCAACTTTGGCTGCTGGACGATGTGTGGACTTCAACTCCCAGAATTCCCCAGCCAGCTCTGCTGGCTGGGGAATTCTGAGAGTTGAAGTCCACACATCGTCCAGCAGCCAAGGTTGAGAAACACTGCTCTAAGGTAATGCTCAGAATAAAATACCAAACTTCTATCAAATTAAACTAAATACAAAGAGCCATGCCCAAGCCTTTAGAAAGCCCGGAATGATTTTATTTGAATAAATAATGCTCACAATCAGCTCTTAGTTAAATGTATAAACTGAAAGAACTACACTTTTGAGGGGTCATGGATAATTTTTCTGGTTGGCATCTGAGAGAATCCATTATTAAGGCAAGATATAAACAGATCATTGCAAAAAAGTTACGTTACCTTCATCAGGTTTTTTTTCAGCATGTCCCAATTTAACACAAGGACCAAGAGTTATGCTCCCTTTCTTTCAGTCCCTGCTGAATAATGTGCGTCAGTAATAGCGTTGCCACTCTGATGTTGAGAATGTGGCTGCTAATGGATTTAAAGTCCTAAGGGCAAATGCTCCTATGTTCATGGTCTCCTTTTGCAAACAGTCATTTCAATGTGCAAATTCAGCCTCTAGCTGAACATCCCTTTATGTACCGGTATATTTGAACCGCATTCTCTTTGGTGTTTGCTTTTCAGGAAGAGCTTGAAGACTTCCTTCTGCCAACAGTCCAGCATTGCCAGACTGTGCTGAATCAGATGCGATATCCCTCCATCCTCCTGTTGGTGTGTCAAGACTCTGAACAACACAAACCTGACATTCACTTCTTTAATTGTGATGAAGTGGAGGTAAACGGCAGTTCTTCAGTCCTTATTGAAGAGGGAGCCAAATGGGGTTATGAGAACTTGGACTCACTAGAGCAGGGGTCCTCAAACTTTTTAAACAGAGGGCCAATTCACGGTCCCTCGGACCATGAAACAATACACACAATTTAAACTTCAATTTGTTATGCTCCTGGGGGTGGAAAGCAGGTTAGTGAAGGGATGTAGCTGCCTTGGGGGGGGGGGGGGGGGGGGCTTCTGCTTGTGTGTGTGTGTGTGTGTGTGTCTCCCTACCTCCATCGCTCGCTCCCTCCCTCCCTCTTTCTCTGGCGGCTGGGGAGGCAAAAAATAGGCCCGTTTTGGGCCTCCCGGGGCCTCCGCACATCCCATTTTTGGCCTCCTTGGCCTCCAGAAGACAGGTGGTGGCTGGCAGGTAGGTGGGGCGATGTGGACAGGGCAGGCTCATGGTCCCGCGGGGGTTGGATTAATGGCTGTGGCAGGCCATATCCAGCCCGCAGGCCCTAGTTTGAGGACCCCTGCACTAGAGTTACAGTTCCAACCAATCCCCCAAGTGCAAGGTTGGTCTAGATTTTAGAGTTATGGAGAAGAGCCCTCATTTTTTTAATTTAATTTTATTATTTTTATTTAATTTTATAATTTTTTAAGATTTATATGGCTGTCCATCTTAAAACACAACTCTGGGCAGCTCACAACAGCCAATTAAATCCTGATCTATAAAAACCATAAAACACACCTTAACATGGTGCCTTGGTCATTTCCTTGGGATGCCCCAACAACCCACCCAAAACAGTTTCACACTAACCCAGTACCTGCATAAAAAGCCAGGTCTGGATGATCATCCAGAAGACTAAAAGGATGGAGTCTTTCAGATTGCTGTGGGAAGGCCATCCCACAAGATAGGGACAGCTATGGAAAAAGCACACATCCCTGGTCCAACTAGATGGCAAGATTTCAGAGAAGGGACCTAGAGAGGGGCAATCCTGTGGCATGAATATTTAAAATTTCCCAAATATCTCATGGCTTGGAGAAGGGAGGATGAAGCCCTACCAAGAGTTCCATGTCAGCAGAAGCTCCACACTGAAGCCCACCTCTGCCAAAACAAATGCAAACAAGAGACTGTTTTCAGAAATAGGTGGGTTTTGCAGAGCTCCCCCTTAAAAGAAGATGTGTTTACAGAGCAGGAAAACACCCTCCATGATTCATACAGTAATATATTTGTTGGCTGCATTTTGAAAGTTTAAAGCTTTCCAGAAATTAGCTTTACTTGAGGATTGAAGGGAACCTTTGCTTCAAATCTGAATAACCTCTCTGTTTAAATTCTGCTGCTAGCAACCGTCATAGCCCCATGAAATATTTCCTTGATGCCCTGTGCCTGTATGTTTCCCTTTTACACTTTGTTTTTAAACTGAAGGCATACATCATCGATAAAATGTAGATTTAGGGCAGTCGATTAATGTTGTCTATCAGACAGGCTGTGTGCATTTTTCCATTGCATCTTTCCTTCCCCAATCTATTTTTGATTCTGTGTTTTAGGCAGAGATGGTTCATGAGGACATAGAAAGTGCACTTGCTGACCATAAGTTTGGAAAGAAGATACGACCTCAGACCCTCAAGTAAGTGGCTTCTGTATATGGACAAACTGTAGCAGGGAGCCCAGGAAAATGCATTTCTTGGACTACAGGGCTGCAAGTTTCCTTTCCAAGTTTGAGTTGTTTCCATTTGAAAACGGGTGGTTGGAGCTCACTTGGAGTAGCAAAACTTTGAGGAATTTTACCCATATTCCATGAAGATGGAGGAAAGAATTATCTTTGGCAGCAGAGTTGCTCTTTCTCTCAGGAAGACATCCTGAAACACAAATCTAATGAATTAAGAATTGGATGAGAGTCTTTCAGACAGGTTTCAGTAACAGAGGAAATAGCCTAAAACACAAGTGGAAATTCACCTCTTAATGCTATCACATTTCAGCACAATTGTTCAGAAATTATTCCAACCAAATTTCATTATTTAGGATTTTTTTTCATCAGCCGGAGAATAATTGCAGGTCATTGTGAATCAGTTTCTAGGACTGGGAATTGAAAGCAGTGACTTTGTGCAAGTGCCTAAATATATCGTGCTGGAACTTAATAGGGCAGAGATGGAGCCCTGCTTAATGCATTTGTTAATGAAAAAAATATTATAAAGTTGATAGGATTAGAGATAGTTGCATACTACCTTAAATTCCCGTGGAAATAATTTGAACCTCAAAATTTGGGGATTCTTTACCAATAATATGAGTCCTTCCATGTTTATCCATCTCCCTTCCAATTGACCAAAGGACACTATCCAGCCGGAGTCTTGTCTGGAACAGATGTTGCACTGGGGTAACTGAATCCCCTCTTCCCCACTTCATATAAAAGGGAAATAAAAGAAATCAGTACTACCTTTTCAGCACCCGATATGTCCTTTTATTCAGCCTTTTTAAAGACATGTGAAAGCAGCTGCTTTGAGGAGATACTTAACTGGTTCCACAGCTGACATCTTTTGCCCATTTAAAAGGCCCTTGCTTTTTTTTTTTTTAACACGATGGTGAAATGCTAGTATGTCAGCAACTTTATAATCAGGCATTTTATCCTCCTACTTGTAATCTTGATTACATATTAACTGCAGTGCAATGCTTGTAGACAATTGTTGCGAACAAGGCAAGTATTAGGAAGGTAAACGGTATGGTAGGTGAGTTGATGGGAAAGAACAGTGACCGCCTTTCATCAGTGAAAATGAAATCAGCCACAAACTCTGCAGAGCCACAAGTTCAGGGGGAAAAAATCACCTATGCTCTGGCTTCAAATAAATTACCATGGAGCTAGAAATAAATTGACTCAGCTCCCCAAACCAGCTGATGCTATCAGATCAGACAGAGTTGTGAACCAGTTTGGTCTGGTAGTTAAGGCACCAGACTAGAAACCAGAGTCTGTGGGTTTTAGTTCAACTTCAGGCCTGAAAGCCAGCTGGGTGACCTTAGGCCAGTCACTCTCTCTCAGCACCACCCACCCCACAGAGTTATTGTTGTGGGGGAAATAGAGAAGGAAGGAATATTAGGAATGTTTGCTGCCTTGAGTTATTTATAAAAATAATAAAGGTGGGATAAAAATAAATAAGATAAATCTGGAACTGATTTTGAATTTGTACAAAACCCTTGTGCCCTGTGTCTATGAAAATTTTACCTGAAAGTTCTAATCAATTGGACTTAGGCCTTATGATGCCCACTGCTTTTCTTTTTCCCAGCACCCAGAAGGCTTCATTTATCCATATCAGTCTCTATTATCCACAGAGTTGCTGTGTGCATTTCATGACCCTTTGCAAGCAGTAAAAAAAAAAAAGAACAGGTTGTGAAAGAACTGATCAGGTTTAGAAATTGCACAAAAATCAGAGATAATCTTGAATGTATTTATTTATCAAACTTATGTAGCTGCCCATCTCCTCCCAAAGGGAGGATGTACTACAATAAACAAAACAGCCAACAAAAACAGATAAAAATATAAAAGTCACAATAATAAATACAACATAAAAACAAAAGTTCTAGTCCTTGATAAAGGGAGGATAAAAATGCCCACCCTGTCAATGGGGCAAGTATGTTGATGTGCCCATAGAACTTTAGAAACCAAAGAGGTGCCTGAAGAAAATGTTCAATAGGCAGTTGTGGGTCTGGTCTGATACCTCTACTGACTCCTTGCTTGCTGAGAGAAGCAAAGTAGAATGTTGATTTTATGCACACTTGTTTATTTAGCATTAAATCTAGCTGAATTTAGTAGGATTTCTACAGTGATCAGCATATGCAGATCAGCTTAATCTGTACAATGGATGTAAATGAAAGGCTTTGCACTGTTAGATCACCCATAATTGAAGTCTATATGAAATGTTGTGCACTCCTCCCCTCCATAATTAAATATTGCTCTTAATCCAATAAAATCCAAATTAATCAACACAGGTTTAAATTCATTTGCTCTGTGCCTGCTATTTGAGTGAACAGTACATCTTTTAGTTATCAAAACCATTCCTATTTTCCTTCTGCAGGGTGAACCAAGAGAAGATCAAACAGAGGCAATCCATCCTTCCCCCACCTCAAGGGCCTGCGCCCATCCCTTTCCAGGATGAAAACAGAGGCTTCCGAAAAAACAACCAGAATCGTGTGGTCCCTCCGTCCCAGACAGGTATAGGAATTGTCAGTACTCTATCAGGCCCCAAGAACAAAAAAAGACAAGTAGAATTATTTCTCTGTAGTTTCCTTTATTGTTCCTCAGCTATAGACAGAAATCTTGCCAAAATAAAGCAATTTTTGCATCACTATGAGAAGTGCTAGGGAGGAGCCTTCTTAACTCTTTTTCTTCCAAGGAAACTTTCCATGCTTGGCTGCGTTTTTTCCCTCTAGAATGCAGCCCCTCCCTCCTGGGAATCTAGACTACATTCCACCACATCCGTGAACATGTCAGCACCTGCGCTTGAAGGCCCAGTTCTGCCAGCATTTGCAGGAGCCTTCATTGCCACACTAACATGGTCAATGGAAAATGGTCAAGGCCATGTCATTCTTGTCACTCATGTGCATGTCTTAAAGGCCCAAGAAAACAAGGCATTCATGAATATTTCCATGTGATAATTAAAACACAGCATGCTTAAGTCCCATTCTCCTCAGCCTTTGAACAGCCAGAATTATGCCTAGGTGTCTTCGCTGTACTAGAGCTTCCTCCTTCAACCTCTTCAGAATCTCTTCAGTTCTGAGAGCAGTAGTCCCAGAGAATAACAGATTAAAGAAGGTGATGCCAGGTGGTTTTTGCGTCAATAGATGGGGAAGGCAACCTTCAACTTCGTGACATTTTTGTTTTTTAGTAGAATCCTTGGTCTTTACTAGAGCCTCATGCAAAACTGTATATGTACAAAGATAGATAGGCCATCATAATTGATCTGATTCTTGCTGATCAGAACAGAGGTGAGGTAGGAGTCTTTGGTGCTGTTGCTGTTAAACAATTAAGTTAGAGATTCTTGCCAGACTGTTACAAATCAACCAGCAATCTATTGCTGAATCTAGAGCTACCCACTTGATACAGAGTCTATTTTCCCTCTCACAAACCTTGTGCACACTTCCAGCTGGTACTAGCTACTGATTAACTGATACTAGTTTTCTAACATTTCCTGGTGTTTGTCCAGGGACTCCCCCTCTCTGGTCATTAGTTCTTCCAGCAATCACAAAGTCCTAGTTTCTTTTTCTTCTCTAATCCATTGCCTCCTTCTGGGGAACAGCACAAGAACCTATTTGCCTCAGTGAGGAAGCAGTGGATAATGGGACTGATTACAGCAAAAGATCCCCTCCCTGCATATGCTGGGGTTTTTTCAAAGGATAGCAGAGATTTTTGCCATGTGAATTAGCAGCAACCCAAAGGAAAAAGGGTGTTGTAGCTCTGTCAAGAGCACAAGCATTGCAAGAAGCCGCCCTGAGTCTCTGGAAAAGGGCAGCATATAAATCAAACCAATAAATAAATAAATAAATAAGTAAGTAAGTAAGTAAGTAAGTAAGTAGAAATAAGGGATGTTAACCTGTCTGCTACTTTACAGCAATTTATGCAAAATGGGTGGACATGCAGATTTCCTACGGAAGAAACCAGAAGGACCAGAACAGAGCCACTGCCTTTTTTTAATTAACAGGAGCTTGATGCAACTTTATAATTGCATGATGGATACCACACTAAGAGATAAACTTTTAGCCAATCTGGTGATAGAATGCAGAGGAAAGCTTCACCTGCTGATTTTCTTCAGAGAGGCAAAATTTATAAAATTTGAGTGTTTTAGTGAATCCAAAATAAGGAAACACTCTCAGGAGCTTTGATTTCCCAAAAGTAAAATTTTATTGGATACACCATTTTGGTACTAAAGAATCAAAACCAACTCTGGTGCTCCCGCGCAAATGCTTGCTTAGTTAAACAATATTTTTCCTTTCTCCCCACCCCTGTCCAATTATGAGACATCCTTTTGTTATGGGAACTGTCGATGTCTTTCTCAAGCACCTGCAGTGGTGACTTTGATGATTGCCAGGCTCTCACGATCCACGCACACATTCTCAACATTCTATTTCCCCCTTCCCTCCCCCCAGTTCATTGGCAAGTTAAAAAGTATTAGATTTGAAAGAAGCAAAGCTGTTCAATCTTGACACGGAGTTTTAGCTTGAAAGGAACTTTTCTTATATATGGCAGCTTTTCCTGACTTGATGCCCTCAAGCATAAGAAACTATAACCCACCATCCCCAGCCACTGTGTTAGTTTGACACTGAAAATTTTGTTTAATTGAAGGGTTAAAATGCTTTAAACTTATTGGATAGAAAACAGTTTTGTTTCGACTTCTTAACAGAGCTATAGTTTGATCCTGAGAACTAGAATCCTATTTTAAAATTTAATTTTGCAAAAGAGGAATAATGTCCAGTGATAAAGGGAGATGGCCTTTGTGTATGCTTTTTATAGCAAGTTATGCATTTATTACAACTAATCATCCATGTTTATCAAAAGATGTATCCCAAAATTATGAACTTGACTATCAGCCAGCTTCCCACCTCAATGTATATTAGTATGTTGCAAGTTGATTTAAAACATAGTGTTTCTAAAGATATACTTTGTAATTATTGCATGGATCTTGCTGCATGTCAGATGAACTTGTTAGATGAGAATACCTGGATTCTGGACTGTGCTAGACATAGCTAGCCCCACACAGTATTTACTTTCAAAATCTGGTTACTCTGATTCTTTTCTTTCAAAAAAGTCTGTTTGAAAACAAGTCAAATTCAGTTTTGCTGCAGGGGTGGCTAAAAAAGGACACATTTTAAAGGTTTATGAGAGTTGTGCGCAAGAACAATTTCTTGCAATTCTTATCTGACAAATCCTTGGCAATGAGGCCCGCACAGCTCTTTCTGCAAAATAGAGTCCAGAACCAGCCCAACTGATAAAGCTCTGCCAAATTTTCTTAGATGTATGATTATTACATCCAGAGCAATAAAATAAATAACTCTGTGATGCTTCCACCTTCTGAGTCTTTAATGAATACATTTAGTTCCCAAACTACTATTTCTGTTTCCTTTGAAAGAATCCATATATCTACTGTATATTCATAATATTCATGTCAAAGAAAGCTTCATAGGGTAGCTTGATACAGGGAATGTTTTTAAACAAATAATTTAATTCCACTCCTGTTTTGTTTTCTTTCCATTGACAATACAGGTAGTCCTCAATTTATGACCCAAACTTTTTGTTTGAGGCCAACATTTTTGTTGTTAAGTGAGACATTTGTTACGTGAATTTTGCCCCATTTTATGACCTTTCATGCCTCCATTGTTGCAGTGAATCACTGCAGCTAATAAGGTAGTAATCCGATTGTTAAGTGAATCTGGCTTCCCCATTGATTTTGCTTGTCAGAAGGTCGCAAAAGGTGATCACATGACCTTGGGACACAGCAATGGTCATAAATATGAACCAGTTGCCAAGCATCTGAATTTGGATCACATGATCATGGGGATGCTGCAAAGGTTGTAAGTGTGAAAAACGGTCATAATTCACTTTTTTCAGTGCCGTTGTTTGAACAGTCACTAAAAGAACTGTTGTAAGTTGAGGATTAATTGTACTTTGCTTTTTGTATTTTGCCAGAGACTGATCGACGAAGTAGTAGCTCCCAGGAATATGAGGAGTCTCGTGCAGCTTTAGCACAGAAGATTGAAAAAGAAACGGTTAGTGATCGTAATTTTTTTTTAAAGTTATATGGGAGAAGATGAGGTAACCACTTGATGGTATAATCTATTTGTTGATTGTTCATGTGTTACCAAAAGAAATGGTGGTGGTTTTTTTTTTTTGAGATGCAAATAAGAAGATAGCGAGGAAAGATGCCCTTGTCCAAGCATTTCTCTCCATCTGGTCTGGAGGCAGCCCACAATTTCCTAGTGGTGATTATTTAAAACATAATGTGCCTGCCGATCACATTGAATGCTCATGATTAAAGCTGCAATGAACATTTTGACTCTTAATCAGGGAGATGCAGAATAAGTTTGTGTGAGCATGGATGGCTTCTGGCTGTTGGTTTTGTCTTAAGTTCTCTCGTTTGTGTGTTTGCAGCAAATACTGAATTGCACCCTCGATGATATTGAGCTATTTGTGGCCAAGCTTCAAAAAGCAGCAGAAGCATTCAAGCAACTGAACCAAAGGAAGAAGGGAAAGAAGAATAAGAAGAAAGGTCCAGCAGGTATCAACAGCTAAAATCATTGGCTGTAGGAGCAACTGAATACAAGGCTCTTTAGAGGGTGCATAGTGTTAGATTCAGAGGATTTTCTTCTTCAAAAGGGAAAAAGAAAGCATCCTTAGTTTGTGTCCAAAACAGGGTGACACAGATTTGGAAAAATGTACATGAGATAAAGGGATAATGGCGTATGGGACAGTATTTCTATTTTGATTTAGCCCACCCTGGGCAGTTTTTTCCTCAATTTCCAGAAGGACTTGAACTTGTTTTTGTTCTGCTTAGGGATGATAATGGTATAAGGGCTTTCTTTGTTTCTTTGAAAAATTATATGACTGCCCAAATCTCATGGTGACTCTGGGTGACTTACAAAGATAAAACCCCAGCACAAAACTCAATAAACACTCATTCCCCTGGTGACAAAAATCAGACCAGTCACTTGAAGGGCTCCAAATCACTCTGGGATCCCCAAGCATATTGGTAGAACGTATCTTCAGGGCCTTGCAAAAAAAAATATCAAAATTGGGGCCAAATTTATCTTTGCAGGGATAATGTTCCACAAGGAGGGAGCCACCGCTGAGAAGGCTCTTCTTCTTGGCCCCACTAGATGCATCTCCTTAAGAGAGAGGACCCATAACAGATGTCAGTACTAGAGTAGATGTCATTTTATTGGCTTTGTGGATTTGTTATTCTTTGTAAATTTTTCTTGTGGATCTGGACAATAAATTATTTTACAAATAAGCAAATTGGCACACAGTCCAGGGGTTAGAAGCACCCAGCCAACCCTCAAGTAAGTCTCTTTTGTCTTGGTGACCCTTGCAACTTTTTATCAAAATAAACACAAATATGGTTTTTTTCCTGAAAATTTCAGCTGAATGAAAAATGAGATTTCGTGTTCGTTTTGTATATCATTACATGCACATCATGAAAGTGAAAGAAGCAACAAATATCAGTCTCAAGGACTCTTTTCAAGAGCCACATTTGTGCTTTTTAATGATGACCCCACTGCACCATATGATGTAGTTTATAATTATTAAGCCGTTAAGTGATGCCTACTTTCATATATAGTGCATTCAGAACGTATTCAGACCCCCTTCTCTTTTGTCAGTTTTGTTATGCTGCTGCCTGATTTTATAGTTGTTGAAATTTTTATTTTTTTTTATTTTTTATTTTGATTTATATGCCGCCCTTATCCAGAGACTCAGGGCAGCGTACAGTGCATTAAGCAATAGCCTTCATACTTTTGTATATTTATACAAAATCAGCTTATTGCCCCCACAATCTGGGTCCTCATTTTACTTACCTTAGAAAGGATGGAAGGCTGAGTCAACCTCGAGCCTGGTGAGATTTGAACTTGCAGTAATTGCAGGCAGCTGAATGTTAATGAATGTTAATAACAGTGCTTTTTAGTCCGCTGCGCCACCAGCAGAAAATTCATTTTTTTCCTCATTAAACTACACTCAGTACCCCATAATGACAAAGTGAAAACAGAAGTTTAAAAATGGCTGTAAATTTATTAAAAAGAAAAACTGAAATATCACATTGGCATAACTATTCAGACCCTTTGCAACAACACATGAAGTTTAGCTCTGGTGGCCTCCCATTTCTCTTGATTGTTGTTGGCATATTTCTATACCTTGATTGGAGTTGATCTGTGGTAAATTAAATTGATTGGACATGATTTATAAAGGCACACAGTTCTCTACAGAAGGCCTCACAACTGACAAGGCATACTGTAGCAGAGCAAAAGCCATGAGGACAAAGCAACTGCCTGCAGAGCTCAGGGACAGAATAATTGCAAGGCACGGATCTGGGGAAGGCTAAAATAAAATTTATTCTTCGCTGAAGGTTCCTAAGAGCTCAGTGGCCTCCATAATTCTCAAATGGAAGAAATTTGACACAGCCAGGACTCTTCCAAGAGCTGGTCACCCGATCAAATTGAGCAATTGGGGAAGAAGGGCCTTAGTAAGAGAGGTGACCAAGAACCCAATGGTCACTCTGACTGACCTCCAGAGATACTGTGTGGAGATGGGACAGAGTTTGAAAAGGACAACCATCACTGCAGCCCTCCACTGATCTGGACTTTATGGCAGAATGACCAGACAGAAGGCTCTCCTCAGTGCAAAACACAGGAAAGCCTTGGAGTTTACAAAAAAACACCTGAAGAACTTTCAGACTGTGATGAACAATTCTCTGGTCTGATAAAACCAAGAATGAATTGTTTGGCCTCAATTCTAAACATTGTATCTGGAGGAAACCAAGCACTGCTCATCACCTGCTCAATATCAACCCAACAGTGAAGCATGGTAGTGGCAGCATCATGCTGTGGGGGTGTTTTTCAGCAGCAGGAACTAGGAGACTGGTCAGGGTTGAGGGAAAGTTGAATGGAACAAAGTACAGGGATATCCTCAATAAAAACCTGTTCTACAGCGCTCAGGAACTCAGACTGGGTCGAAGGTTCACTTTCCAACATGACAACAATCCTAAACACACAGCCTAGATAACACAGGAATGCCAACTCGGTGAATGTTCTAGAGTGCCCAAGTCAGAGCCCTGACTTGAACCCTATTGAGTATCTCTGGAGGGACATGAAAATGGCTGTCTACCGATGGTTGCCATCTAACCTGACTTAGCTTGAGAGGATTTGCAAGGAAGAATGGCAGAAAATCCCCCAATCCGGGTGTGCAAAGTTTGTCACGTCACACCCAAAGAGACTCAAGGCTGTAATTGCTGCCAAAGGTGCTTTAACACAGTACTAAGTGAAGGATCTGAATATTTATACCAATGTGATATTTCATTTCTTTTTAATAAATTTATAGACATTTCTAAAATTCTATTTTCACTTTGTCATTATGGGATACTGAGTGGAAATTAATAAGAAAAGAATGAATTTCAACAACTGTAGAATCAGGCTGCAGCATAGCAAAATTGACAAAAGTGAAGGGGGTCTGAATACTTTCTGAATGCACTGTACACCCTATCCCATCAGGTTTGAAGGGTCCAGTTCAAATACTGACTAAATATAAAAGACTACAGATCCTGCCATTAACAGATAGCAGAGCTACTGGCTATTCCCACTGATTGTGCTGGCTGTGGAATGATGGAAGTTATAACCCATTGCACTGAAGGGCATCCAGTTAGGTGAGATTAATATTTCAAACACTTAGTGCCCTCAAGGAATGTAGATTATTATGGTCAGCACGTCACATTAATGTTTCTTTATGTACGGGAGTGTCAAAAAAATTTTTAAAAAATGTGTTTATTATCTTTTGGTCTCAAGAGGGAGTTCTGACTCTGCGTGCAAGACCTCCACATGAAACCGAGTTTCTGGACTGCTTTCAGAAGATCAAGCTGGCACTAAATCTCCTGGTAAGAAGCAAAGGGCGTTGGGTATAATGTCTCAACTAGATAGATAATGGCATAGTTGCTTGCTTCATGCTCTTATTGGAAATCAACCAAATATTATGCTTATATAGTCAAAGAGTTGAGAATCTCAGTAGAAAGTAGTAAACAACTTTACAAAGTTGCCAAAATAAAGCACAAGGTTGCAGCTGACACTTTAAAAAGTCACAAAGTCGAGCGTTAGTTTTTGTGTCACCTGATCCATTTCATAAGATGCATTGAGAATTACCCTCAGAGAGACACTATATGTACATTTACTACTGGAAAATGGGAGCTGGAGGCTATGACAACCAGTCAAAGGCAATATTAAAGGAAGTTCCCCAAAAATATCCATTCACAAAATATCAGCATATAGGACAAATACTCTTTTGCACTGATAGATTAACTTGTATACATGTTACATGTCATGTCACATAATGAAGTCTCATTTCTGCTTCTATTTGTCCATGAAAAGGGAAAAGCAAAAATTTTGAACGCAACAATTGTTTGCAGAGAAAAATTTAAACTTGTTCCCACCAATCATCCAGTCAAATTCTTAAATGTGACCCCTAAAACCTTTCTAAAAAAACCCTGGGGTGTTGGCAAGACCTTGTTTTGCTCAAGTCAAAAATGGTTATTGTCAAACTGGTTATTCTCAGCATGTCCCTACCCCAGCCTTGCCAAACCCTGAGCTCTTAGATGTGTTGGATTACAATTCACATCATCCCCAGCCAAGTGCTGACTATTGACTATTTGTTCGAAAACTGTTCGTTCTGCATGTTCATTGTTAAAATCAAGCCAAAGCAGGGAGGACAAAATACTTAACTATCCTGCTTAGTAGAGACACTTGACTGTCATACAGAAGTAAAAACGCATCAATTCTTTCTAAGAATTTTCTGACAGTATGATCTTGTTGTACTTGGGAGAGAAAAAAACAGAATAGGTTTCCTCTCCGCAGCATTTGACTAAAAATGTACTTAGAGAGGTAGAAACTATACAAAACGGAATAATATGTGTGCTATATGCAAGATCATTACCCTTTTGGCAAATGTTGCTCTATTGGCAAATCACATGGTTAATATGCTAGTTCAGTACCTGTGCAAATCTTAAGGCAACCTTACCATGTGTGTCATATAAGAGGTAGTGGGATATGGTGGTTCAGGTACTGTTACGGAAGTTGGCAAGGCAGGTTCAAATTTACCTTCAGTCCTGGAAATTCCTTCTTTCTTAGCAAGCCCTCCCTGATAAGGATGCTATGTGGGAAAAGAAGGTGGGTGGAGGAGTGCCTTGTAAAGCGTCTTGGAGTCTTGGAGGAAATAATCCCAAGTAGATGGGTAGGTAGACAAATGGATGAATGGATACAACCTCTGATTTTTACTATGTTGTGTTATTTGTTTATTTATTAATCAAACGTATAAGAAGTCCTCGACTTACAACCACAATTGAGCTCAACATTTCTGTTGCTAAACAAGACAGTTGCTAAATGAGTTTTGCCCTATTTCACGACCTTTCTTGCCACAGTTGTTAAGTGCATCACTACAGTTGTTAAGTTAGTAACAGGCTTGTTAAGTGAATCTGGCTTCCCCATTGATCATCGGGTGATCGCATGGGCCTGGGACACTGCAGCCTTCATAAATATTGTTTCTAATTGCCAAGCATCTGAATTTTGATCACAGGATGCTGCAATGGTTGTAAGTGTGAAAAATGGTCATAAGTCATTTTTTTCAGTGCTGTTGTAACTTCTAACGGTCATTTGACAAATGGTTGTAAGTCGAGAACTACTTGTGTATGGCTGCCCATCTCACAGTAAATTGCTGTGATTTACTACAATGTTATGTTGGTTCTTGCCGAATAGCAGACGTGTCAAGGCTACGCAAGCAGTTGCAAGACTGCTGCTTGCAGAATAGGAAAAGTATCAAGGCTACACAAGCAGTTGCCAGACTGCTTTTATCTATCTACTGAGTCTTGTGAAAATAGCAACAAGGTAGCACATTCTTTCCAGTATAACGAATAGATCTGTCCAAGTCCCATATCAATACCAATGAACAAAGTAACTCATAGGGTTTCCTTTGCAGTTTAGCTCTTTCAGGTGCTACATTGCAGAAGCTTTCGCTGCCCAGTGGACTACAATCAATGCAGCTGCAGTAAAGCAAACCCATTATACAATTTAAACAAGCTCTTGCTAATTAAACAATGTTTGACTAACAATACAACTGTATGTTCCTTAGAAACCTCAAAAGAACTCTTCTAGATTAAGTGGGATCAAGTTAATCTTAGTAATTCCTGCAATAGTTGATCTAATGCCAAGAGGCCAACTGCCCACTTGATCACGGGAATAAGGTAGAGTCATAATACAGTACCTAATTTGACTTTGTACAAGAACCTGAATATATGATTTATGTTACTTTAGAGAGAAATAGTTTACACCATCTGGGTTGAAATACGGTGGATACCTTCTTGGAGTTCTCCATTTCTCGGAGTTGCTTAATTTTTTATTTATTTGTTTTTGAACAGTTTTATAACATAATTGAATATAAAATAGCTTTAGATTTAACTTGTTTTTCTTCTCTTCTCAGGTCAAACTGAAAAAACATATTCAGAATCCAAGTGCTTCAGAATTAGTCCATTTCCTGTTTGGACCACTGGAACTGGTATAAATTACCTTCTCCCTTATTCAATAAATTTTAATCCAGCATTCCTCATCTAATGGCATCCAAATATGTTGACTTCTGATTCCCTGAATTCTAACCGTTGCATGTAGTTTTTGGGAGTGGGTTTGAGAACAGTAACTCAACCAGCAATAGGCATGTTTTTGACACATATTACATTTTTCTAGACTGTTTAAAGATTCGTCTATTCCAGATTAGGGATTGATTTACAGTATTCCAAAGTAGTAACGTAGGAGGTTGAAAAGCTCATGACAAGTTGAGAGGATTTACTTCAGTTTCCCCATAATATCTGAGAATGGAAATAGCAAGACTATCATATCTAATGAGTCAACTTGTGTATTTATTTCTCTGGAGAGGCATGTGACTATTTTGAGAAAACAGAACACTCTTTCTTAAAAGAAAAATCTGTGGTAGTTACAGAGATTTTTGCAATTTTTAAAAGGTAGCTGTATTAGACTTTTCCAGCAAAAATAGGACTCTTACAATAAAATACACGACTCTTGTAAGAGTTGTGATGGCCCAATGGTCAGAATGCAGTATTGCAGGCTAACTCTGACGACTACCAGCAGTTCAATCTTCACTGACTCAAGGTTGACTCAGCCTTTCATTCTTCTGAGGTCAGTAAAATGAAGATCCAAATTGTTGGGAGCAATATGCTGACTCTGTAAACCGCTTAGAGAGGGCTGGTAAGCACTGTGAAGTGGTATATAAGTCTAAGTCTAAATGCTATTGCTATCTTAAAGCATAACATGCATTGTTGCAAAACATCTGGGGGATCACAATCCATTCATAGCCATTCATTACTAACTGCAGTGATGGAAAAAATAACAAGACATGGTTGTCAAGCCCTGTAATAGGAAAGGTAGTCTGGGGTAAATACAAAATCTTGATAACCATACAGTACATGGAATTTCCCAGCCTCCTTTACAGTGAGTTCTTTTAAGGTAGTGTCCCTTTGAATGGCTGAAAAATGGCTTTGAATGGCTCAGATTTCTCTCCACCTAAGCTTTAGCTGCCATTTATGGGATAAAATATCAACTCCTCTATCTCTTTATGCACCCTTTCCAGCCTTCCCATAATCTCTCACAGATATGATTCCACAATAGAACCATGTGACAATACAATGCCTTATTTAATTGTGCTCCAAGTATATAAGCAATAGGATTTGAGTTTTGATGGCAGAATACACCTTTGGATCCTTGCTCCCCACTCTTCTCCTTTGCCGATACACATGAACCCATTTCATCAAACCCTTATGCAACAACAATAGCATTTAACGTTTTTTGTGGTTAATTTTTCAAACATTGATAAGCCTAACATTAGTCATTCCGTAATTGAAGCTTTTGATCTTGGGCTCTTGCCTGGTATAGAGGTATGTAGAAAATTAAATGACCATACTTTTGAATGATAAAACTGAGTAAAATTGGAACTGCACATGAAATGTGTTTATTATATATTGACACACAACTTTACTTAAAAACTGCTTCTCCTTCAGCTCAATCTCAGCCATTGCGGTCAATGGCAACATTCTTAACATAACACATTCTCTGGAGGATCCAGATGGCACCAACCCATTCACTTGAGTAGCATAGTGCATTTTGCACTCAATTGTGTCTGTACTGCAAATATGGACTTTAGAAAAGTAAACATGCCGGGAGCATCCAGTAAACAATACATTAACTCCCATTTATCACCCAAATGCTATTTAAAACAATATCTTGGCATGGCACCAACCTGGAAGTAAAAGTCCATAGCTAAGCTTTGATTTCAGATATTTTCCTAATCCAGCAGTTTAAATATAGGTAGTCCTCGATTTACAGCCATTTATTTTGTGACCGTTCAAAGTTACAGTGCTACTGAAAAAACTGTCTTATGACTACTGCAGCATTATGGTCACGTGATCAAAATTTGAATGCTTGGCCACTGGCAATTATTTATGACAGTTGTAGTTTCCCAGAATTACGTGATTCCCTTTTGCAGTCTTCCAACAAGCAAAGTCAATGGGGAAGCCAGATTCACTTAACAACCATGTTACTAACTCAACAACTGCAGTGATTCACTTAACATCTGCGGTAATCAAATGGGGCAAAATTCACTTAACAGTTGTCTCACGTACCAATGGAAATTTTGGGCTCAATTGTCATAAGTACCTGAAAAGGCCAAAAGATTGATACTTCCAAAAGCTTTAACCATAAAAGATTATTGGCAATTCTCATTTGTGATTTCTTGTTTGTAATCCAGATTGTTAACAGCAGTGGAGGCCCTGAATTTGCAAAGTCTGTCATCAGTCCACTTCTTTCAAAGGATACTACAGATTTTCTGAAAGGGCATCTAACACCAAAGGAAATGGCATTGTGGGAATCCTTAGGAGAGACTTGGATAAGGTCAAGGTATGTAAATAAAGCAAAGCGGAAGAGGAACCCAAAGAAGGATTCTTCCAGACTAATTTTATGATAGAAAACAATAAAAGCAAAACCAAATACAAACTATTAAAAATACGAACTGTAAAATAGAAAAAGAAAAATAAGTGTGAAAAAAAGAAAACAAAGATTAATTTCACCCTTCATCCCAGCAAAGGCAATTTTAATAGTTTATCTCTATCTCTAAATACATAATTTCACTTCACTCCATAGCACATCTTGTAAGTAAAAACCAAAATCCAAATGCTTTGTCAATTGTTCTTTGTTAGCAAAAGTCCAGTAAGGGAAACCAGATACAACTATTTTTTCTCTTTTAGCTCTGATTGAATAAGCTAATTTTGTAAGCCTTCCCTGAGTTTTTAAGAATCTCATTTTTAGTCCCTTCAAAGAGCTAGTTTTTTATTCATGTTGGAATCGCAATTCTTTCAGAACTTTAACAGATTTCTTTTGTGTATCCAATAAATAACATTCATCCTTTCGTTTGTCCCCTCCAATAGAATCTTACAAGACCTTATTAGAGTTCTTTTTTATATGTAGTAATTAAAAAATATCGAAGTCCATTTCCTGGTTCAAAATTTGTATATCTCCTTTAGGGAATATTTGTCTGTTTTATTTATCAGTTCCATTTGTATGTCTATATGTTTCTCTATTCTTCTTGGTTTTTTTTATCACAACTAATGTAAGTCACCCTTCAAAATAATTTCAAAATTATCTGTTGCAACTTGTTCTTGTTCTCTAGAATCATTACATGTTGTGTCCATCTTATCAAGTTTACCTGTTTTATCAAAGTTTGACAAAGAAATATTCCAATATTCAAAATATTCTGTGGACCCTTAATCCATTGTTAACTTTCCAAAATCCATATTCTAAATACCCTTTTAATGCATAAATGAAAATTGTTTATATTTTTATTTTTATTTATCTAATTTATATGGCCAATAATCTCACAAGCAACTTTGCGTTGCATACAACAAAACTAAAATCAAATTTATATTATTTTCCTCTAAGGAAAAGGGGAGTCATTCAGTGAATACAACTAAATCTTGCTGATCCAAAGGGTCTTAATCACTCCAGTACAGCATGTGTGTGTGATCACCATGGTGCTCACAGGAAGTTTCATGCCTTCCTTGGCTGAAGATGGTGAAAATGCTATCTGAACAGAAATAATGTAGACTGAAGGCAAGAATTTCCCTGATTTAAAAAGTGAGGCCTTTAGCAATGAAGCACACATTAACATTTCTTCCATGCTAGTGCCTCTCCTCATGAATTTAAAACCATAGAGACCCCAAAAGCACTTGTGGACCACAGCCAGGAAGTAGGATGGCTATCCACGTTGTGAGCAATGGTTCTTTTGTCTCTAGCTTTGTAAGTTCATTAGCAGGGGTGAAATGTAAAATTTGCTACTACCGGTTCTGTGGGCGTGGCTTGGTGTGTGTGTGGGGGTAATGTGACTGGGTGGGCGTGGCCAACTTACTTTTCAAAGCATTTTTTCTAATGCTTTAAAAAGCCTCTGCCAATCAGGCAACTCAGCTGGGATCGTCAGAGACTTTTCAAAGCATTTTTTTTAACCACCTCTTCGCCAAGAGGTTGCAGAAAAAAATGCTTTGAAAAGCCTCTGATGATCCTAGCTGAGCTGCGTGATCATCAGAGGCTTTTTTTTAACTTTTAAAAGCATTTTTTCATTGGAAGAGGTTGTAGCTAGGCATGGGGGGAGGGGGCTCGCAGGGATTTTTGCTACTGGTTCTCCGAACCACCTGCCGCCATTGCTACCGGATCGGGCGATCCGGTCCGAACCGGGAGCATTTCACCCCTGGTCATTAGTAGCATTTGTATGTGAGCTAAGCAATCAGAATGCAGAATCTTCCAAAAAGATGCTCAGTTTTGAAAACTAGTAATCTGAAATGGGAAAGGGTTGCGTATGTTATTGCTCCCTAGAAAATAAACTTATTTTTAATATGTGTTCCAAGAGCCGAATGGCCAAGAGATGCCAACATCCCAAGATATGTTCCAAAGTTTCACAACGGATGGGAGCCACCCCTGGAAATCTTTCGTGGGGCTCCATGGGAAATCGATATTGGCCATTTGCAAGAAGAGGTACTTTGTGGATCCCTTTTTCTTTTCTTTTCTTTTCTTTTCTTTTCTTTTCTTTTCTTTTCTTTTCTTT
>WNWU01000001.1:2676066-2700952 GCA_012654045.1 Ptyas mucosa
TTTCTTTTCTTTTCTTTTCTTTTCTTTTCTTTTCTTTTCTTTTCTTTCCTTCCTTCCTCTCTCCTCTCTTCCATTTAGCTTTTTATTCAAATTGTGAGCCAAATATACTACTGTTGTTAAAGTAGATAAACAAATCTATGAATTTGTATTATTTTTTTAAAAAAAATTAGGGAGATGAATTGATCATTCAAGGCATCTTGAACATTTTTGATACGTAGCTAACTTGCAGCAATCTAGCCCAGCACTTCCTAGTCTCACCCATGTGATTTATTTGCACTGTTCCAGAATCGATCTGCATCGATCTGCACTGTTCTCATGTCATTGTTGTGTATAGCAACTGAGCTGATTTGTTTGTGACTCACCAAGCAAACCAGAAAAAAAAAGCCACCTCTTTTTGTTTCCAGCAATGAAATTCTCAAAACTTTATAAGTCTCTGTTTTCCTGCTGGTGGAAATCTTGCCTCATTTCACCTCCCAATGGCTGAGCTTCAGCTAAAATAGCGTTCTATTTTCCCACCCATAAAAGAGAAAGATAACCAACCCTCTTTTTAATAACCACTTACATATTTCTGTATATGACCAAATGCAAGTTACCTTGCTCATCATACCACTTTAAAAGGAAGTGTTGATTTGCATTGTTTTGATTCTGCAGACCTATGCAACAGTTCCATGAGCATAGCAGCCCAAGCAAGATACCAGGATGAAATTAACAAGAGCTCTTTCAGTTTCCCTCCTTCTTCTTTGAACTAACTGGGATGTAAATCAATCTGCTTGGGAATTTTGGACACACAGATCTTTGACATAGTTGGGGGGAGGGGGAGAGACTGATTTTTTAAAATGCGTGAAATGGGGGAGAGAATGAGATTTTAGTTGCCCCTGAACTACTCTCTTCCTCCCTCATTTTGTGTCTGTCCATAGGCAGTTCTTAGAACCTACCTCTTCCTCTCCCCTTTTTAGTCAATACTGAAGCCTAAATCCATGGTTAGAAACTTCAGAGGATCCAGATAATTGCAAACTTATAACTGGATTTCATACCACTTCATGAGATTATTCATATAATAGGAATGATAGTTTGGCAGCCAGGCAGGCTTCCCCTCTTACAAATACTCTGATGTACTTGTGTATGATCTCCTGGAAACGGGTATTGGTGAAAGTACCACCTTTCATATTCGTCTGTAGAGATTCTCAGTCATCCAGGTTGTGATTGTCTCAAAGGTGCTTTTTCAGGAGGCAATTGGACTTTCTTATTTTTTCTTTGAAGACGTTTCACTTCTCATCCAATAAGCGTCTTCAGCTCTGACAGGATAATATAAATCCTTCCATTCCCCACTATCCAGTCTGAGCTGAAGAAGCTTCTTGGATGAGAAGCGAAACATCTTCAAAGAAAAAACAAGGAAGTCCAATTGCCTCCTGAAAAAGCACCTTTGGGACTCCTTTCATATTATGATTTTGATTGATAAAAATGCAGAACTTCCTTTGGGATGTGCACAAAATTAATAGTGTTCTGGTCTCTTTCTCCTCTCCTTGGAAGCTGTCATCATCCAATGGGTGTCCCAATCGCCACTTGAAGCCAATTCAGACTTCGGACCAAAAGCAAGGGATGGACGCCTTTGCTCAGCATGTTACTCAACATGTAAATAGGTATTTTCCTTTCATTGTTTCATTTGTGGGATGAAAAAATGTGAGTAGCTGATGTCATATCATTCTGGGGATCTGTCTTTTCAGAAATAACACAGCTTTAGGTTGAGAGGCGAAGCTGGGAGCTGCATTCTTGCAATTGGATGATGCCAGGGCAAAAACTACTATACACACAACTTGATTTAGTATTTGATATAAATGAATTTAATGTGATTACCATACTCTATGTGTATTGAATATTTTCTCTTTCTGTCATGTTAAATCATTCAATGGTAATCAGGTTGGGACTCTATGAAGTCTGTGGCTAACATTTTGAGTGATTGCAGCCACCCTGGGATCTCAGATTGTACTCCCCAGTCTTAGTGGACATATTGTGGGACTTAACTATGTAACTGTGGAAGGATGAAATAATTGCCCTCAAGTGGTTTTTTTCCTTTATCTTTTTAACTGAAGACATAAAACAAGACAAAAAGGATTACAGAGTTTTCAAAACTAGCAAAAAAACTGAAGAATAATAATAATAATAGATAGATAGATAGATAATGAGAAAGGAAGGAAAGGAAAGAAGGAAGGAAGAAGAAAAAATACCAATATATGTGTGATCTTAAAAATCTTAAATAGGCTTAAATATTCATGATTAGCAATATATCTAAACTGACATTTCTATGGATGAAGAAAAATATTAAGAATAATCTTATTAGTATAAATGAATATATGATGATCAGTGTCCTTCACAATAGGGTTCACGAGTGATTCAGAGTAATTCAGAGTATTTTTGAACAGATTTCAATGTCACTTATCCAATGAAAGCATTCTCCTAGTCTCCACCGTTCTTTCCAGTGACTCATTCTGTTTACACCAGCTTAAATATCATTCTCCTTTTCCTGTTTGGGCGTCTTTATGTTTCTCTTTTTGGGAGCCATTTCTGGAAAAGATTACCTTTTCTCCTGGTAAAATGATGTTCCCTGCCTTGGTTTCAAACATCAGTCCATCAAAGCTAATATTTTCTCTTTTATCTATTCCAATGTAATACAAACGGGAAAACAGGGAATCCAGCTGCTGTCTTCTAATTGTTAACTCTGTTATTTCACACATTTGTATGCTGCCAAATTTCATTCCAACTCTTGAGAGAATTGGGGTTGCAGTTATGATGTTGGAGGTCTGGCTTGCTTACCTTAAGAAAAGTATTTTGTAATATGAACTAAAACTATGTTCTGAAGAACATAGTAATTATTGTTTTAATTACTTTTACAGGCAGACTTTATTATTACTTTATTTTGTTGATATAATGTGTAGTTTAATTTTTTTCAGGAACTGTAACACATGAGCTAAAAAAAAAGCTGGAAAAATGTACTGGTGTATCATTTAACTTCAATATGGTGTTTTAAATTAGGCCATGAGTTATTCTGACTAGTCATGGAGGCCTGTGATAATGCCATTATATCTTTCTTGGGAAAAAAATCAGAAGGCATTAGCATCATCTTCAACTAGCCAATTTTGATAAAAATTTGAATTAAATTCTGACTAGAGATTTGTTAATTGACAAACATGCTACCAACATTTTTTTGCCATAATAAGACTAACCTGGCTCTCCCCATACATTATCTTTCTTGCAGGAATTTTGAGGCACAGGGTATGGCTCCATCAAAGAGATATGCCAAAATTCTTTATGATTTCACTGCTCGAAATGCAACTGAACTGTCAGTGCTGAAAGATGAAATTCTGGAGGTAAAAGGATGAATCCAAGGTCCTTGCAAATAACTGGAAAAGGGAAGTGGGGGGCGGGCATGATCACACGAGCTTTGAATGGATCCTTCAATCCACCACTATATTCTATATGAGATTTTTTTCAGGGCAGGTGGGAGAGAGAAGGAAATCTGCACTTTTATACTCTGCAGCACTAACCTTCTCCCATGGAGAAGGCACCTATCTATGGGAGGGTCTATGACAATTCTCCATGGCCAAATCGCCATGGCCAACGGTGACAAGCCAACTTGTTATGGCCAACTCACTGTGGGACAAGAGTTACTCTAATACCAAAGAAATAGTGGAATAGAATCATTAAAGAAAGGCTGCAAAAGGAGGGACAGAATGGAATGTGAATGGCAAAAATTAAAGTATTTTTTACTTATTTTAAATAATTAAATAGAATTGTTAAATTGTCCTGCAGCGAGTTGGCCGTGGTGAGTTGGCCGCGGCAAGTTGGCCCATTCCACTATTAAGCTTTCAATCCCACTGGTCATTCTTAAAGCTGAATGGGCAGGAAGACACTGGACATTAGGGAAAGAAGATTAAAAAACAGATAGGATGGAAATTCACTTATTTAGTAGTAAGGTTTTTCTGTAAATTATTTGAAAGTGATAATATATTCTCAGGGGAAAAAAAACATTCCAGGGCATTTACAGAATAGAAATATTTGCTCAAGAATGTAGAGAGTGACTTATCAGTTTAATTATGCAAGGAATATACAGATAGTCTTCAAATTATACCCAGAATTTCCATTGGTAAGTAAGGCGGGTGCTAAGTGAATTGTACCTGATTTTATAGTCTTTTTTTGCTATGGTTGTTAAGTGCGTAACTGCAGTTAAGTGAATCATATGGTTGTTAAGCAAATCTATCCTTCCCTATTGATTCTGTTTGTCAGAAGCCAGCCGGGAAGGTCACAAATGATGATCACATGATGCTGCAAACATCATAAATGCATGCTGATTGCCAAGTTTGTGACTGTGGGGATTCTACAATGGTTGTAAGTGTAAGGACGTGAGTCCTAAGACACTTTTTTCAGTGCTGTTGTAACTTCAAACAGACACTAATGAATGGTTGTTAAATCAAGGACTACCTGGAAAGTAAAGATTCCAGAGGAAGATGTTTAAACAAACCATAGAACGTAATCTTTTCTAGCAGATAAATTGTTTTTTTTAATTCACAGGTGTTGGAAGATAACAAACAATGGTGGAAGCTGAAAAACCGAAGTGGACAGGCTGGTTATGTTCCATATAATATTTTAGATCTGGTGACTTCGGAGGATTTTGCCGCAATGGAGCAGGTCTGATTTAGTTCTTAAATTAGATTTTGTAATTCTTTAAATTAAACACAACATCGCATAGGTTACTTTGATAGATATGCTTCCCTAAATGATTCCGGCTATTAATTTTTCTTAACTATAAGAAAATCATATTTTAGTCACACACACACACACACACACACACACACACACACACAGAGAGAGAGAGAGAGAGAGAGAGAGAGAGAGAACTTTAAAATTCTCTTTCTTTAATAATTCTCTTTCTTTATTAAAACAACAGTGGAAATGGCATAGATATGTATCTTCCTCCCTCCTTTCTCCTCAAAGCAATTCTGTGAGGTACGGTAGAAAAAATACTCATTGACCCTAAACTGACCTTCTAATCATGTGCCAGATTCAACTCCTGGTGAATGTATGAACAATCACTTCCATATTCTTTACAAAAGTAGTTTAAAAGGATAAAAATTTTCCTAAAGAATTAGGGTGCAACCTGGGCACAAAAATCATGAGTTTTCTGCGATAATGATGCAGACTATTAATTCATTAAATAAATGAATCATATTTATATAGCCATCCATCTCACAAATACTGAAAGAAGTACTCATTTCTGTGGACGGCTTTAATAATACATTTCCATAGAGAATCAAAATCTTTGTTCTGTTATTCATAGAGATATCTGTCTATATAGATATATATTAATGTCCATCATAATGTTCCAGCATGTCAGTATCTCAGCCAAATGCCAGTAAAAGCAGATGTCCTAAGCAGCTGAAGGTTGAAATGATCTCTTAATAATGTCAGATCAATGGTAGGAATTTTATAACTGGTCAAAACAATAAACCAAGGATTTACATCAGTTAAATGATGATACTTTCTTATCAAGCAATAAGGAATGAAGGATAATAGAAATATGATTGAATAACGTGAAAACAATCATTGGACATTTTGTAGAGTAATCAGAAATACCGAGACTTGAGTCCACGAGCATCTGGATCTTCCAGCCCTTCCTATAAATTACCTCCTAGCTATGCTGGCGACAAATGGGGAAGTGAAATGGCAGCCCACAGTTCTTCAGAAGCCAAAGGACGTAAGTACCTATGCAATCTGAACCAATATATTTAATATTTTAAAAGAAATTTACATTATTAATACTGGCCAAAATATTCTGATCGTTTAACTCAGATCAGTGAGTTGACTTGGAGGTCTTCAAGTCCAACACCCTGCTTAGGCAGGAAACCCTATACCATTTCAGACAAATGGTTGTCCAATCTCTCCTTAAAAACTTCCAGTGCTGGAGCATCCACAACTTCTGGAGGCAACTTGTTCCATTGATTGGCAACTCCTTGAGGAGTTGCCAAGGAGTTGCTAAGGAGACTCCCCTCAGTCTCTGGCCAACAACTGTTGAGATGACCTTGGTTCCCACAGTATAGTCTGTTGTTGTCTGGTCTGACATTCCAGACTCTCCCCCCTCCCATCTGAGAAATGGAAAGATGGCTATAACAGGCCTGAACCATTTTGAAGTTGACAATAGCTGCTTATCTCCAAGGTAAGAAGGGTAGTTCATCTGTTTCTCTCCCATATTTTAATGTTCTCAATAGTAGGTGTGCAAATTAAATGCACGTGGAATACAATTCAATTTACTGATTTTAGATTCAGTGGTTTAGAATTAATTTTAAAGGCTTCAGGGGAAATGCAACTTGCATGGAAGAGACTTAAGAGCACACTTCTCTTTGAAAGAAAATTTTGGGCTGTGCTTTCAAATTACGACAACAGCTGAGCCCAAAATTCATTGTTGCTAACTGAGAGTTTTCGCCATTTTATGACCTTTCTTGCCACAGTTCTTAAGTGAATCACTGCAGGTGTTAAGTCTGTAACATGGTTGTTAAATGAATCTGGCTCCCCATTCACTTTGCTGATTAGAAAGTCGCAAAAGGTGATCATGTGCCCCTGGGACAGTGAAACCGACATAAATACATGCAAGTTGCCCAGAGTCTGAATTTTGATCAAATGACCCTGGCGATGCTACAATGGTCACAATAGCAAAAGTAATAGCACTTAGACTTATATACCATTTCACAGTACTTTATTGCCCTCTGTAGGCGATTTAAAGAGTCAGCATATTGACCCCAGAAATCTGGGTCCTCATTTTACCGACATCGGAAGGATGGAAGGCTGAGTCAACCTTGAGCCTAGTGAGATTCGAACTGCCAAATTACAGGCAGCCAGCAGCTAGCACAAGTAGCCTGCAGTACTGCATTCTAACCACTGCGCCACCACAGCTCATAAGAGTAAAAAACATAAGTCACTTTTTTCAGTGCCATTGTAACCAAGGAGTCTTGGTGGCGCAGCAGACTAAAGTGCTGTTAAGTGCTGTTAAAGTAGCACCAGCTGCCTGCAATTACTGCAAGTTCGAATCTCACCAGGCTCAAGGTTGACTCAGCCTTCCATCCTTTCGAGGTAGGTAAAATGAGGACCAGGATTGTGGGGGCAATAAGCTGACTTTGTATAAAAAAGAACACCGCTTGGGGGGGAGGGCGAAAGCCCTACTAAGCAGGTATATACAAAAGTATGAAGGCTATTGCTTAACGCATTGTAAGCCGCCCTGAGACTCCGGAGAAGGGCGACATATAAATCGAACCAATAGATAGATAGTTGTAAATCGAAGACTACCTGTAGCTGGAAACGGACATCTTTAACTGTGTTTTTATATGCAGCTTAAATATAATCAAATAATTGAGGAAGAGACTTTCTGCAACAAAAAATGCTTTAAAAGATTGATAGGCCTGATGTCTCTTCTGAACTTGCATAATTTTTCTTCGATTTCTTTTTTTAGAATTGATCCATCACATGGACGAGGTCAATGATGAATTGCTGAAAAAGATCACAAATATCAAAATCCAGCAACCTCAAAGGAATTTTAGAGTAGAGAAAACCCAGCAGGTTCACGTGCCCTTAACCTTTGAATCCAATGCTGTGGAAGTCAGAGTTTGGCTGGAAGCAAATTCATTCAGCAAAGGGTAAGTGGCTCTTCTCCTATTTCTGTGCCTCCCCAGATCTTTTCTTTTTTTATGTCTTGAAATTCTCCCTTCCCTTCCCTTCCCTGCAACTGCTAAGGATAATGAAAGTAAGTCTAATGCCTCTATAGGGCAATAGATTCATTTCTGTTTCAGATAATGTGAAGTGATTGGGGTAGCAGGAGTTTAAAAAAGGTTTCTTAACAATTAGGTTTCTTGCAGAATAGGGAACAGGAGAAAATGCACAAAAACATATTTGCATTCCATACAATACGTCCCTCAAATCTTAGTTAACTTTCGAATTTAAAAGATCAAAATTTAAATATCATCTACATTTTTAACAGGGTCAGTAAAATGCCATACAATGAGCCAGCATCCTCTCAGATTCTTTAAAATCAAAAGGTGGGGAAGGAAAAGAGAAAAAACACACACCAAATCATGATGGTTTGCTACAAGGTACACAAGGTACAAGATTACACTTAGAATCATCCTGGGATGATGAAACTCTGATTGAGTCCCCAATAAATCTCAGCTGTCAGTAAGATTACAGAGCCTGTAGTACAGTGGTTTAAAGCACCCTGTTATTAACATCTATTAATATCTGCTGCTTGCAATTACTGCAAGTTCGAATCCCACCAGGCTCAAGGTTGACTCAGCCTTCCATCCTTTCTAAGGTGGGTAAAATGAGGACCCGGTTTGTGGGGGCAATAAGCTGACTTTGTATAAATATACAAAAGTATGAAGGCTATTGCTTAACGCCCTGTAAGCCGCCCTGAGTCTCCGGAGAAGGGCGGCATATAAATCAAATCAAATAAAATAAAATAAAATAAAAAAATCTTGCCTTCAGGTGACACAGGAATGTACTTGGATGGAAACAGTACAGAAATGAAGCCTTTCCCTACTTCATCCCCTTTTAGCCTGTTATCTCCAGAAAATAGAAAAGTTTGTACACGTGATGATCTGACCTTTTACTGTAGTTGGTGCTAATAATGATATTGCGGAACTGGATTTTGGATCTGTTCTTCTCATGGAGCAGCTTGGCTGCCTTTGTTTCTAATTCAGAGGACTCACGTTTCATTTGTGCACACTAGGCAAAAGTTGCACTTAATGTAGCGCAGAGCTACCCACAGATCTTTTAACATGTGCCTTGATGCAACAGTGGTATAGATCTGAAAATTATCATATTGAAGACAAAATTATTGTGTTTGGCAGCTACCATAGTTGAATGTTTCTCAAAGATGAGGAAATGGATGGGTAGTATGTGTCCTATTAAAAAGAATGCTTGTGAAAAGAAGTGACAATAGCTGGGCGTAAGTGTGTGTTTCTGCTTTTTTATGACAGTGAAGTTTGGATATGTCACAAGAAATATAAAAATAAGTTGAATGTGGTGAGATGGAATGTGTGTGTTAAAACAAGTGATGGGCTGAAGATTATATGGAATTTAATGAATGTGGATGGAATACAAAATTAATGACTGGCATGAAGTAAGTACATGGTGATTTGATCTAGATAGTATAATCTAGGTTCAAATTGCAATGCCAATACAGTATATGAAGGAAGAGTAATTGGATTGAGAGGAAAAGGAAGACTGAGAAAGTTGATGTGATGTGAGAAATGTTTTTTTAAAAATTTAAAAGCAGTGTAGGATGACTTTTTCTGAGGTGCTTGCTAGTTCTTACTCCTTTTCTGTGCTCTGCATAATATTGCTCACCCTCAAAGGGACTAGCACATATACATTAATCAGTGCTTAAAGATTACCCTCCTCAGAAAGATGTTAAGGAATAATTGTAGCGAGACATCTGCAGATGCAAATCAAGTTTTTTCTAAAAATAAACTCTGTTACTGCTGCTGGACACATGCATTACCATCTTCTTCAGTTTCAAGGGAACTTTCTTCTGTGAAGGGTATTATATAAATATACTTTCGATTTAGAACAGCCAAAATAATCTCTACTTACATTTGGATGTTCTACTGATTAGTGCAGGATTTCCAGCAAATCATAATGTAAAAACTATCTGTAGATCACTAAGGGATAGTTTTATTATGCTTAGTTCTATTCTAGCTAAAAAAGAGAGGCACTGCCTTTGTGTATCAGGATGTTTTGTTATCCCCATAACCGCTCCTAGATTATAGTTTACATAACTATGACAGTGATGACTAGGCCTTTGAGTAGTTTGCCCACTACTTATGTATGTCAGTAAAGGAACTTTTATATTTGCTCAGAATGGCACAGGAGGAAGAGGCAAAAACAGCTTGGTCTGAAAGAGGTTTAAAAAAATGTATTACCGTAGTTTAGTTTTAGTTTACTTTAGTTCAGTTCATTTTAAGAAACTGGTCCACTTTTCAAATTTCTTATACTTCATGAAGACTGAATGCAGACCTTTCTCAGAGAAGGGATCACGGCATCATTTTAGAAACCTTTGGAACAGATGTCAAGGATACAGAATTAATTATAATCTTCCATAAATTTAGGACAAACTATTTGGCCTATGAAAAGTGTTGAATGTCTGGGGCCTTGTACGTCTTTCAATAATGCTTTTTTTCCTTAACATGTTTTTTTTAGAACCGTGGACCATCTTGGCATACTGACAGGAGCACAGCTTTTCTCCTTGAACAAAGAAGAATTGAAAAAAGTATGCGGAGAAGAAGGTGCCCGGGTATTTAGCAAAATCACAGTGCAAAGGTCTATTCTAGAGGTAAGGTTCCTAAAATAGCAACCCTTTGATGATCACATCCATAATTTAAAGGATGGGTAATGACATTGTTAGCACAGTCCACAATCTTTTAAAACTGTTAATACTTTGAGGGCAGTCTCAAAATCCTGGGAAGATGTTGATGCTTTAAAGCATTGCAGATAAAACTAGCAGACTTTAAAGGTAAAGGTTCCCCTCGTACATATGTGCTAGTCGTTCCCGACTCTAGGGGGCGGTGCTCATCTCCGTTTCAAAGCCGAAGAGCCAGTGCTATCCGAAGATGTCTCCGTGGTCATGTGGCTGGCATAATTAAACACCAAAGGTACATGGAACGCTGTTACCTTCCCACCAAAAATCGTCCCTATTTTTCTACTTACATTTTTTACGTACTTTCGAACTGCTAGGTTGGCAGAAGCTGGGACAAGTAATGGGAGCTCACCCCCGTTACACAGCACTAGGGATTTGAACTCCTGAACTGCTGACCTTTCGATCGACAACACTCAGCGTCTTAGCCACTGAGCCACCGCATCCCCCTTTAAAGCAGACTTTATTGCTGTGCTAATAAGGTAGTTCAGTAGTTCTCAACTTGTGGATCCCTGATGTTGTCACAGGGGATCTGAGAAGGCTTGAAGAAATGCTATGATTTAAAACTTGAGTGAAGTCTTCGGGGTCCATGGCCACAAAAGGTATTTAAAGTGGGTCTGTGGTAAATAAAAAGTTGAGAACCATTGAGGTACTTTATGATTCATCTACTTTCAGCTACAATTTAACTTATAACATTTAAGAAGTGAATGTATCTTCCAAATAAAACACATTTTTATAGGGTTAATAAAAGTAATTTAACAATAATCCCTACATTTTATTCCGGTTCTCTCCCCCCCCCCCTTTTTTTTTTTTTTTTTAACTTTAGGCCTTTTGTCTATGCCACTTTGAAAGTTGCTCTGGACCTTTATGATCCTATGATCTTAACAATGTCCAATAGCAAAGTCAATTATTTCCAGTTTAGATGCTTAAAACCACAGTCATTTTCTCCAAATTAATCGTTACACACCACTATTCCTGGGAAATTAATTGCTTTAACATTAATCAGATGAGAGTATTTTGATATCTAAGTGTCTCCTCCCAAGTCTTGATAATCTAGAACAAATAAGGACTAATCTGCCCCCAGCCCCAAAAGTTTTCAAATACCATCCTCCATTTTCCCGATTATAGAGATAATAAGCATGTTTAGTGCCATTAAAAGTTTCAGTTATACGATGCATGGATGTTACTATTTTGTACCAACTCTATGAAGATAATCGAATTCAAATTTCTAAGGGCTTTGCTTCAAGTAACTCATCGTTTTATCTTACTCTCTGTTGAGACTGGAATTTGAGCTAATTTTTTTGGAGACCAAATGAAATCATTGGTTGAAGTATTAGACCCATTTACACTTCTTTGATAGTACCCCAGTCTTTCTGATTTTTCAGGATAATTGCATGTTTACATGAAAGGCAGGAATTGCAGTCTATCAGCTCTTTATTGACTTTGTTTGGCTGGATCTTGGTTGGAATAGAAACAGCCTGAACAGTGACATTTTAATTTACAGGATTAAACCAATCTTCCAACAATGTATAATGCAGGCTTGTATCAGTTTCTGTCCTCTTACACTAAAACGATTGCCTGGCCCACGAAAGATCCCTTACCACTGCCTAAAATTGCCACTTTCCTGTGAGGAAAAAGACTATACATATTTCTCTGCAAAAACAACTTTGTCCAAGTTCAAGTAACTGTGAGAGGGATTTTGGAGTCCTAGTGGACAACCATTTAAATATGAGCCAGCAATGTGCAGCAGCTGCCAAAAAAGCCAACACAGTTCTAGGCTGCATAAACAGAGGTAGGAGTGAAATGCTACCGATTTGCTCCGGTTTGGGCGAACCAGTAGTGATAAAAGCTACCGGTTCGGTCGAACCGGTAGTTTTAAAAAGCTGTTGGTTCCTCCGAACTGGTATTTCCAATGATTATCTGTGCCATGCGGTTTAGCTTTGCTAGAAAGCAGAAAATCCTGTTTTCTAGAGAAGCTAAATCTCACGGCACAGCTGATCCCCCCCTCGCTGTTCTACTTACCTTACCAAGCCTCCTTTTGGCGTGTATTGCACATGCGGGCACGCAGCACGCACTAAAAGGAAGCTTAGGAAGGTAAGTAGAACAGCGAGGGGAGGGATCAGCTGTGCCGTGCGGTTTAGCTTTGCTAGAAAGCAGGAAATCCTGCTTTGTGCATGCAGCGTGCATTTGGTGTACACTGCGCATGCACAGCCAGCAAACCGGTTCAGATTTTACCACTGAACAGAGGGATAGAATCAAGATCACATGAAGTGTTAATACCACGTTATAATGCCTTGGTAAGGCCACACTTGGAATATTGCATTCAGTTTTGGTCACCACGATATAAAAAAGATGTGGAGACTCTAGAAAGAGTGCAGAGAAGAGCAACAAAGATGATTAAGGATAATTATAAAGAATGGTTGCAGGAACTGGGTATGTCTAGTTTAATGAAGAGAAGAACTAGGGGAGACATGATAGCAGTGTTCCAATATCTCAGGCGTTGCCACAACGAAGAGGGAGTCAAACTATTCTCCAAAGCACCTGAGGGTAGAACAAGAAGCAATGGGTGGAAACTAATCAAGGAAAGAAGCAACTTAGAGCAACTAAGGAGAAATTTCCTGACAGAACAATTAATCAGTGGAACAACTTGCCTCCAGAAGTTGCGAATGCTCCAACACTGGAAGTTTTTAAGAAGATGTTGGATAATCATTTGTCTGAAGTGGTGTAGGCTTTCCTGCCTAGGCAGGGGGTTGGACTAGAAGACCTCCAAGGTCCCTTCCAACTCTGTTATTCTATTCTATTCTAAACAATTTTATACCATATATCCCCTTGCAATTCCCTTTTATATGACAAAGTGCTGAATTAAAAGCACCTTTGTTAACTACAAGCATGCCTAATCAAAGGGGGAAATTATTTTCCTAATTTTAGCTGAAGATTACAAAATTTCTCCAGATGGGCTGCTAAATTTGTTGCAGTAGTTATTTCTGTAGCTATTTAATTGTCTAGTGAGCCTTATAATTTATTTTCTCTCCAAGGATATTTGCATTTTATGTCTATTTTAAATCTGAATTGTTAACTTTCTATATGCGCACTTCTTATAGTTCATATGTTTTTATCATATATTGTAAAATCAGTAAAAAAAAGATTTTTCTCTATAGTAAAACGGCAGATTTAACTTTAAAGTAATAATATGGCTTGCACCTTTTTTAGCTTCCCTTAATGGGATCCACCAGGATATTATATATGTGTATACTTCTGGATAAACGCTCACCTTGAATCAAGGTTTTGCAACGGTTGGCTGCAATGTTTATTTCATTTTTGCAGGAAGAGTAGTAAGGGGAGTTTTTTTTCTGCAGGAACTGCAGCAGCTCAGGACATAGCTTTGAATCTCTGGCAAGTCAGAGCATGACAATAATTCTTTGTTTAAAATTGTGAGATTGCTGGAAGAGAAGACAATTGCAGGTCATCTCAAATTGCTTCTGAGAAATCAGAGAGAAAAAACCATAGTAGTGAACTCACTCTTGAAAATGCTAAATTACTAAAGTGATTTGCCTTACATAGGTAATGTTTTTTTTAAAAATAAAATTCATTATCTTTTTTTTCTTAACAGAAAAATAGAGAGAAATCAGAACTTGAGGAAATCATGCAGCGACGCCAAGAGAGGATTGATTCTTCTATTTAAGTTATTTTAGTTTATTTCAACTTGTAGTCACATATATTTACTTGCAGGAAAAAGGGAAAAGAGGAAAAATATAACGGAGTACCTCTTCAAGTGAGACTGTTGGGACTATCAATGTACATTGTCATTCAGACCAACTGTTCCTTCAGCAGTTGACAAAGAGAACACTAAACTCCCTTCTTAATTTGACAATGCATTGGGAAAGAAGCTGTAGTATTGAATGAAGTATTATATTTTTATATTGCTATATATTTTATACATGATGTTACGTCTATGATTTCAGAGCATGAGGATGACCAGATTTCTGCTCTAAGCAAAGATTGGGTTGAAGCAAAACAACCCAATCAATCTACGCAGTACGTTTTCTCTGTGGCCCATCAATGCATCCAGAACCAGCTGAAAATACTGTTTGTTATTAGCCAGCAAATCCATGTGCTTTGAAGCTTGCATGCTTCCAAATCTTCCGCTAGTTTGGTACAAAACTCAGTGCAACCTGTATCTAGCATGCACTGGGGAATCTTCTGCATCACCTTTGTTACATACAAAAGCTTAACATTAGCAGGCAAGATCTTTAAGTTGGCCTGCTTTTTTTCCTATAATTATTTCCCGCCCCCCCAAGCTGCTTAAAAAAAAATTACACACAATCAAAAAGGGTCTTGGGGAAATTCTTTGCACTGTAGTAAGTCGGGTTCACCCACTGGCAGTTTATCGATTCACTGCTTCATTCATATTGAAAGTGATAGCATTCTTTGCTTGCAAGAACGCATCTCTCCTTTCTTTGCATATGTTTATCTATAGGCTTTGCACACACACATACACACACCCAAGACTTGAATCAACTTGAATGCTTTGCACTTGCCCAGGCTTGACCCCACATACCTCTCTTCTGATCCTGAAGTGAACACGTGAGGCATCCTTGATAATTTCAACAGCAAATCTAAATAGTCACAGTATTCAAATTGTCTTGTGAAAAGGAATGTCAAGGCATATAAATGAGTGCATAATTGAACTGGCCGATAGCCACATATATAAAAACTTATATTTCTTATTTATATCTGGAGTTCTACAGTCCAAGTCTGTACATATATATTAATGTGTTTAGAACCAGAGCCTCATGGGAAGAGCCCTCAGACTGCAGCAAGAGAGAACAGCATTTCATTTGGGTTTTTTCCCCCAGACTTTTTCTTTTCCAATTTTCTTTTGTGCCTATTCTCTTTTAAACCAACGGGAGGAAGTTGTTCTCCACCATCTGCAAAATTGGTGTAGATTAAGATTAAATTTAGGGCAGTGATGGTGAACCTTTTCGGCATCGGTGTGCATGCTCATGTAGGAAAATGGAAGACCAGCTCTTCTAGTTTCTGGCACTGCCGCATGCAAAATGCCAGCTGATCATCGTGCATGCATGGGTGCCAGAAACCCAGAAGAGGAACGGGCAATGCACGTGCCAGGCAACATGCCACTTTGGGCACGCATGCCATAGGTTTGCCATCATGGGTTTAGGGCATGTCAGGCACTCCCAAAAGGCTACCTATATGTTTTCAGGATATTCCCTGCTTCCATTTCCCCCAACATTGGACTTCAGGTGTTAACAAGCAATTTTTTAACATTTTTACAGAGGTTGGCAAAGAATATTTAAGGTAGATCTCTTCACTCCAGAGGGAAATTGAAGAAGTCTCCCAAATACTCTTCCAAGGGAGTAATCCAAAGAAATACAATTTAGAAATCAATGTGCATTTCTTTCAGGGGTGAAATCTACTTACTGATTCCCTACTAGTTCGGAATTGTGTGCTCTGCACGCCTGCTTGCACGTCAAAAACAGGTTAAAACCATGAAGTAACAACATCTGGGCGGGTGGGTGGAGCCTCATGCTGCCACCGCTACCGATTCTCCAAACCATGCGCTGCTACCGGTTTGGCCAAACCGATCCGAACCGGTAGCATTTCACCCCTGGTTTCTTTATTTTAATCCATTATCACTAAACTGTATTCAGACTAAGCTTTAGAATGAAGGGTTGTAACTATTCTCACTAACATATGGCAAAAATCTTCAAAGCAAAGGTGGACTGAAATGAAAGCCAAACAAATACACTCACTTTTGCTGTTTGGCATGGCTTTAGGATGTTTTTCTTACTTATCCTTTTTATCCTAGTGATAGGACAAAATTAGCTCTTTGTTTGGGCACTCTTGACTCATAGGAAACTTCAGTATCACCCAATTAATGATGATTAATCAAAATACAAAGAAGAACTCAACATATAATTCCAATCTGATGGGATTCTCAACATTCCAAATGCATTCAAATTATGCAATCTGCTTTAATTGGGGAAGGATTCCCAATGTATGGTTCATGAAACAGTTTATTTTGATTCCAGGAAATCCTCTAATTAATATAAACTTTCATAAAAACTATGTTTATGAGCCACATGGAAAGGAAGAACGTGAAATATGAAATTAGAACATGGCACCTTATGCACTCAAAAGACAATTAATTACGCTTTTATAATTATTAAAATCCAGAACATGTTGGTGAAAACTTATATTTGGTGGCTAAGTTTTTAGTAGGTTCATCATACTAAGGTACAGGTGCCACTATGTCTCCTATCTTTTGTAAAGTGAAGCTTCGCTTTGCTTAATTCGGCATAAACCGAAATCCACAATCAGTCATGATTCTCAGATGCTTTTCTTTTTCTGCCTAAATTATGTAATTGGCTGCTTACATTGCTAGTGGGAAGCTATTTACCCAAAATCAAAATATGCAATTGAAGTGGGACTGTAGACTTATGAAAATTGCTGTAGTCAATGTTGATGAATACAACTCTGTTCAAACTGCAAATCAGTATATAAGATTTTAGCTGCTAAAACTTCATTTACATATATTTTGAATCTGAAAATATATAAATCTTGAAGAAATTGTTAAACATGGACTGTGTCTGGTATATATCATTCCAAAAATTGTGTATTATTCTGCATGTCTGGAGAAATTTGTGAAACCAAGCCTTTAAAGAAGGCATACTTCGTTGCTTAGTGTTCCTCTATCTACTATTATTTGTACATTAGCCAGAATGGTTTATCTGTACATAACTATGTAGACAAAGTTCTTGACAAAGGTGAAACAAAAAGCTTTTGTGGAGATATTGCTAAATACAAATATGCTCACATTAAGTATTTTAAAGGTAGCGCGCAGAGATAATTTAAATCATACTTTAAAATCAGAAAAATATATATTATATATATGTGAAGCTGACAAATATATAAATAGCAGCTGATGCACTTACTTATAGACCAGATATAGAGCAGGCAAAATTAATTATCCGCTTATCATATGGAATATTAATAATACGGTAAAGCCAAACAAAGTAATATAGCTAGTGAGAACCCCTAATAGGAAGATTAAACAATAAATATAAGAAATAAATGGCTATGTTCTCACTTTTAAATGTACATTAATAGCTGTAGATTTTAATTCACTAAAGATATATAATTAACACCATTAAGGAACAATTCCAAGAGAGAGGAAAAAATCAAAGTAACAAAACTACTTTTTCCCCACCTATGTATATGGTAGAAGGATTGAAGTGACATTATCCCATTTGTCATTTGACTTTTTACAACTCTGTAAACTTCTTTTCTCTTAAGTGAAGTGAAATACATTTCTCTGGTTCTTATTTTCCAATGACATGCCAGAACAGAAGGGGTTTAGATCATCTAAATCCACAGCCTGTCTTGGCATGTTTGACTTTTCTCTATCTGAAGGTATTAAGAGTATAAATAATTCCATCAGTGACTTTTCTGCAATAACCAATAGGAAGCTTGGAAGACTGAATTCCCTCCTACTTGGAGCAATCACTTTCCTCTCTGCCATTGGAGGAGGACCGCCAAACACTCTATGGCAGATGTAGTTGCAAGACTCTCCTATATCACATTAATGGAGCAAGCACAATCCTCATTGCATCACAAGCCCCAGAAAAATGCTGTAGAGAGACTAGTCTCTGTCTTGATTTATTTGGAAGTATTTGAAGCATATCAAATTGAATATATATATACTTATGTCCGAAGATATGCCTAACCAAAGATGCTTTCATTAGTGTTGCTGAATTGTCTGTATGTACTATAAATGAAATGACAAGTTGGTTGAAAATTAATATTAATTTTAAAATGTATCCTTATGTAAAATATGAATGGAAATTTTAATGCTTTGCTTAACTGTATCTATGCTTCATTTGTCGCACAATTTGCATGATTTCAACCAAAAATGGGAAATTTGAGATTTTTAATACATGTCCTCTCTTGCATATTAAAACTATCTACCAGCACTGTTCAAACTGGGGGCTGTCTTTTAAAACTTAACATTGTAGTTATTCTATATGGAAAGCTTTCTGCATGTATTTTCTTAATATATGGACAAGACCCAGCCCTATTTTCATTCATGATTAATTATCATATATTGGTAGGAACTGATGTCAAAATGCTTTCTGTATCAGCTGAAAATTCTGAAAGTCATTTACCGTAATCTGAAGGGCACCAACATGAAATATGCCATACATGAGATAAATTACGCAATTGTAGACACTGATAGTTACAAAGAAGTTGAACACTTTCTCACCACTCAACTTTGAGTTTACCTCTAGTTTTTATTCCAAGTTCAAACTTAAAATCTCACAAATGATTTTCTGTACTAATGTGCAAAAAGTTTGAATATGAAAAAAAAAATACCCCGCTTGTTTCACATTTCAAACAGGTTGTTTTGGTCATTTAAGTCTTGAGTTAGAAACATGACGTCAGGCTGCAAGCACTGCTGAACTGGCCAAAAACGTCAACTGTAGATGTAAAACAGCTGCTCTGCACTCAGAACAACTGTTTTGAATTCAAAATGGGATATTTAAACTTGAGAATGGCACAAAGTCAAAACACTTTGCACATTCCTACTCTGGCCTTTATACTGCATATGAAGTAGGTAGCTGCCCAATTTGAAATTTTGGTCAAAGTAAGGAGAACTGCAATTTGTTCCATTTTCTCAAGCCAACCGTATACCCTGAGCAAGACTGTTATAATCCCGTTGGCAGAACATTGGCCAATTTCAACAAAAAACTGAATGAATGTCTGCTGGGCTGACCTGAATTTTGAATGTCAAGTTAGGCATTCCTCTTTCAGAAAAAAAGCAGATGTAAATGTTATTTCTACTCTTTTTACATGCGTTTCAATTAAAATTAAAACAATCTATAGGGGGGAAAAAGATCTGTTTTCCCTGATATCCTTTAACTGAGTACTCCAATCCACAATATGTAAGAAATTAATCAGACAAACAGTATGAGATGATACATGGGTGTAGTAGCCTTGCTTTATCATAGCTATCTTACCATAGCTAGAGATTTTCTTTTTGGCTTTGAATATTGTATCAAAGAAATACCTAATTAGGATTATAATATACTTTTCCCAATTGCCTATTAGCGTTCAACTACCAATCGGTTCTTATTCCCAGTTTCTAATGTAAGAGCACAAAGAACACCTAATGTAACAGCACAAAGTGTCCCACCAGTTTCTCCACTTTTAATTGATGCTGTGTGCATTTGCCTGGCCCTGATTCCCCCCCCCCCCAAAAAAAACCATTCCTATTTATGAGGAGGCACAGGTAGTCCTCAGTTAGCAACTGCCTCATTAAACAACCATTCATAGTTATGACGGTGATGAAAAAAGAACTTTGCAACCAATCTTCGCATTTACCACTTTTGCAGATCTGTAAAACAAAAGAAAGCTAAAGTAAAAAAAAGATACACACAGTTGCAATCTCAATGACTGCTTTGTATGGAAAAAAAAGTGTACAGCTCTGGCTTGAAGTGTAGAGTCCTTGGTGCTCTCTGAGCTTGATTGTTTGCAGACACTTGATTACCCAACTAGGTATCACCATTGTTCTGACCTAGGCTTCCTGATACAGTAAAAAGCACCCAATTAATCCCTAAACCCCCTTTTTTAATTTTACCGTCTGTGAATTCCTTTCATTCACAGCACGTGCTGAATCACTAAGAGTTTATAAATAGTCCAACAGAAGTCTGCCACAGTCCTTCGGATAAGGCTGGTAAATACTACCTTTATCTTTGACACACTGCCAAAGACCTAATTGGCAATTATCTTGGCAAGGCAACACAGAAACGGAGCTTCAAAGTACAAACCGACACCATCCACAAAGTTGCTTCCTATAAAGGCTCACATGCCTTTGCTCTTCCTTTATATGTTATGCGAGGGGCCAATCATCTCCAAGCCTTACTCCCGAGTCGTCCCTTTTGTTTTAACTGTTCTTGCCTTCTGGCAGCTCTGCGCATGCACGCACTATGAACAGGCTCCCCCTGTTCCTCTGCCTCTCTGATGTCCGACTCTGGAGACTCCAGAGTCCGCACATAACTCCCAGATGGCCCTGGCTCCATCTCTGTCTCTGATGCAGAGCCCTCGTCCGAACCTTCCCCAGACTCCAGGACTGGCCCATGTTCCTCCCCAGCCTCCTCACTGTCTGACTCCGCAGCTCCACAGGCTGCTGGCGGACCACCACAACCATCAATGCTAGTGCAGAGAGAGCACCAAGGACTTCACAGTAAAATAGTTACTCCTAAGTTCTGCAGAGCCTAAACATAAGAAATGAAAATATTGCCCCTCATGTAATTCTAGACACAAAGCAGCTGAATTGTAAATATACTAGCCCAGCCAAACAGCAGCAGCAACAACAAAATCACAGGTTTATAGTTGTTTCCAGACTGGCACAAAGACTGTGGAAAAATTCTCACTAACTGTAGCTTGGTAAATATACCTTCTCTTCCATGCAGCTCCCCAATAAATATTAAAGATATTACAAACTCTTGACTCTATTTTCAATTTAACAAACTAAATTCCTTTCCTATTGTTCACTGACCAGAATTTTGTACAATTATGCAATAAAAATTAGAATATTCAAGGAAAATGGGGCAAATTAACAAAGACGAAACAAAATGCAAATATTAAAATTCCAAGAGTTAACTAAAATACTTCTTCAAATTAGATTACTAAACTACTAGATAATTATTAAATATTTCATGTAGGATATTAAAAATCTAATATTCTAAAACATTGTGTTACTTAACTATCAAACAACTAATACTAAAACATCCATTATTAAATCAAAGTCAATGATTCATTATATTGCTTCATATATGTCAGCCCTTTCAGGTAGTCTAGACAAGAAATCAGAACTACTTTTGTCCTTGTTCGTTGCGGTGTGAGGCTACCAATGAGTTCAGGTTTCCTCATCTAACAGCTCTCTCGTGTTCTTGCAATCTGGTGGATTGGTGCACCACAAAGATAGCTTGGAGGTGGGAGAAACTTCTAATGTAATTTACCGGATTCCCTGCATGGATTGCCCTTGTAACTATATAGGGCAGATAGGGAGGAAGCTAACCACCAGATTGCAAGAACATGAGTGAGCCGTTAACAAGGATTGTTGGACTCATTGATAGCCTCACACTGCAATGAAAAAGAACATGCATTCAATTTCGCAGCTACTACAATTGTTGCGGAGCAGGGACAAAAATAGCCAGAGAAATGATTGAAGCCTAGGAATTAGCCCCTTATCAGTCAACAGGAGTGCTGATCATGTATTTAGGAGCTGAGGACTTGGCAGCACAAAGGAACAACGATCAACAACTTAATAGCCTGCCATCAACAGCCTAATTATCAACTAAAAGCTACCCACAACCAGTGTTGAAACAAGTTTAGAACAGGCCAGTGCACATATTCTGGAGAGATGGAAGTTCCCTGAGGATGGGCTCCAGCATAAACTTGGAAGCTTGGAAGAATAAACCTTTGGTCCCTATGACTGACTCAGACTGAATTCTGCAACAAAAAAATGGTATATAATCCATATGTTAAACAATGCATGAAATGAATTAATCATATGGGACTGTCTCTTGCAAGTTTACTCCTGTACTTTTAACAGAAACTTTTTTTTTCTTCCTAAGGTTTCCCCCAAATGCATGATCTGCTTTCTCTGGCACAACCTAATATTGATACATGAGTTGCGCTCCTGAACCTAACATCGTAGGCTGAGAGTGAGGGACCGGCCCAAACTCACCCAGCCGGCTTTCATGCCCAAGGCTGGACTAAAACTCACTGTCTCTTGGTTTCTAGCCTGGTGCCTCAGCCACTAGCCCAAACTGGCTCTCAGAAGCTTTCTTTCAAATGGTCAGTGATATTTTACTTGATTTAATTCCTCCGTTTTAAGCTGCCAAGTATTCAAAGAAGCATATCCGTGTCAGTTTGTAGACTTTCTACATGCTAAATATAATAACAGATGGTTAACTGAGGGATTTGAAGATTAGTGTAAAGTTTAGCTCAACCTAAACTGACATCCCGATATAGTCAGTTGGTGCCAACGCTGACTATTGGGGGCGAGTCATTAGCCCCCACGGAGAGGGCTCGAAACTTAGGCGTCCTTCTGGACTCACAGCTATCTTTAGAAGAACACCTGACGGCTGTGGCCAGAAGGGCTTTTTATCAGGTTCGCCTGATACGCCAGTTGCGCCCCTTTCTAAATCGGGACTCATTAAACACGGTCACTCATGCCCTCGTCACTTCCCGCCTGGACTACTGCAATGCTCTCTACATGGGGCTCCCCTTGAAGAGCACCCGGAGGCTCCAGTTGGTCCAGAATGCAGCCGCGCGGGTAGTTATGGGAGTGATGTGGCGCTCCCATGTGACACCCCTCCTGCGCGAGCTGCACTGGCTTCCTGTGTTCTTCCGGGTGCACTTCAAGGTTTTGGTTACCACCTTTAAAACGCTCCATGGCTTAGGACCGGGCTATCTTCGAGACCGCCTTCTGCCACCAGTACCCTCTCACCGACCAGTACGCTCCCATAGAGAGGGGCTTCTCAGGGTGCCGTCGGTCAAACAGTGTCGACTGACGGCCCCCAGGGGGAGAGCCTTCTCTGTGGGGGCACCCACCATGTGGAACAAGCTCCCCCCGGAGATACGGACAATCCCAGATCTCCGCGCTTTCCGCCGTGCCCTCAAGACGTTTCTATTCCAGCAGGCTGGCCTGGACTAACCTCTTCTAAAATTGCTCTTATATTTTTAAATCTTAATCTCATAAATTTAGAGTTTTAATTTTAGGTTTAAGACCAAATTATTTAATTGTATTTTAATCAATTCTTTAAAATATTTGTATTATATGTATTTTATCATTTGTCTGTACACCGCCCTGAGTCCCCCGGGAGTAGAGCGGTATATAAATATAATATAATAATAATAATAATAATAAAACCTGTTGCCAAACATATATATATATACATGGGAGGAGAATTTATTGAGGTTTTCTCCCAGCACCCAGCCAGGGTGGATCCTACATGCTAAATGTTAAATTTAATTGAGCATTTTTTCCTCTTTCTTTGTACACTATTTTTTTTTCTTCGTTGTTGTTGTTAGGGTTGAAAGTATGTTTCTGTTTTGTTTGTTTTACTGTTTTGTATTTTATTTTCTATGATAAAACAATACATTTTTTTAAATAAAAAAAGCATATTAGGTAAAACGGAGGAGGGCAAGGCAAGATTGCAGGCGGGGGCGGGGGGGAGGAGGGGAGACGGGACGACAAATCAACCTGATTTATTACACCTTGCCTCTCAAACGTAGGCAAGGACGAGGCACACCGACCGCCCTTTCTCTCCCGCCCTTTCAATGTTCGGTTCTAGTTCATTTTAAGTCAAACTTGGCCGCTTTAAGACTTGTGGACTTCAACTCCCAGAATTCTCCAGCCATGCTATGCATAGCTGGAAAATTCTGGGAGTTGAAGTCCACAAGTCTTAAAGCGGCCAAGTTTGAAGACCTCTGAATTTTAAGTTAAGGCCATGGCACCGCCTGCTGGTCCTGCAACCCAGAACAATCCTGATTGGCTGCCGAGCAGGAAAAACCAAAGGCTACAACCAATCGCCTGTGCCCATTGCCCAGGGCCGCCTTAGCGCACCCCGGCGCTCTTTGGAAGAGAGAAAGAATGAGAGAGAGAGAGAGAGAGAGAGAGGCGGGGAACAGATTCTGTGATGACGTAGGCGCCGGCCTCTGCCCGCCCTCCTGCCTTCCGACTAAGAAGCCGGCGGCCGCTTGTCACACGCACACACGCACACACACACACACGCAGACCTTCGCGCTGCGCAAGCCCGGAAGCCGCGTGCCGACCCACTTGATTTCTCGTCCGAGGCTACGGAAACGTCTCAGGCGCCGCAACCGCGCCTCCTTATTTCTTCGCAACCCCGCGCGACCATGTCAGTTTCCCCGGTGAAAAAGCAGAAGATGGAGTCGGCGCTGGAGCAGCTCAAGCAACACACCACCGTGGTGGCCGACACGGGGGATTTCCACGGTGAGGGGCGACGATCCCCCCCCCTTTTTTTTAAGGATCCGGGGGAGAAATAGATAGAACGGGGGATCTCCTTTGAGATCTGGGGTTCCCTATCGAGTCCGATCCGGCTGGCTGGATGTAAATGCTCTTTCCCCGCCTTCTTATCTCCCGCCTGCAGGGAAAGCTGGTTGAGAGTGGGAAGAGATGAGGAAGTCGTGTTTTTCTTAGCCCGGTGCAATGCTTATTTTCGCACAAACAGGCCTAATAAGTCTACCCACTCAGTAGAAGGAAAAACATTTAGAAGCTCTCTGCAGTGTTGGAATATTCATAAGCTTTCTCTAGTTCAGGGGTGGGCAAATGTGGCTCTTTTACAACCTGTGGACTTCAACTCCCAGAATTCCTGAGACAGC
>WNWU01000001.1:2701352-2722440 GCA_012654045.1 Ptyas mucosa
TGAAGTCCTCCAGGCTTAAAAGTTGCCAAGGTTGCAGACCCTTGCTCTAGTTGACTTTAAAAAGGTGATTTTATTGGATTCCAATTTTGTTTTCATGGGCAATTTAAGGGCACCCTGTTTATGAGGGAGCTTGAAAAATCAGACCTTGAATGGGAGAGTCCGCCAGGAAGTCTCATAGCTATAGATTAAGCTAAAATGTTTAAGGGCGGGTGGAGTGGAGAATTCAGAAGAAGGAATTGGCGTTCCACTTCTGTTCTGTTGCCAAGAAAACAACATGGATTAATCGCTCTAGCTTCTGTGCCTACTGGCAGAGAAATGCATGCATATCAGGTCTTTAGCTGTATTTTGTGGTCGTCACCCACAATTTAGTTCTTAGGGATTAAGGAATTTGACTTCAATTCATTCTAAAATGCAAGGCTTTGAAAAAGTTTACATGTTACTAACCTGTAGCCTTTCTAACACAGTGTGATTAACTAACTCCTTTCCGCAAGGAGAGGAGCATTAAAAAGGTCCCACCTCTGTTATTGTGGAGTGATATAAGCCACTTAGAAGATGTTATTTATGCAAAAGCAGAAGTAACTCACAGTTTGGATAAGTGATAATTTATTAAACGTGCCTGCTGCCCAACTATCAGCAAGAGTTGACAATTGTTAAAACATTGTATATTTTAAAAAAATCTTTCAGATAATCTTTTAAACTCTCTCACCGTTTAACTCTTACCTGTTAGTCTGCATAGTTTTGCAAGTAATTGATGTTTATATTTTTCTGGAGGATGTGCCTATTGATTTTTTCAAATCCTAGCTTAATTCTTCTTGGACTTAATGGCTGAAGAGAATCATTATATAGTTTTCTATTAATTGCTATTAAAATCAGCTTTTAATGTGCTTTTCTATTTAAATGCTATTGAAAATCGGCTTTTATAAGTAAGCTGCTCTGTTTACAAAGCTCCTATGTATTCTACCACTACTCTCGCTACACAATTGCATAAAATAGTATTGCTTGCAAAATTTAATATTTTTTGATCTATTGCTTAGAATGTCAATGTATAATATACATGGATAATAGTCATTTCTCAGGGTAAAAATTGCTCAAAGAATCTAACCTAACATGAAATATTAACTATTTTGTAAATGGTCTTATGAAAGACATTTCTTCTTCCTGTTGCTTAACAGGTGATGGAATCTTGCTGATGGGCTATGAGTTAGCAGATTTTGACAAGAAAAAAAAATCTTTTTAACTTGAGAATAAAACTTGCAGAGCAGGAAATTACCTTCTATATGTGATGGTGTTAAATATTTGATGTCAAAATACTTCTGTAAATTTTCTATGGAAATATTGCACAATATATTTAAGAATATCACATGGCTATGTGGGTTTCTGTGATGCCACTTATGTAACTTTGCAAAGAACTTTGGTATGGTATGTCCTCCTTAAGTAGTTGGAGATGATTACCAGCATATCTATGTTCAAAGCACCTACAGGGAGCTTCACCATGAAAAGCACAATTTTCTAGCCTGCATATGTAGCATTTTGGAATGTAAAAACATACTTAAGACATGCCAGTTGAGAAATAGTTGTTTCTACATTACAGTGCATGTGCATTGTCCTACATAGACAGGAATTCTACTTTTGGTAAATCTCCCTGCAAATTATTTGAGTCAACCTTTGAATATGGACAAGGTAATAGTCATGTGCATGTGCATAGTATATCAAAATCATATTTTATTTTTATTTTTTTGCCTTATAAAAGTTGCTTTTTGCAAGTAGATGTGGGATAACTGTGAAACACATCTGGAGCTTGATATGGTGAGAACTGCAACTATTGGCTCTTTACTGCACAGAGCTTTCTATTCAAAGGCAAAAATGTGCTAAGAGTACAGATACAGATGTAACACTTGTCTGCAAGTTATTAAATACATCTGTTTACTATAAGAGAAAGTTCAAAGTTACTATGGCTGAATGAGTGGAACTTACAACCGGTCCTTGAAGTTTTGGTCATCCCAGCACTTCTGAGGTCATGTGATTACTATCTGGATGCTTGGCACTGGCTCACAACAATTGTGGCATTCTGTGGTCACATGATCGCCATTTGCGACCGCCATTTTCTTCTCAGCTTCACATAAGTGAAGTCAATGGAAAAGCTGGCAAAGAAGACTACAAGTTGCTCAGGTAATTCTCCCACATCCAGCAGCAGCCAACCCAAGCCTCACTGTGCTTGTGTCACACTACACTGGCCTCTGGCACACACGGGTGCTCTCTCTCAGCCAACAGCAGCCATTTACCTGCCTGCTGGCCAGCTTGCAAATCGTCTGAGACTTGCAACTTTCTGCCAGCTTCCCCACTGATTTTGCTTGTGGGACGCTGGCAGGAAGTTGCAAGGAGGTCCTTGTTTAACGACGGCAACAGGGACTGTCCGGATTGCCATCATTAAACAATGCAGTCTGTAACATTGTTCTTTATAACCACATCACTTGGTAACAGAAATTCTGGTCCCAATGACTTATTAACAGAAGACTGTCTACATTGAAATGTTGAAAGAGGGAATGGAGTAATTAGTACTTCCTAAATTTGCATAAATGAAGAAGTTCACAAAGAACAGTTTGCATAACTGGGTATCATTTTGCTCTTAATTAAATTCTATTCCATGACTTTTGCTATTCAGAAGTTTGAAACAAAGCTGTGTTGCTTTTTACGCTTTGAAGAATACTGGTTACTAACGAAAGTTACATTAAAAGTTTTTTTAAAAGGTGATTAACTAGTGTTAATTTGGTGTCTCAAAATTATGATAATTGGCTGCTTATATCTGAACAATTAAAACTACTGTGTATAAATAGTTCTCGACTTAATGACCACAATTGAATCCAACATTTTTGTTGTTAAGCAAGACAGTTGTTAAGTGAGTTTTGGCCCATTTTTTTAGCTTTCTTGCCATAGTTGTTAAGTGAATCGCTGCAGTGGTTAAGTGAATCGTTTGGTCATTAAGCGAATCTGGCTTCCCCCATTGACTTTGCTTGTCCGAAGCCAGCTGGACAGGTTACAAATGGTGATCATGTGACCCCAGGACAGTGCAACTCTCATAAATACATGCCAGTTGCCAAGTGTGACCATGGGAGTGCTAACAATGGTCGTAATTGTGAAAACTGGTCATAAATCACTTTTTTCAATGCTATTGTAACTTCGAACAACGAGTGATTATAAGTTGAGGTCAACCTGTATATTAATTCCAGATGGACTGCTTCCAGTACAGCCTATCAAACAAGCTCGCAAACTCCCAAAGTGATATTATATACAGCAGGTGTCATTTTAAAAATGTCCCCTCGTGTAAAAAGAAACAAATTAGAGAATGCACGCAGGCCAAGACCTCTAGAATTCTTAAACAACTCTGAAATAGTTTCTGAGTCTCTGCCTCAGAACTTTTCCTTCATAGGAATACATTTCATTCTGTTGGGGTTTTTTGTAGATTTTTCTTTTCTTGTTAAATCTCGACTATTTTTGTTAAACTATATTTTCATTGGTTTAATTATTACACTCTGAGTTAGATTCAAATATTGTAGATCTTGGTTTGACTGCATATTTTCCAATTATGAAAAGGTCCCTTTACTGAAGTGCCTTTTTATTTTTTATTTTTTGATTTGATTTATATGCCACCTTTCTCCGGAGACTCAGGGCGGTTTACAATGTTACAATAGCCTTCATACTTTTTGTATATATTTATACAAAGTCAGCTTATTGCCCCCACAACCTGGGTCCTCATTTTACCTACCTTTGAAAGGATGGAAGGCTGAGTCAACCTTGAGCCTGGTGAGATTTGAACTTGCAGTAATTGCAGGCAGCTGATGTTAATAACAGTGCTTTAGTCTGCTGCGCCACCAGGGCTCTTTTGTTGTTGTTAGTTGCACAATCATGTCCGACCCATTGCGACCCCAAGGACAATGTTCCTCCAGGCCTTCCTGTCCTCTACCATCCTCTGGAGTCATTTTAGTAGGGATGTCTCATTAGTAACATTCTCACCGACACTTGAATTTGCCTTTTCACTTTGGTGCCCAAGACATGCCATGTTTTTCCAGATTGTTATTTTTTTCTGTTGTTACATTGCTCTTTTTCAGACTGATTTCATGTAGTGGATTGTATCTGTACAGCATATTGAAATTTGTTTGCACCGTGGTAAAAATCATTATGTTAATCAATATAGGACATAGCAAGAAAGTTGTTATGGAGAACAGCCTTCCTACTATCAACCTCCTATATGACTTTGAATGAGTCTTTGAATAATATATCCTAGCTGCTAATTTTACTAAGAACTATATCTGTCTCTTCTTAATTATATTATATGCGAACATAATTTCTGGCACTGGAATAACTACATTAATTACATTGCTCCATCTTATCGCATATCCTTAAAACAATTCTTAACAAGCTGAGAGGCTAACATCCATGCCCCCCCAACCTTTTTATTCTTGTTTGCTGCTTTTCTTTCCACAGCTATCGAAGAGTACAAGCCTCTAGATGCTACTACCAACCCATCCCTGATACTAGCTGCAGCTCAGATGCCAGCCTATCAGCAACTGGTAGAAGATGCTATTGCATACGGAAAGAAACTTGGTGGGTGAGTAAGTTTGCCAATGTTCTAATTTTGCCGCTTTGACACTTAGTTGGTATTATCAATATGCGTCCTCCTCACTCTCTGTTGTCTTTCACCTTCACATAAGATACTGTCTGATTTAAACCGGGATCAAAAAAATTAAGTAATGGCAGAATAGAGGAAGTCAAAGCCCTTCTGCAAATTGCCAGCCACTCCCAGTTTTTTTCTCATTACAGAAGGAAGAAGGAAGAAGGGAATAGTTGGCTCAAGTGCACCACTAGGGAATGAGTCAGAGGTTTAAATAGGGTTCTCTTCTGAGGTTGCATTAATCACATTTGTCCCAGGAGTTAAAGACTTAGATTAATGTTGATAAAGCTCAGAACATTTGTATTTGTACACGTGCACACCTTTTAAGTCAGTGATGATTCCTAGTAACTGGCTGGACAAGTCCCTATGGTTTTCTAGGTAAGATTTCAGAAGTGGTTTGCCATTGCCTCCTTCCTAGGGCTGAGAGGGTGACTGGCTCAATGTCCCTTAACTGGCTTTATGCCTTAAGGCAGGACTAGAACTTATGGTCTCCTATTTTCTAGTCTGGCACCTTAACCATTGCATTAAACTGACACTATAAAGTTCAGAACATCATGCAAAGAATTTATATTACTGTTCCAATGTGACTCATTTATTTTTGTAGATGTCACATTGGCACCACATTTGTTCCTCAGTACATGAACTTCTACTTTGATTATTATACAATTCTAGGTCAGAAAATGAACAAGTTACAAATGCTTGCGATAAGCTTTTTGTACTGTTTGGGGCAGAAATACTGAAGAGGATACCTGGCCGTGTATCCACAGAAGTAGACGCAAGGTGAATATTTTCTGAATTCATCAAGTATATTATTTATATTTGTTTGTTTGTTTGATTGATTGATTGATTTATATCCAGACTGTACTTCAGGAAATCAAAGTGGCATGCATCCCCCATCTTATTTATACCCATAAGACAAAAACTGTGAGATAGGCTTGGGTGACTATCTGATGCAGAACACCTGAGCCTGAAGATGGACTTGAATCTGGGACTCTGTATTTCTAGTCTAAGTTCGTAACTCCAATACCACATTGGCTCTCATAATGTTGCATATGAGCCTGTGAAGATTATCAGTGGAGGTGTGACTCTGAGTGGCTCACAGCATAAAAACAAAACAACAGATATACAATTCAGATAAAAAGATAGTGAAAAACAAAAGCAGATGGTGGATCTGGTCAACACAACAAATCACACACCCAACAAGGGGTTCCAACCACTCCAGCCCAAAGCATTTTTTGTTATGTCTCTCTTGCATGGATTTGAGAGATGGCCACCCTCTTATTTGCATTTATGTACTGGAGTCTTTTGTTTAGCTTACCATTCATGTTTTCTCTTAAGGCTTCCAGCTGAAGGCCTTGTTTAGAAAGGCCTTTGAATAAGCCCTTTGTTGCCCTACTATTAAGATACTAATTTTCTTAACGGTATTTGTGGGGTTTTTTTAACGTTATTCAGATTATTTTATTTGATAGGTTGTAATGTTTAAGACAGTGCAGAAGGAGTAGAAATGGCGCATGATAAATAGATATGGCGAAGCTGCCAATTTTAATGGTGTTTTCGCCTAATGACATTGACTTCTTAAACAGAGGACTGAGGTGTGGCAATGGTATAGAAAGACATGAATGTTGCATCCCATATCTTTGCATATTTGCCTACTTGAGTATAGTTTACACGAATTATAACGAAACATAAAATATATCTTTTTATTTTAAAGGTTGTCTTTTGATAAAGAAGGCATGGTTAAGAGAGCCAGACAATTCATAGATCTTTATAAAGACATAGGAATTAGCAAAGATCGTATCCTCATCAAGCTGTCATCAACATGGGAGGGCATCCAAGCTGGCAAGTAAGTGTAACCAGGAACAGTAGTACAGTATAAGGCTTATTTGGTAGCTATTTGATATTCCGTTTGTCATTTTTTGCATAGGAATTTCTATCTTGACCCTATCTTGTCTATTTTTACCATACGCATTTCTTAAAATAGTTCATTCTGATTATGTTCATCTTTTAGGTTTCCTCTGACATAGCCAGTTTTCATTTCCATTTAACAACGTGGGCAGAAAAACGTGCAGTTAAATACAGCCATTTTCATTTCTTTCAAGATACATTTTTTAAAAAATTTGATTTATATGCCGCCCTTCTCCGGACACTCAGGGCGGCTTACAAGGCATTAAGCAATAGCCTTCATACTTTTGTATATTTATACAAAGTCAGCTTATTGCCCCCACAGTCTGGGTTCTCATTTCACCTGCCTTAGAAAGGATGGAAGGCTGAGTCAACCTCAAGCCTGGTGGGATTTGAACTTGCAGTAATTGCAGGCAGCTGAATGTTAATTACAGTGCTTTAGTGCTTTAGTGCTTTAGTCTGCCACGCCACCATTTATTTCTTGCAACATGCTACATCAGAAGTCTCAAACTTAAGCGCCCCCCCCCCCCGCCGTCATTTTATGCAGCCCATTCCTCACCCCAACATAACAAGAGAGAAATGACCAGACACAGGACAGCAGCGTGCCAATATTGGACAGGAGCTACAGAACCCCCACCCCACCTTCCTAAGAAAAAAAACACGGTGTGACAAGCCAATTGACAGCTGCAGTCTAGCCTTGTATCAAGGCATAGAAGGGCCTGTAAGTTTGACACTGGTGATGAGCTGTGGTAGTGGGTACAGAAGCAGCTATCCTTATGTCTGACAAATAAATCATCATTTCAGATTTAAATGTCTTCTTTTGCCATTTGAACAGATGAATAGATGTATGCTTAAACAATGTGTTCAAAACTAGATGTTTTTCTAAGTAGATACTGACCAAGCAATCATTCTAATTTGTTGCTGACTCAATTTTCATGTATCTCTTATATTCCTACTCATCCATCCATGTTGACTAACAGAATAATTTCCCCTGCAGTGTCACATTCATTTATCCCTTCCTGGATCACATTACAGTCTGAGTTGCAATTTCCATATGCTGAGATCATCATTAGATGAGACTATATATTTTGATCCCCATCACGTTTCACCAGTCAAAGCTTTCACAGAACACTTTTTGATGAGTAGTCACATCCATGTCACAAGTAGCCTTCCCTCCTAATGCTTAGCGTGCCAAGATGGACTGTATGCCACAAGGAAAACTGAAATTCTATTTTATTCCAATTGTCCTTCCGCTGTTCTATGAAAGCTTGGCTCTATAACGCAGAGACCACTTTGCAAGCTAATATACTATTGCCCACATCCCACTAACCACGAAGAAAACAAAGTGTCCTGACTCACTGAGAAGACATTTCTTTTTTTAAAAAGTAACGTTTAAAATAAAATTGTATATACAGCATTGAATAAAATTGCATACATAAGAGAAGTGATACTGATGGGAAAAATAATTCTGCTCGGTTTTATCTTGCAGGATCCTTGAAGAGCAGCATGGGATTCATTGTAATATGACCCTGCTCTTTTCCTTTGCTCAGGCAGTTGCTTGTGCAGAAGCAGGGGTCACCCTCATTTCTCCTTTCGTTGGGCGTATTCTGGATTGGTATGTTGCAAATACGGACAAAAAAACCTATGAGCCATCAGAGGACCCAGGTAATTGAATAAGTGTGGCTGAGAAATTAAGTTTGCAATTGAATTGACCTGCAATGTTCGTTATTCGAAAATAAGCCATTCTGAGGATTTCTTTACCCCTGAATAAAGTTGCAGTAATTGCTTTAAATAGTTACCTTATGTTCTCTTTTAGGGGTAAAGAGTGTCACTAAAATCTACCATTATTACAAAAAGTTTGGCTATAAAACTATTGTAATGGGAGCTTCTTTTCGGAACACTGGACAAATCAAAGCACTGACTGGCTGTGACTTTCTCACCATTTCACCTAAACTTCTGGGAGAGCTCAGTAAAGATAATAGCAAACTTACACCAAAGTTGAGCGTCAAAGATGGTAAGTTTTCTGTCTTACTAAACATGTGGGGTCCAATAGCCTTATACAAACATCGCTCAATACAGTTTAAATAGATTAACACCTTAATCATGATCTCTTACCTCATCCTCTCAATGTTAAGGATGTACTTTTACTGAAATATCTACTGTATATGTGTAACGGTTAATCCTTTCAGTGCTCAATAGGTTAAGTTCATTTTTTGAATAACTAATATCTCAAAGAGACACATCAGCATTTTTAAATATATTTACTGTTCAGGGATGTAATATTTCTGCTATGGAACTGACAGGATAATATCAATATCTACATACCCATATTACTTTGTTTACTGAGCCACAATGGCACAGTGGTTAGAGTGCAGTACTGCAGGCTACTTCTGCTGACTGCAGGCTGACTGCAATTTGGCAGTTCAAATCTCACCAGGCTCAAAGTTGACTCAGTCTTCCAGTCCTTCCGAGGTCGGTAAAATGAGGAGCCAGATTGTTGGGGGCAATATGCTGACTCTGTAAAACGCTTCGAGAGGACTATAAAGCTGTTTATAAGACTTAAGTGCTATTGCTACATATTTATATTAGTTTGTTAACTGAATGGTTTCTGTAAGATGTTGAGATTCAGCATTCCCTGTGATAACTGTACGATTCGTATCACAATAAAGTATACCGTTGCCTACTTCCACAATTGGTTGCTTCTATCATCTTCAATACAGCCCAGGCATCTGACTTGGAGAAGGTGCATCTGGATGAAAAGACATTCCGTTGGCTTCATAATGAAGACCAAATGGCTGTGGAGAAACTGTCAGATGGAATCAGAAAGTTTGCTGCTGATGCAGTTAAACTGGAAGTCATGATAAAGGTAAAATTAAGGGTTTCTTGTCTTACTAAATACTATTTTCTAAGTTCCTTCACATGGTACATTTCACAAGCATTGCAAATCTAAATGTTAACCTGTTTATTTTTTATTTTTTGTTGCATGTTTTCATACATGTTCAAGTATAAAACCAACAAATAGTAGAGAGATTTAAATTATAAGTACATTATTTTGTAATTAGGATGTTGATCCCAGGATCCATTTATTATTATGGATTTTATTTATTTTCCACATAGAATTAAATGCAGTTTAAAAATCACTGTAAATTCTTGGATGGCAGATCCTAGGTTATACTACTGTGCTTTTCTTTTATAAATCTGAAGTTTATAAATTAGATATTTTTCCAAATGTTTATATTAAGATTGGATCAGTAGATGTTCACATGCAAACGTTCAAAGCTTGCACATGAATTTTCAACATTGATTTTTTTTTTAATCTTAAAGGCTCCTCTCTTGACTCAAAAGAACATAATCAAAATGAAATTGGTTTCTCCTTTCCCTGTATTAATAACTCTGCTATTTATAACCTTTTAATTTGAAATTTAAACAGACTGCAGGTATAAAAATTGATATATGCTAAACTGTATATAACTTGCAAGCTATTTTCTGGTTTTCAGTTCTACTGCATGTTCTGCATTGGCCTTAAAATAGGTGAAATCCTATCTGCCAGTCTCTTCTTGTACATTAAATGGCAATGATTTCTTAAAATGTCTGCAGCTAATGTGCCTATTATTTTTATATATTTTTCCTCCTTTTTTAGGATCGGATGTTTGGTACTGCAAATGGAAAGTAGACATGGCAAATTTAATGGATGTTACCAGTTTATAGATGTAAAGATTTACATGCTGCATACGAAAAGATTTTCTGTATTCAGAGATTTCTGTATGAATTTGCAGAGAAAAGATTCTTCAGGTCTGCTGTGCTTTTATATATCAGGATTGTAATATTACAATTCTGCATTACCAATATTTTTATTCTTCACTATATTGCAGATGCATAAAGGACCAATTGCCTTGCTTTTTTCTTCAAGGTACTACTATTACTAATAATGATAAAACATTCTGATGTATGAGTGCATTCCAAAAGAATAAAATGTACTACATTTTATACAGCTTTGTTGACTCCTATTGAGGCAAGTCCTCCGTTTGAAGGATGTATACATGCTATTTCTACAAACAAAATCACTGTAAGATTTGGACATTCCATTCTTAGAATTATGAGCAGCTTCCCTACTGTTCTTGTAAAATGGTGCCTCACAGGGTTATTGTTGTGAGAAAAAAGGAGGAAGCAAGATTATGTACAAGCTTGAACTGTACAAACAAAAGATGGGATATACCGTATTTTTCGGAGTGTAAGACACTCTGGAGAATAAAGACACACTTTAGTTTTTGGGGAGGAAAACAAGAAAAAAAAATTCTGCCTCTGCCTGCCAGCATCCATTGGTATTCATCTGGTTAGCAACCTTACAGCAAACAGCCTAGCCAGTTTCAGCATGTTATCACAGCCTGATTCAGCATGAGCAGCTGATTGGTGGTTGGATCGGCCTCCTGGAATACGTCTTGTACTCCTAAAAGTATGGTAAATCTAATTGTAATGCAGTCCAGAGGTGAAATGCTACCGGTTCGCATTGGTTTGGGTGGACTGGTAGCGGCGGCAGCGTGTGGTTTAGCAAACTGGTAGCAGCAGCAGCGCAAAGCTCTACCCACGCTCCCGGACGTCGTTACTTCCTGGTTTTAACCAGGAAGTAACCTGTTTTGACCCTCTGCGCATGCGCAGAAGGCTTTGCACATGCACAGAGTCCAAAATTGCATGTGACGTGTGCAGAGCGGGTACTTCTGAGCCAGTATGGAAAGTAAGTAGATTTTACCCCTGATGCACTCTCATTCCCCAGCTGCTGTTGCCACTGTGCTGCTCCCTCTCCCCAAGATAGAGCAACTAGGATTTTAATACTTAGTGATATTTTGGCCTAGGTCATACTGTCTGCTGTTTGCCCGCGTGCCTAAACTTTTAACCAATACTGTCTTTTCTCAGAATCTGAGGCATTGTTGCAGCTGCATTGAACACCTTCAGTCCCTCCCCCCATTTTGTCTTAATAATAGAATGAGCTTGAAGGGACCTTATAGGTCGTCTAGTCCATCCCCCTGCTCAAGCAGGAAAACCTATACCAATTCAGACAAGTGACTGTCCACTCTCTTCTTAAAAACATCCAGTAATGGAGCGTCCATGATTTCTGAAGGCAAGCTGTTCTATTGGTTAATTGTCCTCACTGTTAGGAAGTTTCTTCTTAATTCCAGGTTGCATGGAAACTCTTAGATTAGTTTCCAACCATTGTTTCTTGTCCTGCGCTCTGGTGCTTTGGAGAATAATTTGACCCCCTCTTCTTTATGGCAGCCCCTCAAATATTGGACTACTGCTATCATGTCACCCCTAATTTTTTTCTTTAGACTAACCAAACCCAAATCCTGCAGCCATTCGTGTGTTTTAGTCTCCAGGCCTTTGATCACCTTAGTTGCTCTTCTCTGAACTTTTTCTAAAGTCTCAACATCTTTTTTGTAGAATTTTAAATGTGAGTTTCAAAGGTAGCAAAGTGCTTTTCAAAAGGCCATCAATACTACATTATTTCTTTGGACTGAATCCTATCAGATACAGTACAGGAATTCTAAGTGCAATACTGGGGATGAGATCCCAGTTTGGCATGGTTCTGATTTAAAAATATACCGTGTTTCCCCGAAAGACCCTGTCTTATATTTTTTTGAGCACTGAAATAACCACTTGGCCTTATTGCCATGCACTCAAAAGCCCAATTGGGCTCATTATCAGGGGATGTCTTATTTTGGGGGAAATAGGGTAGTAGTGACAAGATGACGACCAAATGACTGCAAGGACTCTAAATCCTTTCATTCCCCACCATTCAGTCAGAACTGAAACAGCTTAGATGAGAACCAAAATGTTTACATAGAAAAGCAAAGTCCAGTTGCCTTTTGGGGGGTGGGAAAGCACATTTGGGACAAGTATAGTGGCCGTATCTAATGGGAGCACGAATCAAGAAAGTATTCATGTATTTCATTAAGCACTTCTATTTTTCCATCATAATCTGAGTGTAGATTGTGCCCATATATTTTTATACTGCTGCTTTATTAACTGACAATATTCTTTTATGCAAGGAAGAGGTGTTCTGTAGTAGTTTTAAAGTACTACTGATAGCAGCCTGGGAATAATAGATCAGTAACTTGTTTCTAACTTGTTTTTCCCCCATAAACTGTTCACTGGACAACAATGGAGCAATTTCTACAGAATGCAAGCCTTGGCTATTTTACAGTGGAGTCTTTGGTATTCTCAAAGTGATTGTTTGCTTGCAGATGTTTCATTACCTAAGTAACATCATTGTTAAGCTAAGGAGTCCACCTCGGCTACATCTTCTTTTCTTATTGGCGGGATATTGGAATCTAAAAAAAAACGGAACTCAAGTACTAATGAAACTTTTTAGGTTTTGTAATTCTAGAAAAGTTGCTTTTCTTTTGGCGTTGCATGCAAATGCACTGGAGAAGGTAGTCTGCTTTTTTTAAAAAAAACTAATGGAATGCATTCTTCCTCTGGTTCCTGTGCTACAGTAAAACTACTCTATGACTGTTGTCTGTGTTACCCAACCAAATTGTCTGAGTTTACACAATCATAAGATATGGAATAGATTTGCCTAGACTACAGGGGTTGTCTAGCATGTTATTTAGTCTATTACATGAATCTAAACCTTGATTCGCAAACTCTAGTTTGCAGGAAAACCCTAAGTACTTGTTCAGTCTTGAGTCAAAATTATGCTGTATATAATCTATGCAAGTAGGGTACTATTTCAACGATTAACAAATAAGATTCACAACCTACAACTTGAATATAGTTAATAAGCTTAGTATGAAGCTTTCATATTGACAATGATTTATTTCAAGAATAAAATGGAAAAATTATATACACAAATCGGCATCGTGTGTTAAGACAACACAAGCAAATAAAACCTGAAGTAAAATTTAATCAATCAAAAGCTTTCTATAGTAGGCAAAATAAATGAACCACTATTATCATGCTACAACAGATGAACACATGGAAAATACTAACCAACTCTATGAAATAAATTTAACCTGTCCCATTTTAAAATTAAATATTTTTACAGTTAAATCGTTCTTTTTCTTGAAGTTCACAACTTCTGTTACTAGTAATGTCATTAATAACTTTCACTGTAACCTTTACAATATACTCTATATTCCTATATGAGAGAGAAAAAGTCACTATATAGTCCTACAGCTTGAAATTAATTCGCAATCTGAAATGATAACATAGAATTAATAGATTCACCCTTGGCTTATCAGATCACTTACTCAGCCCAGATCTTACACTGGTTTTGCCCAGATCAGGCACAATGGGAAACGTAGCTAAGAAGAAAAGATTTAAACACATTACAGTTGATGGAAGTTCAGAAACATGGAATTGTGATTGAAATCTTTAAAATCAATGTATCCTTAGTTTATGAAAGTGGGAGGTAGGAAGAAATATTCTTAGACTCATTCAAACTATGAATATCTATGAATCTGATAACAAGCAGGCCTTACTATATGAATTAATATTTGCTTGTTCATGAGCTACAAAATACCATCTTTAGAAATCAGTTGTGTTCTTTTCTATTGGTTGATAAGTGAAAGATTAGCAATGTTCACAAGTCAAATTAACTCTTCCATGTTCATTTATTCTGCTCAGTCACAGGGATGTTTCCGTCATTTTCTGCTGAAAGAACCATTACATCGAGTTAATCACTATAGAGATATTTCCATATGATACATTTAAGGAATAAAGTGCTTGAGAATACTATCTCTTATTCTAGCAACAATCTCAAATTGACCAATTTCAGGGTGGGGGTGGAGAATGCTGGCACAAATTACTAAAGCTGGTTACAGTAATGCAGGGATGCATTCGCAAAAGCAAAAATTCTGTATTTTACTAGTCATGTCATCTGCCTTTTCTTACCTGCTATTGCAGAGAAAAATAAGATTCTGCACAGCTGCAACAGTAGAATTTTCATTTTGTCCAGTGACAAGGTGTCTGTCAAGCACGACATGAACTGCATCTACCTTGCTGGCTGCGGTGGAAATATATATATTCACATCATGATTTACACTTGTAACAATATATCACTTTTCAAAAACCTAAGAAAAATGTTACCTATTTTTAAAACATTAATAAGAAATGCTTACTTTTCTTTCTTTGCAAGAAAGAAATGAATTTCTTTGTGTGAAATTCATACTTGAATCCTGCATTGGTAAAGATGTAGGCATTTATGTTTAACAGTCTTCTAAAAGGCCTTTAGAATGTTAAGAGGGATAAGTTTGAGCCAAAGTAAGTCTTGTGCTTTCTCAATATAATGAAAAAGGAGGAAAGGTCAGTTTCCTGGTTGGATATCATCTCCTCTTGCAGGTAAAGAAGGAAAAGGTGAATGACCATCACATGTTGCAGTTCATTTCATATACAGTATTATCTAAACCAGGATTTCAAGCTTAAAATGTGCATGAAACTCCACCTTATGTTGTGTGGCTTGTGCCTCACACACTATTTGATAGAATAGAGTATCATCCTGATAATCTTTAGGCTGATAAAAAAAATGAAGTACAGATCTGTTCCAGGACAGGACTCTGCAATGAGGCATGAAGCAGTACATTACCTCTGATAGAGAGGAGACTGTAAGTCTAATGCCTAGTTCAAGAGTAGCTATGCAATTCTTATTGCAGATTACCATTCTACAACACATTGCCATTCCATTACATTCCAGCATCAGGAAAGCAAGCTTTGGTTGATGCTAGTGTGATCTTTATTCTGAAATTGCTACATTGCAATACTTTGCTATTAATTAGCAACAGCACTGTTTGAAGTGGGTCCCACAAACAAGTGGGTCCCATTAAAGTAGAGGTTAGTTTTCTAATTTAGGAAAAATGCATCTCTTAAAGCTTTTTACTGAACTGCGGAAAAAACAATTACTACCAACCTGCCTTCCATGGAGGACCTGTATACTGCACGAGTCAAAAAGAGGGCTGTGAAAATATTTACAGACCCCTCGCATCCTGGACATCAATTGTTTCAACTCCTACCCTAAAACGACGCTATAGAGCACTGCACACCAGAACAACTAGACACAAGAACATTTTCCCCCTGAACGCCATCACTCTGCTAAACAAATAATTCCCTCAACACTGTCAAACTATTTACTAAGCATTACTATTAATCTTCTCATCGTTCCTATCACCCATCTCCTCCCATTTATGACTGTATGACTGTAACCTTGGCGAACGTATCTTTTCTTTATGTACACCGAGAGCGTATGCACCAAGACAAATTCCTTGTGTGTCCAATCACACTTGGCTAATAAAAAATTCTAGTCCTTAAAGCTTTTTAATTGTAGGGTGGAGAGACTGGTGTAACTATTCATTGCTATGACCACGGTGCTGCAAATTTGATGCTATTAATTAAGTGGGCAACCAGGTCAAAATAGTTTCTACAGACTTGAGAAAACCACTATTGTCTCACTGTACTTTATTCTTAAGATCCCAAGGTATGTAAAAAGAAATCCTATTCATCCATACTTTAAATTCCTATAAATTATTACCACACCGTACTTTCTACTTTAATGTGTTCAGAAAATAGTTTAGTGATTCTAAATACATACTGATTTTAACAAGTATTAATAAAAATCTATGTCAGCAGGAAATATTAAAATGGCATACCACTAAAAGTAGCTCCAGAATCTTTTGAAAAGTCTTCAACAATAATGGGTAAGCTGGCAAAACTAGGAAGTCTTACAAGTTCATAGACAGAAGGCTGGAAGAAACACAAGAATAAAAGTAATATTTTTACATTGTATTATAGTGAAACCTATGCAGGAAGATTTATGTTTTGGTTATAGAACTAAGTAGAACTTCACATAATTCAGCAAAGCAGTTCCTAATCAAGAGAGTACAGCAGGATCACTTTATATGAAATACAGAATTAAATGCATTACCGTTGCAAATGATTCCTCTAACGATTACTAATTCAGTTTCATTGTAGGTATAACTGTATTTATACTCTCTGCATGTGATTATCTTGAGCTTGCTAAAGTACCTTGAGAATCTCTTGGATATAAAACTAGATTTCAAAACTTCAAAACTAGATTTCACTAGATTGAAAAACTACATCATACTGCCTGGATTTTTAACAGTACCTGGGCAATCTTAATCCATTTCCAAAAATGTAGCAGGATTAGACCAGATGGGAGACCATTGTTGTAGGTTAAACCAGGACATTGAAAAGCTAATAATAATAATAATAATAATAATAATAATAATAATAATAATAACAACAACAACAACAACAACAACAACAACAACAGAAACACAGATACCACATAGGTAAATCTGTGAAATTATAGGAAATAAAGTTTCATTCAAAGAGACTTTATATCACATAGGTTTCTACTGAAACCTTTCAAGAGAGCTATCTAGCGTGAAAAATGCACTGTTCCTTCAGCATGCAATACCTACTCCTGTTAAACTGTATTCTTGAAACACCCAGGATTTGTCTTCATTCGTGGCACAACATAAGGCAGCAACTCCATTTCCAATAGCACAAATAGGCTCTATTAAAAAAATAAATCTTTATATAAAATCTTCAGTTTTATGAATTTTGAAATGGGTCTTTATACATGCTGTATAAATGCAATGTTTATTTTTTCCTGTTTATGTTTTTTTTAAAATGCAACAGGGGAGGGGATCAAAATGGTAAAAAGAGGAAAATAAAATACTGATGAGAAAAGAATAAGCAATGCATATTCAAATCTATCCTTTTCATGCATTCCTAACAGTTATTGAGCACATTGTGTATCTGATATACTGTCCAAATTTTTTTTAAAGACTAGAGTCAAAGTAGAAGAAATATTAATGTGTATCTTATACATTAATCACCACTTTTTGCAACACGCTTTCTGATCTATAATGTCTTGCTTTACACAATAGCACGTAAAACACCAAGGAAGTTTACCTACTGTTCTCCGAACTGAAATGCTGCAATATTCTAGCCAGATAGCCACTGTTTGCTAGATCTGTCAAAGCACCAGGACAGTCAGGGATCAACAAAGCATGGTATCTTGCACCTAGGTAGGAAACACAGGTAAAGCCTGAGTTCTATTATTCAAAACCAGAGAGGCAGAGATGACTCAAAAGACTAGTGGAAGTGCAAGCATTTCCTGCTGTTTTATTTGCTCAACTAACTTTCAATAGCAATATATGAAGGTCCCATTGCATAAAAAAATATAAATCCATTTTTAAATTAAATTTAACTAAAATAAAAAGTTTGTCTGCTAATAATTTCTGCAACCCATTCAGTATTCCCAAACAATATTCAAATGCAGGACAAGATCAATGTATCCCAGCGGTATATTCAATCTGCCCAACTTTTCTGCTATCAGAACAAACTAATTTGCCCCTAAAAGCTCAGTGCCCTCTGGGATAAATGTAGCTATTTGTGAGAAAGGCAGGGAGGAAACAAGCAAAGGGAGCACTGCTCACATATTAATCATCCTTTAAAAATATAATCATTATACGCATCCCAACATCACTACTGCCTAATGTCTTGAATCTGTACTTACCTGTTTTGAAAACAAAACAGAATTTGAAATGAGTTTGATTATAAATTGCTCTCAATTATAATAATTTAAAGAAACCATTAAGTAAGTTTGATTAGATAAAGGTGAAAAGAAACTCCTAAATTATGACAAGGGGAAAAATGAAACCATGGCTTTTATTGGGTCTGAATTATAAAAACAATCAAAGCTTTGAGAGCAAACTTTATTTTTTCCTCCTAAAAATACAAATGGAACAATAATAGCTTCAAGGCAACTTGATTATCAACTTAAATGATCTTTATTTTAAAATGCAATATGTGATAGAAATGTATCCAGATATTGAAAAGACCATTAATGTGTAGGTAAGGAAGGGAGATACACCCAATCACAAGTCAAAAAATATCTCACCATCAGTTGATTCCAATTTGGCTGGATTTGCGTAGGATTTCATACGGAAATCCTGGATCCAACGCATGTTTGCTTCATTAACCCCAACAAAGTCAATTGGCTTCCCCTACAACAGTAAAGCCCAATTAATGCATATACATATAAGCCTTTGAGATAAATATTTAGTGAAACAAAAAATATTTTGGGGAAAAAATAGTCTGTCTCCATGAAGTAAAAATACTGTTATTGGTACTAAATGAAGACGTCATTTTTCATGATCCAAAATGGAAATACACCATTACACACAATACACACAAACACCTCCAAAAATACTGTACATTTACAACTTGTGCACTCTTCTTAAAGAGTTTAGCTGGATTTAGTTGCTTTTTAATAAAACAATGCATTTACCGATGCCTGCATTTTGAGACCTAGGAAATTGCATATGGAAACAAAAGAGAAAAATAAATATAAAAAAATAATGGTGGATAAATTTTATTTTCCACTGCTTCACTAATAGCAGGTCAACATTACCTGTAGGTGCCTAGTTTGGTACACTGCAACTTCAGATTACATTCCATTCTAAACCCATTAGTGAAGACCATCATTTCCTGTAACAGCTATTTCCTTCCTCTTCTTTAAAACCATCTTGCCTGGGGAAGAAGCTATTTCACCACCTACTTAATAAAACTAACATGGGACACTTACATTTACTTACCCCTGGGGTAGCAACTTGTAGATTAAAAGCAGAGCTTGCCAATGTAAAAGAGTGGAAGAAGGAGTCAGCTGATACACCTGGTAGACAGATATAAACACATTATATGTGTAGTGAGAGCTTCTATATGGGGAAAAAAAACATTCGTATGGCTGCATATCTAGGGGAATAAAATCTGGATGTGACCTAGATAGCAGCAGAGACATACTTATAGATAGATAGATAGATAGATAGATAGATAGATAGATATGAGAGACAGTATATATGTACATATATATAAAGGCAATGTGGTGAAGAGATGAAGCTGTTGGAGTATCATAGGGACATTTATATTGAAGACTACCTTTTATCTTTCAAAGCTGCTAGGTAAGCTCCTGGCGCAGTGATTAGAGTGCAGTACTGCAGGCTACTTCTGCTGCCTGCCTGCAATTTGGCAGTTCAAACCCACCAGGCTCAAGGTTGACTCAGCCTTCTATCCTTCTGAGGTGGGTAAAAAGAGGACCCAAATTGTTGGAGGCAATATGCTGACTCTGTAAACCACTTAGAGAGGGCTGTAAAGCACTGTAAAGGGGTATACAAGTCTAAGTCCTATTGCTATTGCTAAAGGGTAGCATATTTTAAAAATAATGTAAAATAGAAGATTCAACCAAGAGCACTAATAAGCCTCAATGAACAGCCCAACAGAACTGTAATTTCTATGTTCTTGCAGAGAGAAAACAGAAACCCTATCTGGGGCTTATGGGAGCTGAAACCCAACGTGTTTATGAGACCATAAGAATATGTTAATACTACGTAGAAAATTACAGCAGGGCAACTATCGAATGATGATTATGCACACATAAAATGCAATAAACACTTAACTAGATGCAGCCCGACTTGACGTTGGCTGATTAAAAAAAAAAGAGAAAGAAAAGGCCAGGTTGATATGTGGATGGGAGACTACCAAGAAATCTCAGGGCTGAAGGCAACATTAGACATGTCATCCAGGACAGGAGAAAAGAGCTGCATATAACTTCCACGCTTGCTGTCAGGGACATTCGACGGATCAGCCCTTGTAAAAAGAGAAGCTGAACTCCACTTGAAGCAGTTTATAAGGACCCATCATTCCGACGCAGCCAGATAAACTCCTCCTGCAATTACTGTATCGATCAAGTTGCGGGGAATAGCCTTCTCCAATCTCCTACGTCCGGCACCAGCCATGCGCATAGCGGAGTATCAAAGGTCGGAAGAGCCACCCCCCACCGGGAAAGGGGCTGTTGCCCCTGACAATATACGCCTTTTCGGGGGCGATTCTCTCAACACCCCACCCCGCTTCGCCTTTCGGTTCAGAGCTCAGCTTTGCCATCTTCGCCCGGAAGAGCCGAAGAGGAGGGCGGGGACGAGCAGAGCCACAGGCCTCACCTGCAGCAGCGGCGCTGGCCACAATGAGGCACGTCGGCTTGCTGAGCCTCTCCGACATGCTGGCGGCGGCGACGGGAGCTTCCCGGAGAAAAGGGAAGCAGGCGGCTCCCCGCCCGGGCTTCACGGCTGGGAAGGAAGAACCTCGCCGCGCTTTCCGCCCACCAGCCCGCCCAGCTTTCGCCTTGCGCAAGCGCCCTTCAGTCGGCCACCCTCTTAAGTGGGTGACCCTGTGGGAAAGCGGCGGATCTCCTTTCGCGGCTGCTTTCTCCGGCGGGCTGGCTTTAGCCCCCTTTTTCTAATCTGACACCAGCCTTGAAGCCTTGGGGGTCTCTTTCTTGTAGCCAGAAAGCCTCTAAAATAAAATGCACACATCGTTACCGTTGTATTATTGTTTTTTTCCTTCCCCAAAGCTGCTCATTTAGAACAGAACAGAACAGAACAGAACAGAACAGAACAGAATAGAATAGAATAGAATAGAATAGAATAGAATAGAATAGAATAG
>WNWU01000001.1:2727440-2802161 GCA_012654045.1 Ptyas mucosa
ATTCTATTCTATTCTATTCTATTCTATTCTATTCTATTCTATTCTATCCTGATATACATGTTACCTGATAAAGATACTGGCTACAAAATGGTTTTTTATTTTATGGTTGTAGTTGTAGTCAATTTTAAAGAAATAGAAAACTATACAGTGGACCTACTTTACATTTTAAGTCAGTTTTACATATTTGTGTCATTCATATATATAGTTAAAATTATTATATTGTTTCTACTACTTACTTTCCCTTTCTGGGTCATAATTTCAATATATTACCCTGTTTTCCCCAAAATAAGACATCCCCTGATAATAAGACCAATCGGACTTTTGAGCGCATAGCAATAAGGCCAAGCGCTTATTTCAGGGTTCAAAAAAATATAAGACAAGGTCTTATTTTCAGGGAAACACGGGTATGCATGCTAAAAACCTTGTTTATATAGTTAATGTAAAACAGAAGGCTCTCTTTCAAGCACTGCAAATCAATTCAGCATTTGTCATAAACAGATGTAATTTAAATAACTTCTTATGGTAGTCATCTTTCAGAAAATAGGGATAAATTGGGAATTTAGTCAAAAAGGGAAAAAACAAGAGTAACATTGTGAAAAAGACCTTAAATTGTATAGCTGATTAGGAATTCCATGGCCTTTATGCAAGGTTATTCGACTTAATTTGCCTCCAGTTAAGAATGCAAACTCCAATTCTAATTTCATTCTTCCTTGGTTTGATTTTCCAAGACCATATTTCTCATGGCCTACAACTATCATCCTGAAATATTTTAGAAGACCTAGATTATCTTGAAACTTCTAAAAATTATCCCCCGTTTTCAAAAACAGAGGTACATGTAGGTGTTTTCAGAGAAAGACTATACCGATATTATGTTGGCATAACTGAGATCTAGACTTAATGCTTGTTACTCAGCTGTTGACTCACAATTGCTATCCAGATTAACTATGAACACAATATACTTTAGCATAGGCCTATACTTCCCTATCTTTGTATACTTCCAGATTCATTATTTATTTCTTAGGGTGGATTCACATGTTAAAGGAAGTCAAAAAGGACATTATGGTATACTATCCTAGCGTAACACAGAACAAAAGCTGGACACATAACTCTACTCGTTTTTTTCCCAAATTTCTCATTTATGACCATATCTAGGATTTGTAACAAAATCTAGTTTGCCATGGAGGAAAACAACAACTGTTCACTACCTCCTAATCTCCACGAAGTTTCATTCAAAACATGTTTGATTTTGAGCTCATCCCATTTACAGTACTTTAGTCCATATCACCTTCATGGTTGTTACAAAAGGCCAGTTTTTCAGTAGCATGATGTGATACCATATGAATCTTTCTAAGCATTATGAGAAAATTCAAGAGCACCGAAAATTTGGTTCATATACATAGCAGGAGACCTGCACTTGGAATCATTTGTTCCAAAGTGAGCTGTCAACAAATCAGTGATGATGATTGGGGTGAAGACTGAATTCCTATTCCCAAGTTAACCAATTTTGTAAAGAAGACATTACCTTCCAGCTAGAAATAGAGGTACACATTTTACAGAAGTGCCATATAGCAGAAAATTATCTCAAAGGTATTCCCCTAACTGCAACATAGTCTCAACATAGTGCCTTAAAATGACTTAAATTTCCTCTGTTCTTGAATCATAATCCCTTTGGAAATGTATTGCCAGCAGCATTGTTCTAAATATGGTTCTATATAATTCCCATGCCCTTTAGCTATTTCTACTACTCTTTACTATCATTATCCCTGTATTAATCCTGAAATTGTATCACGGAAAAATAAAAGTATAGGTAATGCAAGCCTAAATTGGAGCAATATTCATATTACAGAACTTTGTACTTTGTTTCTTGAATTTCCTGTCTTAAGGGTCTGTTTGTTGTTGAATTTAAATAAGAGTTATAAACAAACATCAGTTCTGATTATGCATTTGTCTAACTTATAATTTTTTGAGTAACAGGATTGCATCTTTTTATGAACCTGTAATCCCTTAATTCAGGAAAGAGTTGGGGTGACTGAATGGAGCTGAACGTTTACTTCTTGATGCCCCGTGGAGTTCACAGCAGATATTTTTTCTTTATGCTCCAGAAACATCTGCCGCTACCTAGGATTGAACTCTCAACCTTCCGAATGGGAGGCGTCTTCACCACTAGGTCACCAGGATTGCTGTTACTGCCCTAATTGATAAATCATTCTTGGTCTGTGTTCAGAAAGCTATGTATTACAATTTTCTTTTTTCTTTTTTTAAGGGTTATACTGAAAATAAAACATGAAGATAACTGTAGGAATTATACAATATACATGTATATCTATATAGATATATATAGTTTATTTCACACAATCCTGATAATAGTTACAGGTATATTGGGAATCATTTACAGTTCCATAGAAAATGGAGTGGCTATGTAGCTTCTGATGCAAATAACATACGGTGTGTAAAGCATACACGTTCCCAGTCAACCCACCCCACCATTCACACAATGAATTTTCAAAGCTAAGACTAGATTCAGCTACGTAGGAAAGCCTTGAGAATGCTAGGATACAGTGTTGGGTGTCATACAACACTGTAGGTCACAAATGGGACAAGCTAAACTACTTTAATTTTCAGTCTAATAGTTCTACTCTACCTGCATTATTGCATTTATACGCATTTTAAAATTCAAATAAAAGAATACTATATGGGAAAGGAAAAATTATTTGCCATTTTAAGGAGCTGAGCTGAAGCCCATACAAAGTGTCCATAGAAGCATAGGCAATATCAGAAGATTTCAAAAGGTTCAGATTTATTTTCTAACTTAAAGTGGTGTTATTTCACATTTGCTTTGACAAAAGATAGTCTGCAACAGCTGACTTTGAAATGAAAGAAAGGAAACACCTTAATCTCTGTTATGCATAGGCCAACATATGTTAAGTTAGCATTTACCAACTTTGTTCTTTCCAATTGTGTTGGATTATATCTCGGAACTGGGTGGGTTAGAGCCCAGGACTATCTCAAGTTGTTCATGTAAGTGTGCCTGTTGAGTAAGGGAAATAATCAATTAATGTTATAGGCTACTCAAATTAATGGGGAGACTCTTTAGTAATGTTACATCATTTTTAAGAAACAATTTTTGTTGTGGAGTACATTTTGTATGATTTTGTTGTTTCGTTTAAATGAATCTAGACGCAGATAGCAAACATTCAGATTAAATCAACTAGCATTTCCCATCTACAAGGATTACTTTGGGCCTTCCCTTAACCATAAATACAGGCAAAGACATAAGAAATATGAGGGGGTGGGAGATCACCTCAAATACATTTACAAAGAAGGACACGGGTGTATCACAAAAAGGAGTCCTCTCCTTGCATTTTTGGTAGCTTGGGAAACTTCTATGATTGAAAAATTAGCAACTGATTAGACAATTTTAATTGCATCACGTAGCGCTCATCAATTCTGCACAATGAGATATAATGATGGAACTGTAGCTGCCAGCTTCTAATCAAGGCATGGCTTTGAGATTGAAACAGAAAACTATAACAGAACTATCTTTCATATCCCAGATGTTTTGGGCCACATTTACATTAAGAAACAGAAGAAATATTAAGTGATTATATCAGCCGATGTTTTCCCCCCATTCATCCTAGACTACAATTCAGTCATAATTTAAAATGACATTGGAGTCAGACTAAAATAAAGACTGCTTGGCAAGAGTGTGGAAGGTTCTGTGTTGTGGAGAAGATGAAGTGGGCATCTTAATAGATGGTTGGGGGGGGGGAAGGAGTGATATAAGAAGAATGGGAGAATGCAAGATAGACAGAGCCAAGACTTTGGATAGAAGTATCGTCTTAACATTTGCCTACTTGTACATTTATTTGTCTAAACTAAAACACTTTTAGTTTTTAGACGCTAGTTCTTATCATTACATTTTATTGTCCTCACACATCTAAAACAACCATCCAGATCTTAATATACAACAAAAGTAGCATTTTGCGGTGAGAAGGAGTTTCTTATCCTTTTACTAGTTTTCCCTCTTTCTTTTTTCACACTTTAGTTACTAAAGAGAGAAACATTATCCATTTTTATGAACAGGGGCAATACTTAAAACCAGCCAAGAATATAGAGTAGCTTGCCCTAACTCATTTTTAGTACTGAATAGTGAAATTTGAGCCTTTCTTTCAGGTAAAAAAGCAAATTATGATGTTGGGAAAAAGCTTACACAATGAATTGAAGTATCAGCAAGAATTACTGATAACAGTTGAAGCATTGCTGCAATTATAGCTGTGTCACCTTGAATACTCAGTTCATGCATAAGTTCCAGTATGTTTAATAATGCAACTCTCTTGAATGTCCTGTATGAGGCCGATAAAGAGCTGATCTCCCTGACTCTAGTGATACATGCTTATGGCCAAATTGAGATTGCTAACATGTCTTAATATTTTGTAGTAAGAGGCTGTACAGCAACAAAGAAGGGATGTGACGGAACTGTCTTTCCAACTTTATATGCAGAATGAAAACTTTTGTATCATCTCCATAAAAATGAGAACGACTGATGTATTCTCCACCAAATAAGCACATATAGGAAGTTTGACCTACTGAATGTGGATTTTTGATAATACATGATAGACTTACATTAAATGTGTATTCCTTTGTTAGCAGGTTATACATGGGGTGGAGAGAGAATGACAGACGCATCGACATCATCATACAAATACAAAGGTTATGACTTAGCTATTCACAGATATCACAGATATTGTGACATCATCACATTACTGCACCACTTATACAATGATACCATGACACATTTTGCTATTACAGCAGTTTGCTAATGAATTTGCTGAAGCTACCACGTCTCCTCAGTGTTCAAAGACTGTCTCAAGGTCAGTTTCCCCAATTCCATTACATTAAAATTAAAGATGGGGGCAAGGATGAGAGTTCCGATATTGGCAACAAAACTATCTGTGATAACTAAGGAGAAGTGTCCAATTATTTTTCACATCCTTTGTGTCTTAACATTAGCTCCAGCTGCATTTATACTCTTACATGCCATTTGATATAGGAAGTGCCCAGTTGGAGCAGACATTTAATATTAGCTGACCCTTTCCTACCCACAGAAAAAGCTGCACTCACTTATTTTGTAAAAAGAACTTAAGTCAACGCAATTTACTCTAGAATGTACTTTCTGAGGATTGCACTGTATTAAAAAAACCAGTGTAATATTGAATTTTGAGAGCCAAAGTTTTAAACTTTTCTTGTCCATAAAGCTCACAGAATTGCCCTGATCCATTCATTCTCAATTTAAACAATGGAGAAGAGCTGGTATGTAAACTTGGAGGGGTAGGGAAAGAGTAAAAATATCAAGTATAAAACCAGTTAGTTGATGAGTTGTATAATAATCCAGTTGATCTGCAACAATATTCAGAAACAATACAATTTTGCCCGTAGCAGTGTGGCAAAGATTGAATTTGGTGGGGGGATCCATAAAAAACCAATAGAAGTCATCCTGACTTCTCTCAAGGGTCCCAGTTGAAGACAGCTAGCCTTCTGAAGAAAGTGTTTTGTTACTTTATCACTAATGATAATAGAAGTGTATCAACAGCCTTGGAACTAGAGAAATGCTTACATGGGATTATTGTACTATACGAAATATAGATAATATTAGATATGCCAATGTCAAACTTAGCAGCAATTTTCCTGGTGCCAACAAGCAACCATAAGCCACTAAGTAAGGAGACAAGACATAGGAGGGGTTGCACAAATCAGGATGCAGTTCGTGCCGATTTGTTCACCTTTAAAAGAAACAAACACAAATGTTTGTGATACCACATTCAAAAGCTTACATGACATTGCTTACCAAATTGAGACAGAACTAGCCTTTCTACTGCAAGAAGTTGCCCATTTCCATAAAGCACAAGTTCACTGAGCTTGGCCTACATAAATGAACACATTTTCCAGATGTCCATTGTTCAAAGCAAGAATGAGGAAGCATTTGCTGTATTTATTATTGCTGTGAAATAGACTGGAGATGTATTTGTGGAATATACAAGAACACATGCAGCAAATTAGCCTTGTTCTGCATCACTATCGTTTCTCTAAGGATCAATTTGGGGCAGGGGCAAAGATGATACACCACCACTAGGTTTACCTTAAATCTCAAGAGAGAAATAAGCTTGCACATGTTATCACACAGATCCACAGTTACACCATCAAATTAGATTAGGAATATCTGTTGATGCCATTCTTTGGGCAGAATAGATTCTTCCTTCCTCACCCTTTCCTGCTCCAGACTGTTATCAATTGCTCCAGAATAGTTTGGGAACATGTATTAGAGGCAAGCAGAGAAAGTTCTTTTGTACGCGCAACAGTCCATCAATCAAAGGGGTTCCTTACAAGCACAAGACGGATTATTATACATTCATCAATTAGCTAAATGTATCTTTGTTTATTGAAAGGAAATCTTGCTTTTGGCTACTGTACAATGGAATGCAAGTGGCACAAACACAGACACTTCGTGTGAATGCAGGTGTGCAGATAAATGGTTGCATTCTGCTTTTCTACAAAGAATACAGGTTTTGTAGCTTTACAAAAATTATAATGTATATACACATATTCTCAAATAAGGCAGGGTTAGGAAAGCTTGTACACATATACACAAGAATACAGGTTTTCAGATGGGGAGCAGGTTCTGAAAAATTATTCAGAACAGTGGGGTATCATGATATTAAACAATGACTGCCAGTGAATGATTCCCTTATAGACCTAACCTATAAGATCACAGCCATAAATGCAAGAGAGAGATGATTAATTGTAGCTTAGGTCAGTATTTGTCAATTTTGGCAACTCTTGAGATATATGGACTTCAACTCCCAGAATTCCCCCCTAGCCAGCCACGCTGAGGTCTTAAAATCTTAAAATCGCCAAGGTTGAGAAACACTGGCCTAGGCACTACTATCATTTTACTATACTTCTGGATTTATAGTTTGTGACTTTAAAGTGAGTGAGGCTAAAAATACAAAGAAATCTAGTTTATAGGTTAGTTTCTGAACATGATGAGATGAAAACATGATACACACATACATCCCCCCCCCACAAACAGCGATCTTTTACTAAATCTGATCTAATTGGTATAGGTGTGTTGTATAATTAATACACCCACCCACACACATACACCTATTTCACACTGGCATGGTCCAAGCAGGAAAAAAATCTACTAAATAAGGGATGGTCATTCAGTCATCTTACATTATAACCAATGCTCCATTGTCCAGATTTTTTCTGTCAGGGAAATATATTTAGTATACCTATCGAAGACAAATAACTGTTTCCCCTCTCCTCCCCCCCCACATCTGGTTTTAATCATTTCAAGAAGACCACTAACACAACAAGGCTATTTCAAAACTGGAAATTTCTTCTCATCTTCAGCATCACAGTTCAAATGTTGTGGAGGGAAAATGGCTCCTGCGAATCAGTCTTTGTTATTTGAAATACATGAGGCTATATCATTCTTCTGGCATATCTTGAATTAAAGCTATAAAATGTTGAAATGAAGATCATCCATTGGGTTCGAATTCTTGCATTTGGGCAGTTATTCCATATGCAGATTTTCTTAAATCCATATTCCAGATGAAATAAAATATACATGCTTACGCTTTTGGTGTATGTTGTTTTTCTTGACTCCCCTTCATAGCACAAACAGGTATGTAACTTTATATGGAGAAGCTTCAGCATTTTATTCAAAATCCATACGCACAGATGAGCTTTTCAACTTCCCAACATTTTAAATAGATAAATATTTAGATTTAAATAGATTTAAATATCTGATTTTTTGTAAAAAAAAAACCAAAACAACTTTTTTAAAGGTATCTAAATTCTACAAAGGGTACTTGGCCAATTCATAGCCAGAGTTGCATTTAACATGCATTTAAATGGTAGAGAAAGACTACTATGTTCCAAAGCTATTCCAATCAATGGCTAAACTATATTTAGTACCATGCTTTGTAGACATTGTGTGATAGATGGTGAGCCAAGATGTTGCCTTCTGGGCTTTAGTTAGTAATGTCAGTAGGCTAAGTTTGCTTCTTGAACTCTGATAGCTTCTCCTATTCCAAAGAGAACTTTGTGATTTAGGGTGAGAGTATACTTCAATGCTCTGACGATGAACCAAAAAAGATGAATACTGGATGGGATCATGTGGTCTTCAAATTAGTGAAGATGCTGCCTTTTTATGCATCTTTGAAGGTATTTCAGTGAGCTGGATACAGGATACTAGATGAGTCCTCTTGAAGAGAAAGTGTTTATTTCCTCTGTTCTTCCATGGCCCAACTAAAAGCAAAGGATTCTGAAAATGATGCTGGAACCAAGTTTACAGCTGACCAAAAAGCAGGATGGGGAGGAGTTATGGAAAGAAAACACAAAATAGCATCTATTGACCAGGAAACACAAATCTGGTTGGGTGTTTTTTTTTCAGGACCCTGGCATACTAACCTTAAGCAAGACCTACCTATCTCTCTCTTGCTATATACTGCATATTTATAAGTATGTATAGAAGTGATTGCATGCACTGATGTCAAAAGGAACAGTACACAACCCAGGGGAAATTCTGTTCCCTGCATTCCTTAGGTTTCCTATTTTTTCCGAGCTAAGATGGCTACTCCTATGATCACAGCTATGGCAGCTACTGCTGCCCCTCCACAGATGAGCAGGGGCTTTATGTTCTCAAACATGGTGTTCCCTGGCGACTCTTCTGCACTGTTCTCTTTATGCTCGGAGTTGGCAGGATGGGCAGTTGCCTCAGGCCCCTCGGCTGCTGCTGGCACTGCGGTAGGCTTCAGGTTGCTGTGGTCATTCAGCATGGCTGCCTCGCTGGGTGCTGTGGCCCCCTTTTTTGCAGGGGTGGTGGCAGCAGGAGCTGGCTGCTCCTTGGGTGCTTCTTTCTTATCAGCGCTTGCCGCCGGCCCAGAATGAGGTTTCTCAGGCTTTGCTGAGCTAGCAGTCTTGGTATCAGTCTTGTTTCCACTTCGGGTGCTTTCTTTAGACTCCATTCTGCTCATGAGAGTGGCAACGGGTGGATAGATCACCTAAACTCAGCTCAAACCGAAGCAGAAGGATGTGAAACCGGCTGCTGAGATGGCTCTCTTCCTTTGGCCCAAAGAGAGGACCTGCCTCTCACTTCTGGACCTTGGGATAGCTGCGGTTCTGTCTCTCCAAAAGGTGTGTTGCTCAAAGGATATCTTGCCTGAACATAGTATAATTCCTGCAAGATCAAGCAGAAACACATAGGTCAGAATATACAGTAAAACCCATATAAAAAAACACTATTCACACCTTGCATTTGGACCAGTGGTGGGTTGACCCTGGTTCGGACTGGTTCTATAGAACTGGTAGTAAAACCAGAGGGAGGCTCCGCCCACTGACCCAGACATCATTATAAGTGATCTACACGATGCGAACTGGTAGTAAAGGTAAGTAGAACCCACCCCTGATTTGGACATGATTTTTCATTTTTCATTTTACTTTGTACTATGGCATTTTTATACTATGCACCTTCATGGTGATATGGCTGCTGTTACAACAAACTGAATTACACTCCAACATTTCCCCCATTAACAGTATTATGTCTTTGCACAACATTCACTCTTCTTTTTCAAGCCTTCCATTTCAGTCTTCTGCATAATCTTTGAGGGCACCTCGATGTTCAATCCACAAGGTTTCCAAAATCTTTATACTGCTGGTTTCAGATCAGGAACATGAACCTAATTAAATGTGGATAATCACTTCCCGGTGACAGTTATTGAGAATTGGTAAGAGATAAGCAGCACACAATCCTTAAATGTGAAACTCCCTGTGGTAGCTGGATCTATTGATGAGTTTTCTTGTACAGAAGCTCTTCACTGGGCTTTGAAACTCTGATGGCTCAGGAGGCCCCAATAGTGCAAATTGTTCACAAATAATATTCCTGATCCATAAGCATGTCAGTTCATATGCCAGGCTTCCTTAACTTAGGGTATCTTCAAGTACGTAAGATTTTGGTTTTCAAATTTCTCAGCAATCGTTATGATGATAGGGAACTCGGAAAGTAGACATTCATATATCTGGGAGAGAAACTAGACTGGGAAAATAGCATCCTATTATTATTTATTATTATTATTATTCATTGTACAATCAGTCAGATGTTCAGACTGGGTTTGGCATTTATGGCTACCTATCGAGTCCTTATCAAGGACCTGGGATAGGCAGATCTGGATATTTGATGCTGTTGTTGTTGTTATTATTTACCCACTTTATACAAAGACACAGCTCTAAGTCTGTACATAAGTCTGTAATGTTGGGAGAGGTGGAAAGAAAGAGAAGAAGAGGATTGCCAGTAGCAAGGTGGACAGACTCAGTTGCAACAATGATGGAACTTTGGAAAATCTGAAAGATCATATTGGGGGCAGATTATCCTGTAGAAAATCTATTTGTGTAGTCAATGAGAGCTGACACATACATAGCATATCATTCTAGCTTTCTATTTGCATAATATGCCATATGAGCATAGAGATGTTCAGCAGATGAACTAGCTGATGTGCGCATGCCTACATACATCCCAACTCCTCCATAAGCTCCTTTCCTTTTGATCTGTAAGTTAAGTAAGTAATAAGCAGTAAAACCTGGATATGGTCATTTTCAATGCATATTCTAGCATGTTCTTTTAATATGTTTCACATAATAATTTTTTTAACAAACTAAAGTCTATTTTGCAGAACAGCAAAAAAAAACTTTTAAAGTTGCTAACTCAGTGAACTGGGTTGTAAAAAAGAAGGATTGGTTTTTTTATTGTTTTGAGATTATTTCTATGACTTAGGTATTAAAATTCAGGTATTTTAAAGACAATAGTAGTGGAAATATAATATAGGGAGCTTTGATGATTGTTTAGAAAATGCAGTATAAGGCGAAAAGATTATGGATAAAATTGCAAAGCCTAAGTAGTGTACTTCAAAGCATACTTACAGTCAATTTTTCCATTTTAGCAATCTGTTTGTATCACTAAATTGTTTATAATGGGCTCAGAATAGCCTGTATTTAGTTTAAAAACCAAACAAAAAAGGTTATGACTTAATACCAAATCTTCTAATTGAAAGGATAAGATTCACTCAGGCAAAACTAGAGAAGCCTTAAGTTTGGTCCATCAATGTATTTTAGGATGACTAAACAGTAGAAATAATTCCTTACATGCTCAAGTAAATGTTTGTGAATACCATTCACATACAGTAGTCTTTAAGCATCAGTTCAGTTCATGCATTCAACTGCATGTGATTAAAAAATAGTGGTTCATATCAATAAATTCTTAGAGTAAATAAAATCACCAAAATCTATGAGCATGTCTCTGGGGCAGGGGTGTCAAACTCGCGGTCCACAGGCCAGATGCGTCACGTGCTGGCCACGCCCATGCCTAGTTAGCGAAGGGGAAAAAAGTCGTGATATGTCACATGATGACACCGTGACAACGTGAGTTTGATACCCCTGCTCTGGGGCATAACATGTCAATCATCACAGCGCAAACTGCCAGAATAGTTGGCTCACCAGTGACTATCCAAAACTAATTTAATGCTTGATAAACTCTTTCTATAGAGCTATAAGAGAACACCATCTAAACTGTACAATGGTTGATTTTCCAAAGAGCCTACTTTTCCCTGTGCCTGGGCAAAAGATGAAACTAAACCATTTCTATTTTGTATCAGCTTCAACTGACTTCTCTCTGCATTTTCTTAATTATGGAAGAAGTAGAATTGATACCTGGAATGGATTTTTAAGTATGATACAGAACTTCTCTCCCCTCCGCCCGCCATGATTCCTCTTTTTCCATGTTTCAGACTGACTGGCAAGAAATTCACACATTTTCTCCATTGTTTCAGCATCCTGTACTGACGAGAGAACTCACAAAACAGGGCTTGCAACACCCACTTTCCTTTTATTTAGTATTCTGCAATAATATTCACTTTTTCCATTGAGTTCTATTAAATTTCCTGCAAAAAGGAGAAAGCAGAGCTTACAAAACAGATAATTAAAAAGGGGGAAAATAAACAAATCCAGTGGAATGCTATCTTCAGGGTGAAGACTATTTTTAAAGATGTGTACAGCCAAAGAAGCACCTAGCTAAGAGACACAGGGGACATATCGGAGAATCACTTGAGACTTTCAAGAAGAGATTGGACTGCCATTTGTCAGAAATGGTGTAGGGTCTCCTGCTTGGGCGGAGGGTTGGACTAGATGACCAACAAAGTCTCTTCCAACTCTGTTAATCTGTTAAAGGAAGAAGAAAAAAGTGGATAGAATAGAGCAATCCTGTTCAGCACAGAGAAGAGTAATTCTTCCTTGCTTTTCATTAAATCATGTCAATTGACCCTGTTCAATTCCAGCTTCTTTTTTGATGAGGATGTTATTCTGCATTCAATGGGCTAGAGCTCTCCCAGTGATTCAAGTCTTCATCTCATCCCTATTCTTATAAATTCCTCCTTTCCAAGAAGATGTTGTGGCTCTGACCCCCGAGCCCATCGTATCGGAGGAAGAAGGCTCCGAACATGAAGGAGAGGAGCCGGCCAGGCCTCCCTCCCCTGGCCCCTCCTCTCTGACAATTCCTCAGGTGTCGGCTGAAGGAGAGGAGATTGGCCAGGAGCCAGGTGTCTCCGATCGGTCGGAGAGTGATGAGGGAGACAAGTTGTGGCTGGACCCACGTCAGCGTCGGCGTGCTAAACGATCACAGCAGAGGAGGAGGCGTGCCAGGGATTAAGCTGAGTCACTGGACCACACCCCACAGGCTATATAAAGGAGGGAGGTGGCCGTTTAGATTCTGTGACGGACAAAGTTAATTCTTGCAAGCTCCTTTGGTGCAAAGCCTCAGTCTGCTGAAGGATAGTGAATTGGACTGTTTTTTCCCAGCCGGTGTGTATTGGATTTGTTATCTGGTGGAGGAACACCCCCTTCTTGTTATAGTAAAGAACTTGGCAGCTGGTTCCCGTAGAGCTGCCAAGCCTCTGATAACGGACCGTTTGTGTGTGCCAATTATTTAACCCTCGACTGTCTGTGTGGGTTTGTGCATGTGGAGGACGGGGACAGAACAGAAGAATAGAAATGAAGCATATTTTCTTTTTGATCACACCGTTGAAACACAATTACCCTGCAACAAATGGATGACTCATTCTATTTTTCTTATAGACTTGTTGTTGTAAACAAACATTTCTTCTACAAATACTGTCCTCTGTGTCCAGTACTTGTTTTCTCTCTAAAATATACCAGATTAACAACAGGGATATACACTGTTTCAGACAACTACTTTCAGTATTCCTGATCAGCCTGCATTTTGCTATTTAATTCAAGTTGCTTCAATCTTTGACCAGGACACTCTATCAGGCACAACTCCTTAACATAGCAGAAGTCAAACAGGATAGGAACTTTGGACTCCATTAATTGAGGATTTGTTTAAGATTCAATTTGTCAACTTGATTCAATTGAAATCAAACAATATTATTATTTCAATATCTGATAAAGCACTGGAAAACGGATCCCTTTGATTACAAAATACCAATCATTTAATCATCCTACTCCCGCATCTTAGTATTCATAGGCAAAGTAAAAGTCACAATTGGTTGGGGGTTTTTTTTTGCAGATACTGCTAGGTTTATCACATTCAGTCATAATTTCTACCGAGGATTTGCTGAATAAGCCACAAAGGGCAGATTTATAGTTAAGCCATAAACCATGGCTTACAAGGTACAGTAGGTGGTTTTACACATTGTCTTAGGACGAAGACAAACAGTTTGACAGTTGAGGAGAAAGTTGAAGCCACTCACTGACTATATTAGCTGTTCCCAATCTGTTCCTCTTTAGGGTTCTAACATTTCATACCCAGGACAAAAATAAAAAATGCTGTGGGAATTTTAGTATTGAATCAAGGAAATTAAATTTACCAGTCCTGTATGTTGTACAATTACTTGTATAAGCACTTCACCTAATAGGCCAACTATATCCTGTGTATTTATTCTAAAATTCAAAAATCAGAAGGTAATAACTTAATTGGAGTTTTAATGTCATAGAAGACAATGTAGGTGTTCAGGTTTTCTAGAACTCTTCATCAATCAAAATGGCAAAGAAATGGGATGCATTCTACCTGATGAGGAAAATAATTTAATATTCTGGTAGGTATTAATTATTAGGCTTACTACATCAGAACTGTAAAACTGACCCACCTAGTGGTCATCTGAAGTGTTGCAAACCTGATATGGCAGAATTGCTATTGGCTTTGTGTTTTCAGGATTCTCTCCCCTTGGAGGTTAGGTATGACCCAAAGTTAACAACCTGCAGCACTAATTAGATATTCCTTCTACAGGATGATACTGAGCTGAAGGTTTCGTGGTTTAAACATTTGGCTCTGGGGAGTTTCTTATTTCTCTTGTGCTCTGCTTTTCCTTTTTTCCTTTTCTGACATTTTACCTAATGAAAAATGTTGAAGAATTTAAAATCTTCCACATGCTTGGAATCAATCAAATTATTGCCCTCCCTGATCAGTCAACATGTCTATAACTGTTCATTATGCATGCCTATTTTATTGTTATCCTTTTTCCTGTTTTCCTGCCTGGATCTCTTTTCCTCTCCTTTTATTTGTCATAAATGAATATGTATTGTACTGTTAATTATAGCGATGTTTACAAAAACATTGCTAAAAATCTTTTTCAATAAATACAGTCAAGTACCTGTATTAGAAATGCTAGTATGGTAATTCTGACTAAAATTAAATAATCCATTGTATTTAAATTTCATTTAAAATTCATTAAGTAAAACAGCTGACAATGAAATCAGAATAAAAGTCATTGCCTGTTAGAATGTACATCATCAGAAATAATCCAGTAGAAATGTATAGCTGAAGAGCCAAAATGTCAAAGGCATTATAATGTACAAATAATCTAGTTTTTGCAACAAGGGAAGAAGAGATGCTCATGATGCAAATGACATCATCATGGTTTGGACTGGGTGCCTCTGCATGTAGCTCTGCAGACACAGACCTGATTTACATATGGTGCTAAGCCATCGCCTTAATTTTCTTTTGTTGAATTAGCTGCAACTGCCTATATTCTAGGAACACACTAATCCAAAACCAAGCCATGTTTTCAGCTCAGCTTGTTTGACCAAGATTCCAATTTCAGTTAGGGTCAAAATGTATAATCTTACATCTTTGGAGACCACTGTGTAAACCAGGGGTAGTCAACCTTTTTATACCTTTTTGTATCTCTGTTAGTAGTAAAATTTTCTAACCGTCCACCGGTTCCACAGTAATGGTGATTTATAAAGTAGGGACAAAACCCCTACTGCCCACCATGAAAGCTGGAACACCCACTAGTGGGCAGTAGGGACCAGGTTGACTACCACTGGTGTAAACCTACCAATGATCAATTGGTCAACTGACTGATTACATGACGTCAAATCAGTGTGAGAGGGTCAGTGACAACTCTCTTGGCTCTTTCTCGCATATGGCTTTAAAGGTAAAGGTTCCCCACACATCCATGCTAGTTGTTTCTGGCTCTAGGGGCAGTGCTCATCTCCGTTTCTAAGCCAAAGAGCCAGTGCTGTCTGAAGACATCTCCATGGTCATGTGGCTGGCATGATTAAACGCCGAAGGCACACAGAACGCTGTTACCTTCCCACCAAAGGTGGTCCCTATTTTTCTACTTGCATTTTTTACGTGCTTTTGAACTGCTAGGTTGGCAGAAGCTGGGACAAGTAACAGGAGCTCACCCCTTTATGCGGCACTAGGGATTCGAACCACTGAACTGCTGACCTTTCGATCGACAAGCTCAGCGTGTTAGCCACTGAGCCACTACGTCCCTACATATGGCTTATTACGTGTTTTAAAGGAAATTTAATTATAAAACTCAGAAGACAACATGCTTCAAATAAATGTAAGGGCCAGCCTTCAGCATCTCCTTTATTTCCCAGAATTTCTCTGGAGCCCAAATGGGTTCCATCAATTTTGTTAGAAAATGAAAATGTTGGCCAATGGAAGAGGACAGGAAATGACAGGTCATGTGCAAGTAAATTGGTACTTCGTAACTGACTGCAGTCCCCATGAAAATCCATGTTGTGAACAGGCAACTCCTCCCACCAACTTTTTTGCTGGAGCATCCATGATGCATCTACAGAGTTCCACAAGTATCTAATAGCTCCCAAATATTAGGACTTTAGGTTTACATGAAGTGTAGCCTTAATTTTTAATTCAAGTTCAGGAAGTACCTTGAATAATTCAAGTACCTTTCCAGACAAAGTCTGAAATGTGAAAAGCACCTCCACCCTCTTTGTTCTCCAATGATGCCATTGATTCAAATGTATACAGTGGCTGTTTTCACACAGTCCAGCTGATCCAGTTTTCTCTGATTAACTTGGCCTAGGGAAGAGCCATTATCTAAATTCCCCCAACGCTCATGGAGGCTGTCAATTCCATTTATCCCAATCTAGCAGTTTTAAACACAAAGGGTCAATTGGGATTAATGCAATTGCTGATGGGTTTATAGAGCATTTACCCATATCCTCCCCATTTTGCTATTTTTCACAGCTGTTCATGTCATTATGAGGGATTTATATATGCAAATAGAGAGGGAATTCCTAGAGATGCTTTGCAAGCCATTGAGGACAATTTGCAACTCAAATTATCTCTGGGCTAGATGTTCATTCAAGATATTTATACCCCTTATTATCCAATTAAGTGTGTGATGTGAACAGGGCTTTGACAGCATTGCTGTTAAAGAACACACATAATCTATATGTACATTTGTGCTTACATTGGAAATATTTCATGTGCAGAAGTTATATAATGAGTGAAGCAGCCTTCAGGATCACATATAGTTGTGCAGCACCTGGAGAAATATTTTTGCAAACACATTTTTTTCAATTAAGCACTGATCATGTGTTTAATTTCTCAAGCCACTATTTTTTTTTCCTTCTCCCAAATGATCTCCCCTCCTTTGGAATTGTGACCCAGTCCAGAGTCAAATTTTAACAATTGCTTCTGCAAGCTGCAGCCTCCTTACAAGACAGAAACCTTGCCCTCTAAATTTGACCACACATGCTGCAAACCAGCCTGCCTGTACTGGCCCTATGGAAGTTACTTGAACCACTCAATCTGACAGTGTGGAGGAAAAGCTTCTTTCGTTAATTATGCCAAATATTGGCTCTGCAAAACAAATTTAAATCAGAAAAATCAACTGCTCCCTGTTTGTCTTTCCCAGAAGTGATTATCCAGCAAGTATATTCCATCTTGCCCAAAGAATAATTCCTCACAGATGAAAAACTATCATGTTGGGGGAAGCATCAAATCCTGATATCTTATTTTTCAGTGATTTCAAGTTGGTACCCAATGCAAACAGGAAAAATCCTCTCAGTAACCAAGAACAAATGTTTGAGTTCATTTATTGATAATTTAATGCTCTGTTCCATGAACGGATGGAACACACGGTTCGTGAAATGCAGAAAGAAAATTACCAAAGAGTAACAGTTTGTATGCCAAGCCAAAACTAAATAATGTAAATTACAAGATAATGCAGCAGAAATATGCAATTAATTTTTATCTGTAAACCATGATAATTGGTACAATGATAATTGGTACAATGGTAAACCATTGTTGAACCATGTGTGGTAACTATCCACACATGTGGGATGCATGAGAGAATAGAAGGGGAACTCATCAAATTTGCAGACGACACTATGCTGGCAGGAATAGCCAACATCCCAGAAGAAAAGCTCAGGATCCAAAAAGATCTTGACAGACTTGAACAATGGGCCCTATCCAACAAAATTATATTTAATGTGGAGAAAAGCAAAGTTTTACATTTAGGTAGGAAAAACAAAGGTGTAAGTATAGATGGCTCAAAGGTAAGACCTGGCTCAAAAACAGTAACTGTGAGAGGGACCTTGGAGTCCTAATGGATGATCACTTGAATATGAGTCAGTAGCGTGCAGCCGCCACCAATAAAGTAAATATGACCCTGGGTTGTATAAACAGAGGCATAGAATCAAGATCATGTGAAGTATTAGTACTGCTTTATAAAAGCCCTAGTAAAACCACACCTGGAATACTGCAACCAATTCTGGTCACCACATTAGAAAAAAAGATGTTGAGACTTTGGAAAAAGTTCAGAGAAGAGCAACTAAAATGATCAAAGGCCTGGAGACTAAAACACATGAAGAATGGCTGCAGGATTTGAGTTTGGCTAGTCTAGAGACAAGAAAAATTAGGGGTGACATGGTAGCAGTATTCCAATATTTGAGGGGCTGCCAGAAAGAAGAGGGGGTCAAATTATTCTCCAAAGCACCAGAGGGCAGGCAAGAAACAATAGTTGGAAACTAATCAAAGAGAGAAGCAACCTGGAATTAAGGAGAAACTTCCTAACAGTGAGGACAATTAACCAATAGAACAGCTTGCCTTCAGATGTTGTGGATGTTCCATCACTGGATGTTTTTAAGAAGAGAGTGGATAGTCACCTGTCTGAAATGATATAGGTTCTCCTGCTTGAGCAAGGAGCTGGACTAGAAGACCTCCAAGGTCCTTCCAGCTCTATTCCATTCCATTCTCCACCCATATATGTAAACTACTTAAAGTGTTGTAATAAAACATTCACAGCAAGCTGAACTGACCCTGAGTGGCAACAGGAGGCATCAGTCAAGGACCTGTGGCCCAGTAAACCAAATTGTTTATATTCCCTGACTGTATCTGAAAGATAGTATAGCTACCCCATGACCTAGTAAGACAGGATAAGTAATGAGCAGGCCATCTAGATGGGTTTACCTAAAACATTGCAATGTTATGCTGTAATTTATACTTTGTTTGCCTTTTTCTCTGTTTTGTCTTAGAAATGTAATAGGCTAAAGCTGTATATAAGCTGTGGCTCTGCTTTTACCAAGGGTTGCCCAACAAGCTGCCAGTGCTTTCCTGGGAGCCCAGTGTCCACTGTATTGTTTGCATACCTGTGTTGAATCTTCAAAGTGATTTGGTTGCTTTAGGTGAGCCATGGTTTACGTTAAAGTATGAACTCAGCCACAAACCCCACTGACTTTGAGAAACAGGACATAAAAATTATGCCATGGAAACTAACTGGCAGAAAGGGGAAGTCAAACCCCTTTGGGTCATATTACATCCCACAATACAAAAGCTCCAATGAAATGGTAATGCAGAGCAAGAAAGTGTGGCCAAGAGGGGAGATCACTAGCACACTTGACAAACAGGCTCAAGGTCAAGGAAAGTTTAAGATGAAAATATTGCATAAATAAGTGCACTGACTCACAGCTGCCTCAGACTTTGCTCTGTCTTTATCAATCTAAAATATTTTCCTTCATTCTCTGGAACTCTTGCCCAGAGGGAAAGTAGCAAGTTTATTTCGCAGACATAGCTCCTTTCTAGATTTCTACTGTGTCACACTGGAAATGCATCCTCGGAATTCCAAGAAATAAACAAACATGTAAATAAAACTTGGTAGTGGTGCTTAAATACGTGGGGTATAGATTTTAACCTTAAAACACTGTCTTACTTTCAATTCAGAAATAAAATTTCAAAGAGATACACAGAGGTTCTGGGGCAAATCACCCACCCATTTTGCCCCAGGAGAATGACATCCCAAGGACATATCCACAGATCTCTATTTGCATCCTGTCTTCAGATTCTCCCCCAGGCTGGGGCAGCCAGAGGAGAGCTGAATGTGCTAGGTTCTGAGTAGTGCTTTCTCTAATATCCCATTTCAAGCAATGTAGTTATGATGGGTTGATGTGCATTGTAGAGATGGGGTGAAACAATGTACTTTGTCCCCGCAATATTCTGGCTCCAGTCACTTTCTATGGGACCTGTTGTGGTCCGCTGGCGGGCGGCGGAGCTGGCAGCAGTGTCGGACAGTGAGGAGGTTGGGGAGGAACATGGGCCAGTCCTGGAGTCTGGGGAAGGCTCGGATGAGGGCTCTACATCAGAGGCAGAGAGGGGGCCAGGGCCACCTGGGAGTTATGTGTTGCCTCCGGAGCTTCCAGAGTCAGACATCAGCGAGGCACAGGAACAGGGGGAGCCTATTCCCAGTGCGCGCATGCGCAGAGCTGCCAGAAGGCAAGAACAGTTAAGTCAAAAGGGACGACTCGGGAATAGGGCTTGGAGATAATTTGGCCCTCCCATAAGACATAAAGGAGGAGCAAAGGCATGTGAGCCTTTGCAAGAAGCATCTTTGTTCATTCTGGTCGGTTTAAATTCTGAAGCTCCATTTTGACTCTGTGCTCCGTGTGGCCTTGCAAAGCTAATTGCCAATCAGGTCTTTGGCAGTGTGTCAAGAGAGATAAAGATGGGTGCTTATCAGCCTTATCCAGAAGAACTGTGGCAGACTTGTCGGACTCTTTACAAACTATTTGTGACTCATTACGGGCTGTGAATGAACATAATTCACAGCCATTGAAACAAAAAGAGGGTTTTTGGAACTAATTGTGTGCTTTTTACTGTCTCAGGAAGCCTAGGTCAGAACAGGACCATCCCTTTCAGTCTGAACCCAGACTTCTTTGCTCGTCCCTCAATCCATTTTGCAGACAGGAACTTCAGCTTCCAAGCCATTTATTTTTACATAAGTTGGGCAACTGATTGACCTAGAAAGTGCAAAACCTTAAAACTGACTAACCTAAGCCTGATTAGTGCATGAAATAGTGAAAGGTCTATTCTAGGCAGGGAATTCCTTTCCAGTGACTCTCGAAAACAGTGAAAGCTCCTGGCTTTCTCTTCTCACGTTATAGCAATAAAAATAGCACTTAGATGTATATACCGCTTTACAGTCCTTTACAGCCTTCTCTAAGCAGTTTTAGAGTCAGCATATTGCCCCCAACAATCTGGCTCCTCATTTTACCCACCTCCGAAGGATGGAAGGCTGAGTCAACCTTGAGCCTGGTGAGATTCGAACTGCCAAATTGCAGGCAGCTGGCAGCCAGCAGAAATAGCCTGCAATACTGCATTCTAAGCATTGTTCCACCACGGCTCATGCTTATCCTCTTAAAATGGTTTAAATCTCCCACAGTTCAATCCATTTCTCCAATGCTAACTTTCCACTGACACGTCCTTACTGGCTGATGATCTGTTCTGGTTTTTTTCATAGTGGCTGAAAGTTACTAAAAAAGCCCTATTTTTGTTACTGCCACCTTGTGGTCATTATATCAGACAGTTGATCAGTTAATCCATAGTTTCAAGAATGACTGAAACAAACTAAAGGTTAAGTTGATCTTTACTGGACAGAAGTAACATTTAAAAATATACCATGTGGCCACAGCATTGTACATGCCAACTGAATGTGCCTTTTCACGTGGCATTTCAGCCCAGGGAACGACCACCATTCATGGCTTTGAATTTTGCACTTTTAAGCCTGTGTGGACAGACGTACAGCACACGCTTGTCCCAGGCACACAGTAAGGGTTGCTTCGGGGATAGCAAGAAATAGTGTGGCATGCATTTCCTGCTGGTGTCTGGGTGGGAGGGGAACAACTATGCAGCTGTATGAATATGGCCTCAGCGGGATGAGGTGGTTTTTGATACTAAGTGACCTAAACTAATAAAAAACTAGCTCCTGTCTGTTTACACACCAGCCTTTTCTAACCTGATGCGTAGGCATAGATATGTGGGACTTCACTCCCATCAACTTCAGTAAGCATGGCCAGTTCCATATAAAGGACACCATATTGAAAAGGGCTGATCTGAATTCTGGCTGAATTCACTCATTGTATTAAGCTGTAATATTGCTGGTTTGATTTTGGCTTAATGTGCCACTGAATTCAGCCATTATAATTTACAAATGATAGATTTACAACATAAGAAACTTGTGCAAATCCAGCCTATTATGATTTTGTGGTTGTCCTTAGTTACCAAACAGCTGAAAAAAACCTTTGGTTTGGTCAGATGGAAGTTGAATGCCAATGGTTCCTATTTTCATATCCTTCCCTGAACCGCATGTATTCCTTCTAGTCAATTCACAATCAAGAACTCATTTATATATAGAAATCTTGTCTCAAGGTCCAGTCTTTGGCTCATAGATTAATATACTTGGCAGGTTGAGCCTCTGCATGTTAAAATTACAGTTTGTAGGAAAAGAAGATATGCAATAAACCCCACTCAATAACTGTTGATGCTTTAGGATGCCAATATTCTTATATTCTCTTTTAGCTACAAGTGAAAGAACAAGAAGAAGTAGTATACTATTTAGAGTATAGAGGAAAGAAGAGTCAAATGGGTTCCGATCTCCCCCGAGTTGTATTGCTTGCAACAAAGTAATTTTCACTACCCATTTAAGTAGATTTATCTCATGCTATTCTTTGGGGTTAATGTTTAACTATCTCCCAAACATTGTACAGAAAGAGGCACAGTTTAAGTGCAGAAATCTACTACTGTATTAACATTCCAGGTGTGACAAAGTTGATTATGGAATTTATAGTTTAGAATTCTATCGACTACTATGCTGACTTTTAGATGTGGGGGGCATTCCTTTGTTAAATTCAGAAATTCAGAGCACCATGAAGAAAGAACAAAGCCTTCAGTGTTGTGACACTGAACAGTAACTCTACAGAGAGTGATAGCTTTTCCCCCCTCATCAATATTTCTAGTAACTAGCTCCTTCTGTTTCCATCGGACTGAATTCCAAACAATGCAGTGGCCCAGATGTCACCAGAAATTCCTCTGTTCACTCTGTCAGGTGAAAGCAAAGACTGGGCAGGATCTCACAAGATGTCTTTCATAGGCACCAGTCCAAAGCTACTGTGTCGCACTGGAAATTCAAGAAGCCACTGCAGAGAAAGATCCTGACTCAGCTTGAAGCAACGACCTTTAACAAATAATAGCACACAATCAGTGGGAGGGCCTGGATTCAACAGTCTTCTCCTGCCCCATTCCCCTGTGCAAACCAAGAGGGCATGTAGTGGAAATTGTGCATCTCTAAGCTACTTAGCACCAGATGCTTTCTGAGATGGATGATTTATTCTCAAATGATCAAGAAACAAGAAGAAAAACAAGGAGAGCAAAACTGTCTTCCTGTTGCAGTGAGCTTTCAGTCAACAATCTGGCTAAAAAGAACTAAATGCTAGAGCAATTAAGCTTGCCAGGGATGGTAGTGGCAGAATGCCAGGAAGGTGGGTGGTAGCAAAGGGAAGTTGCTGCCAAAGAATGCCCAGCTTCTATATGAGTCGTGACATTTCCAAGCCGCACCTATAGCAAGGAGATTTCAAAGCATCCTCCAGATGTGAGAACAGGTTCCAACTAGCTAATCACGAGAAAGGCCTCCAGAGAAACCAGCTGATTTCAATCCATGTATTTCTTAATCACTCCAAAAACATCACCCATGAGAGCTGGGGGGAAAAAAGGTGAATAGTCCAATCTTTGGTACCCTCTGCAAAATAAATTACAATGTTGAATGCAAACCACAGTCATAGAAAAGAATAATCTAGTACCTTATTCGCATAATTATGAAATAAAGCTGTCCAATGGAAACTATCCTGTGAAAATTAGATACTCCCTCCCCCAAATTAAAATCTGTGTTCCATGAACATCAAATGAAAGGAACTTGAGTGCACTTTTTTACTGATCAGGTTGTGGATTTGTGATGAAACTATTTTCTTGACTGTACAGGGTATATATGTATAGTTTGGAAACCAAGAGGAACATCCAGTGTATTATACTGGAATTCTATTTCAATCTCAAAGAAATCACAGCCCTTCCAAAGAAAGGGTCTGTAGCAGAAATTTTAGTCTAAGCACATGTTGTTATGCTCTGTTAAACTGTAGCCAATTCTTGGTGAACCTACAAATAAAAATTTTCCAAATGCATAGATTTCTCAACGTTTAGTCATAAACAAAAGTACAGCAGCTGTAGTTTGTGAAAAAATATGTATTTGCTTATTTATTACTGATATTTTTTAATGCAGTTCTAATCCAAACAGCTCTGAGCACTGTTCTTCGGCCTTCTCAGGCAAGATACCAGTAGAAAAGCATCCATTTTTTTTATGAAGGTTGAAAAGAAAGCTAAGCTTTTCTGGAGCCCAAATCCCAAAATTTGATATTGAATTCACTTTTTTCCCTTTGGAATTTTCAAGCAGTCCAAGAGTAATCAAGGTAGAAGTGGTTAAAATGATAACAGATATTAAATAGGTATTAAAGAGCATTTACCCACAGATGCTACCTACAACTAATTAGTAAATTCATTTTTAGAACGCAGCAAAGCATAGCTATTTCTTAGTTATTAGGCTTTTTTCCTTTTTCTAATAAACTCAGCTGTAATTTTGAAAAAAAAAAGTTTTGATAGTGCCATTTTTTCTAGAAGAATGTATGTTTGTGTGTGTATCTATATATAGATGAGGAAAGAACACAGTTCTTAGATTTTAATTCCAAATGAAGACATTACTTTTGACAGGATGCAAGTAATTATATTTTCTGTACAAACCAGCATTCAGTCTTCATCACAGAATTTTTTTTAAAAAAAAACCACAGTCACAACAAAATTGCAATAAAATGCACAATTAATCAGATTGCTCGTTAAAATTTGAAGGGAGTTGCTACAGACTGAGACAGACCTTCATTGCAAAAAGGGCTTTTTTCCCCTTTGAAGTTGTCTGCCAAGATCCTAAATTTCTGCCTGTTCCTCTCCTGGTTTAATTTAAACTAAGCCTAGGTATGTTTCTGGACTACGACAGTACTCTTTAGTTGGCCTTCTATTTCTTGGAACCAGATATATAGCATTGTAGGTAATAACATTTTCCCCAGGAAAAACAATTATAGGATGTAATATTCCTGAGCACCCAGGGAAACCATTATGCAGAATTAGTCCTATCTGCAAATGACTAATGCAAAAAGCACATGATGTTCTTCAGCCACTGAAGCCTAAGGTTAGCGACTTCGGCTTCTGTGCCTGCTCACACCCATAATCTGACCTTCAAGACAGACAGTAGGACACAGTATCCAGAGACACAATCTTCGTTTTAATCAGGTGCCAGGATGGGGTTAATGGCCCCTCGATGACTGACACTTCTGCTGTAATCAAAATGCTTTTGTCATAGCAGCAGCGGTCCAATGACCTCTCCTTAAGAGAAGGGACAGCACAGACAGGCCGCAAAATTCCAGACCATCGCTAGAGGGCAGCAAAGAGATTTTTTTTTTAAAAAAAGATCTTAATTATTTGCTATCTTCTAACTGCCCTTCGGAGTTTTGCAGCCCTGATGTCCTTCCCTGTCTTTGAGCTTCACACCCTTTCACAAACACCGCCGGAGCCCTTGCACGGATCCGCGGCGTGCAAAAACCATTCCCAATCCCGATTCTCCTCTCAACGGCACCTTGAAAATATATTCCCTTACAGTTGAGAGTCTTATCGCGTTTGAGAAAAGCCAGAAGAAAAGCCATCCATACCTTCACTCCCACCTTGGGCTGCCGGCTGCTGATGTCACACCTCGCAAGCCAGATGCTCCGCAGAAAGGAGGAACGGATGGACGGGAGAGGGCGGTGGAAGCGACTGGGAGTTTCCCACAATGCCTCGCTGCGGGTCCTCTGCCCTAAACCAAGGAGCCGAAGAGAGGCGGGGAAAGGGTGGAGCGAAGGGAATTGCTAAATGCGGGGCCGGAAAGTCGATGCGGTAACGTTGGTTTTAGCTCCCGGGTCGCTTCAGCTGACCTGCCCGCAGAGATAACGGGGCTAATGGTATCAGGGTGCCATTATAGGCCTGCTCGGAGAGCATCGGATGACGGGCGCTTTTACGTGCAATGATTGGAAAAGGACCAGCTGACTCGTCAGAATTTGGATTTTGGAGGCAGATGGTTGGGGTGGGGTTTTCAGAAGATGTTCTGCTCCAAATATTTCGGAGCAATGAGACGGCAAAGTACTCGGGATGCGTTTGTTCTTAATAGCTGCTCTCGGCATTAGTCAATAAGGCTGACGTAAATCAAAAGCAGATTTTTTTTAAATATAAAAAGTCAGCAATAAAACCATCGGGATTAAAGGGCTTGTCCAGATATATGTATGTATGTATGTCCAAGTGTACGTGGTATGGTAAGGCTGAAGTGAGCCCACCCGGGGAAGGAAGGAAAAAAGGAAAAGTTATGTACCGTCCCTGTTGCAAGAGGGAGGGGAAAAATCCGGCCGCCTGCGAGGTGACTCGTGCTATCCCGGATTCAAATGTGAATCTACTTTGGCCAGGATAGCAGTAAAATGGATTCCCGCTTCCAAATTAGAACCATTCCCCACCGGGAGCGTCCCGCCTTGACAACTTTTAAGACTTGTGGACTTCAACTCCCAGAATTCCCCAGGCTGGCTCGGGAATTCTGGGAGTTAAAGCCCACAAATCTTAAAAGTTGCCCCGATCATAACTTGTTTGAGGAAGGGTGCGTTTATCTCAAGGCAGACCTTTACGCCGGATGATCCGCTTGTGAGATTTCACAGGGCTTTGTGGCTGAGAACAGGAGTGTCCTCTAGCCCAGGGATCTCCAACCTTGGCAACTTTAAGACTTGTGGACTTCAACTTCCAGAATTCCTCAGCCAGCTTTGCTGGCTGAGGAATTCTGGGAGTTGAAGTCCACAAGTCTTAAAGTTGCCAAGGTTGGAGACCCTGCTCTATCCGCTTCTCCAACATCGGTTCCCTTCCAGCTCTCCCCAATTCCCGTGTTTCACTTTTGTGGGATGGCTTCCGGTCATGCAGACCAAAAGCTTCTTGTTACAGCCTTGACGCCTGCTTCGACGCTGCACCCGCTGGAGTCCCGTTATGCCCCCTAAATAGGTGCGTTTTATGGTGTAGTCACAAGGTGACTGGGCTTTATTTTGCGGGAATGGAATCAGTTTCATTATTTTCTATCCACGACGCTGAACAATATAACAAATCACCTAATAGTTTTAAAGATCGAGTTCGGGTTTATTTAAAAGGGAACTCTTACTTTAATAAATTGACCATGGTATATTTCTTTTTTTTTTTGGGGGGGGGGGAGATGCCTTTGAGTCAATCTTGGCAGTTGACCTTGCCTGTTTCCAAGGGCTGAGAGTTGTGACTGGCCCAAAGTTACCTAGTTGACTTTTTGTCTAAACTGGATTCTAACCCGGTGCTTTTACCACTACACCCAACTGGCTCTCTAAAGTAAATATTATCCTTTTCTATCAAACGAAACCTTCATGATTACAAATAGAAATGTCACTGGGTCATCCAACCTTATTTGACTTTTATAAGTAAGATCAGCAAGAAAGCTTTAATATAATTAAGTTACTAAAGAATGCATGTGTTCTCTTTTATCAGCCCATTGTTTTCAAGCCACAACTTTTGAAAAATTCCTGGTTAAATAGGTTGCATCTTATGCTGCTTTTATTGCATTTGTTCTTTATATAGTATCCAAACAGTATGGGAGGGGGGAATCAAACCTACTCTTGGAAACTTATTTTGGCAGCTTAAATCTGAGAAAAAAATGTTTTTAATATGTGTTTTTTTGTTTTGGATTTATGTTGTAAATCTCCAAAGGAATATTTAACCCTATGCTGTGAGCCACCTGGAGTCACTCTGTCAACTGAGATGATGTACAAGTTAATAAAGAGTACTGGTTTACATTAATTTAAAGCTGATCAATTTGGCATTTCTCCCAAAAGCTTCAAATGTGTATTTGCAATACTGCAAGGAATAATGATTTGCATCTGGCCACACTTCCTTTTCTTCTTCAAGTTTATCAGTAGACACATGGTGATCTGCTCAATTTAGTTCCTTAATATAGCAACTTTCAAACGTCATTTTTTTTATTTACCTGAATGGTAAAAAGAAATACACACACACAGAAGAACAGGAAATTGAAGAGTGGCCACAAGATGGTAGTACACTGTGTGGAAAGAAAGAAAACGGAGGGAGGGAAGCAAACAGAAAAAAATGAACAAGGTGACCCTTGTGCAAAAAGATCAGAATTCAGGCAAGAGGAAAATAAAGACAATGAAATCACTGGGTCGTGATTAGAACCAGTTCATGAAATTACTAAGCTGGGACTTGTTCTTTTTGATCATTTTACATTGATCTCACTGGGGAAACGTGGGGGCTGTGGTAAGTAGCTAGCTTGTGTTTGGGATAAACAATCAGCCAGCCCTAACCCATAGACACAACCTGTATATAACTGGATCTTCAGGGAAACAGATAAACCATTAAAAAGTGCCCAGAGTTGCTAAATTTGGATTGCTGTATTAAAGTGAATTATGAATACTCCAAATGGTTTTGCTTGATTTCACAAAAAAACAAAATGAAATTTGATCTTCATCTCCACCTTGAAATTTCACTGGACATTACCTTAAACAGACACTTGAAAATGGGTGGAAATGTCTGTGCGTCTTATACAGCGAATGTTGCTGAAGCCCCACTCACCTGCTGTCCCCCACCCTTTGGCCGTTCTTGGCCTCCACACGTCGTGTCTTTGGCCTCCGTATGCCCCATTTTAGACCTGTTCCAGGCTGCAGGGATTGCCACAGCACATCGCTGCCGATCGCCACCTCTGTGCATCATATTTTTGGCCTCCGCACACCCCATATTTGGCCTCTGTGCGTTGCATTTTCAGCCAGTTCCAGGCGGCAGAACTGGCTGAAAACGTGACATCTAGAGGCCAAAAAAGGGGCGTGCGGAGACCGAAAATGTGATGGAGGTGGCAACGTGTTGTGGTGATCCCTGCAGCCTGGAACGGGTCTAAAATGGAGTGTGTGGAGGCCAAAAATGCAAATGGAGTGTGTGAAGGCAAAAAATCCGACGCACTGAGGCAGCAATGGGCTGTGGCAATCCCCACAGCCTGGAACAGCTGATTGGTGGTATTCTGGGAGGCCGATCCAGCTGCCAATCAGCTGCTCATGCTGAATCAGGCTGTGATAACATGCTGAAGCTGACCAGGCTGTTGGCTGTTTGCTGCAAGGATGCTAGCCAGATGAATACCAATGGATGCTGGTAGACAGAGGCAGAATTTTTCCTTTCTTGTTTTTCTCCCCCAAAACTAATGTGTGTCTTATACTCCGAAAAATGCAGTATATATATTATTAATAAGGTTAGCAAGAAAGCTTTAATGCAATTAAGATACACTATTTTAGTTAATTTTAGTTAATATTAGTTAATTTTCCTGCCTAGGTTTTACATCTAGGCAGGAAAACCAAAGGTACAGGTACAGATTAGGCAAAACCTCACTCAAAAACAGTAGCTGTTAGAGGCACCTTGAAGTCCTAGTGGATGATCACTTAAACATGAGCCAGCAGTGTGCAGCAGCAATCAAAAAAGCTAATACAATCCTTAGTTGTGTAAACAGAGGGATAGAATCAAAATCATGTGAAGTATTAGTACCACTTTATAAAGCCTTAATAAGACCACACCTGGAATAGTGCATTCAGTTTTGAACACATTATGAAAAAGATGTTGAGACTTTTGGAAAAAAGTGGAAAGAAGAGCAATAAGATGATTAAAGGTCTGGAGACAAAAAATATGAAGAATGGTTGCCATTTAGGTATGGCTAGTCCAGAGAAAAGAAGAACTAGGGGGGACATGATAGCAGTATTTCAGTATTTGAGGGGCCGCCCCAAAGAAGGGGGGGTCAACTTATTTTCCAAAGCACCAGAAGGCAAGACAAGAAACTATGGATGGAAACTAATCAAGGAGAGAAGCAACCTGGAATTAAGGAGAAAATTCCTAACAGTGAGCACAATTAACCAGTGGAACAGCTTGTCTTCAGAAGCTGTAGGTGCTTCATCACTGGAGATTTTTAAGAAAAGACTGTCTGAAATGATATTGGGTCTCTTGTTTGAGCAGAGGGTTGGATTAGAAGACCATCAAGGTCCCTTCCAGATTTACTCTGATTAAAGTTATTAAAGAAAGCATGTGTTCTATCAGCAAGTTATATTTCCAAACCACACATTCTGAGAAATTCATTGTTGGATAGGTTGCATATTGCTTTTACAGTATTGTAATTGTAATAGTATCCAAACAATATATTTGGGATGGGGGACCCAGTTTTGGGGGATCCTTGTGTGAAATTTCAATTAGAACATATCTTCTGAACTCACTATTGAATGTGGGCAGTTCTATTGGTCAATAGTCACTGATTTAACTCAATTTAATAGTCCAACTTATTATCTTTAATTTTCCAGTTTGAAGAATACACACATTTTTTATTTAGGTAAGTACAGTATTGTGAAGATCACAGATAGAAGTTAAAAACCACAAGAAAAGAATCAAATAGCACTGGAGAATCAGATTTTAATTCTACTTAGATATTTATTTTACATGACAATACACAAAAGTACTTTTCAAAACTCTCCAGGAGAAAAAAATAATTCTCCTTTTAAGTTTTATCTTTAAGCAGCACTTTAAAAAAACCACATTACAAGTAGTTTAAAAGTCCTATTCAGCAACAGGATATACTAAAATTGTAATCTGAAACATCATTCAGGAACATCTCAGAACAAAATAAGTGTGCGCGCACACACACACACACACGCACACACAGAGGCTAATGTAAATGGAAACATGAAATGTTATTTAATTGAACAAGTGAGTGTTTAAGATAAGAAATAACTTTTCGTATCGGAAAATAAATAGTGAACATAAAATGACATAAACTTGTCAACTTACATATTATGAACGGAAATTACCACTACTAAAAACAATACAGTACAGAAAAGTTGATTGGTCCTTCCTGTTTTCTGCTGAAACTAACCAAGGCCTTAAACTCCAAAAAGTCAGTCTAAGAAATTTTTGAAATAGAAAGCCTACTCAACTATGTCAGATGAAGAAAGAAGATGTGTCACAATTACATTCCTAACTTAGATTAAGAGTGAAGAAGTTTGTCCAAAACCATTTTACCATGTTAATGCCTATCCCTCCAGTATTGTATTGGACACAAAATCACAAATACACACTAAACTGCACTATTGAAGAAACAGTTGTGGGGCCTGAAAAATACAACCAAGGAAACAAAAAAGCCAAAGCAGGAGAGGAAGCATCTATGGTTTTTTGGGGGAGGGAGAGGAAAACCTGTGCTACTGGTTCAAACAAATTCACTGATGCAACAAGGAGGTTGGTGACAAACCTGGAAAAAATAAGTTCAACAATAAAAGCAATACCCCACCTCACCCTGCCACTCCACAAAAGCATAAGGTATAAGCATAATATCAAAACATTCCCATCTGGAACCTCCAGCAGTGCGCATTCTTGCACAAAAATACAGCCCCATACAAAGAAAGCTGAACTTTGCATGCCAAAGATGACCTCACCAACAACTCAGTGATCACTGCGTACATACATAACACAAAATGGATGCGTGAGGTCCACCAGTTTTCACAAAGGCAGGCTTACAAAATGAGCATTTTCACCATCATTTAACAAGGGGCCTCTCTCCCCTTTCACACTTGTTTTCAGTATTTGCTCAATTTATTGGAATAATCTGGTTTCAAATGGGAGCAAGAAATATTGTTTTAGTTCACAGACCTGTCAGGTGCATAGATGTCAGCCTTTGTATATACTTCATGGCATTTTGTGGAACACAGAAACTGGATTCTATGGTCCACAAACTATTCTTAACAACTATAGGTGACAGAACAGAGGTCAATTTATGCTGAAAATTATCAATTCCATTCATTTGCCAAGACTCTGCATGATGTATTTTGAAGCTCACTATATAGCCATGATGGCGAACCTATGGCAGGCGTGCCCGAAGTGGGATGCGGAGCCACGTTTCCTGGCATGCGCTGCGTTGCCCGTTCCTCTTCTGGCACGCATGCACATGCAACAATCAGCTGGTCTTTGTGCGTACGGCAGTGCCGGAAACTTGTCTTCCATTTTCTGGCGTGAGCATGCACATGCGCGGCAATAACCAGAAGACTTGCTAGCCAGCACACATGCACATGTCAGAAACTGAAAGTACCTTATCCGGTGCGTGCATGCCCCCTGGCCAGCTCCTCTTCCTGGTCGCGGCCATGACGAGCACGAAGTGCTCCCTTTTCAGCACTTGGTGCCGAAGAGGTTTGCCATCACTGCTATATAGTTTTACATACAATATTTTTTTATGAGCCACAATTCTATTTCCAGTTCAGATCAACAAAAAGAGGTTGAAAAAATGGAACATACAAGGGTCAGCTGCTCTCTCAGAACTTTAAAAATTGTCCAGATATACCCTAAGTAAAGGCTAAACACACTTTTATTGGATACGGATGTAAAATCTATTTTCCAGGACTGACTAGTGAGGCACACACAGCATTGACTATAGTTTGTGCTTGTGATAAACAAAGCCATTTCCTGAAATGTTGCTTTTTATGCTTTCCAACTACATAGACAGTTAAAAATTATATAGAGGATCTTGGGACTTTGTCAGATCAATTCAAAAAAAGGAGAACCAATAGGATCAAATTTGATGTAGGCAAATAAGCCAGCAAAAAAAAGATGGAGTTTGAAAATGGGCGTGATCCAAACCAGAACTGTGAAGAAAAATCTTGCAGAATACAGGTGGTCCTCAACTTACAGTGGTTCATTTAGTGACCACTCAAAGTTACAACAGTGCTGAAAAAAGTGACTTATGACCATTTTGCACATTTACAACTGTTGCAGCACCCTGATGATCATATGATCAAAATTCAGATGCTTGGCACCTGGCTCATATTTATGACGTATCCCAGTGTCATATGATCCGCTTTTGTGACCTTCTGACAAGCAAAGTCAATGGGGAAATCAGATTCACTTAATAACTGTGTCACTAACAATTGCAGTGATTCACTTAACAACTTTGGCAAGAATGGTCGTAAAATGGGACAAAATTCACTTAACAAATGTTTCATTTAGCAACATAAATTCTGGGCTCAATTGTGGTTGTAACTCAAGGACTACCTGTAACTCCTCCCATGCATCCCTATGAGAGAGGCTGTTGGGCAGCTGCTCAGAATGCTGCCAATCTCTCAATTCTCAGCCCCTCCCTCATCATGTGACCCAGGGCAGAATTATTATTAAAGTTGGAAGGATTTCTAGCAGCCTTGTTCCAAAAGCTTTTCTTAACTTGTTTTGCAATGGATGTTCCTTTAAAAACAATTAAGCAACAGCCAATCATGTTGTGGGTGAAGAGGATTTTTTTAAAGGCACTTAGGCTACCCTGAAGATTAGAAAGAGCAGCAAGAAAGTGAGATATTTAATCCTTTCAATAGTGACCTGCCATCACACTTTTTGTGAGAGTGAAGCTGAGTGAACCTGAGGGTACAAACCTGTTGGCTAATATAACTTTGCAAAACAAGAGTTCACAACAACCTGGGAAAAAAATTCTAGGGAAATGTCTCAAAACAAGCCAGCAGAAGTGTGCTGCTGCCTATTAATTACTGACATTTGATTTCATCTCTAGACAGAGAAACAATTCTAACATTGAGAGAAACCTATACAACTGAACTGATCACAAATAAAAACAGTCCTTGGAGATGTCTACATGGGCTTATTATTACTCAGTGAAGTTGTAACTCAGTTACATCCTTGCATCCAAAACCAGAGTTATTCTCTAGGCAGGCCTGGCATGCAAAACTGAATATATTGCCTGTCTATCTGTCTGCCTCTCTTTCTCATACCACAATTAGCAACAACTTAGTATTTAAACAACAGAGTTGGGGGAAGGCCAAAATTTGTCATGATGAATCCAGCTCATTGTTTTGAGATGGGAAATGTTTTGTTTGTTTTAGTTATTTTTGTATGTTGTCTGGGTGACTTGCAACTCTTTCTCTTATTCAAACATTTTCTATCCTCTACTTTTTGTGGAAATTTCTACCAAAGAAGACTCTACATTCCAGCTAGCTTTGGAGTAAGAGAACAAAAATTTCAATTATTGAGATAAATTTACACCAAATACAGGTAGCTAATGAAATGTCTTCTCAACTCTTGGAGGGCACAGACAAACCTCCAAGTGGCCTCAACGACTCTGCTAAAGAATGCAAATGACCAGCTGTCTGCAAGGAATACAAATCCTTCCATTCCCCACCATCCAATCAGGGCTGAAGAAGCTTCTTGGATGAGAAGCAAAATGTCTTCAACTAAAAACTAAAAAGTCCAGACTCCAGTTGCCTCTTGAAAAAGCATCTTTGGGAGCCATCTCTCAGGGTTTTTTCCCTTATCCCTTACCCCCAATGATCAACAACTGCCACTTCATGTGAAGTTGGAAGTCACCCTCCTATGAATAAAGCAAGAGAATTAACTGCATTTTTCATTATGCTTTATGTTTTTGTTTTATGTTTACATTATGTTCATTATGTGAAAACTGAGTTTGGAAAATGGTGCCAGTTTGAGTAGGGACAGAATTGAGACAAAAATGCTATTGTTGAACTTGTTTAACTAATAATAAAAGTAGCAGGATTAGAAGAGATGGTAACGGAGATCAAAACTTTTTGTAATAATTTAAAATAGGCAGGCGCTGCCATGTTGTGCTGAAACTAAAGAAAACATACAAGAGAATATTATGAAATTACAAACAGGAAATAAACAATCGGGGTTCTGTTAAACATTAAGATAAAGGTAATGCCAATCTGCATATTTGGACAAGTTATAGTTTATGGGAAGAATGAGATAGTGGGAGATAGTTTTGTCTTTTGTTCAAGAACCTAAAGACTGTAGAATAAAAAATAAATTAATTGTAAGACCATAATGACAAATTTAAACAAGGAAAATCACATACTAATGCCATTAAAATTCAGAACAGCAGTGTTTTTTCCAATGATATGTTAATCTGTTAAAGCTGAGCACTGAAAATAAAGGAAATAGACACCTTCAAATTATGGATTTGGAGACTATTACCAAGAGAACCCTAGACAGCAAGGGGAACCAATTCAATCTGTTCTAAAGAAAATAAAGACTGTTCCCTTGAGACAATGATCAGAAGCAGAAACTGGAGAGCTGGGCATGTGATTCAAATACACGGTGAACTATAATAAAAAAAAACTGTTCTTGGCAAGGCGGAGGGAAGCAGAAGAAGGGGGAGCCAAAATAGATAAACAGGATTAAGGAGATCACTGGAATATCTGGGGAAGTGCTATGGATTATCACTGGGACAGATGGTGCTCTTATAGTCATATTTGGCCTAAAATTATGACATTTAACTAACATTTCTTACAGCAAAGCTAAATGACATGTCTTCTGCCATGGATTTAAATCTAAGTCTTTCCCTTTTTAAAAAAGTTTTAATAGATACGTTTTATTTAAAAAAATGATTATGCAAAATTCTAAAGAAAAAAAGATTGGCAAAAGCAAATATTCTTTATGGCTATGGATAATTGCTGTAGTCTATTACATGTGATTTTCTTCCAGTTTTTTTTAAAAAAAGCACAATGCATCTCACCATTTCTCCCCTTTTAAAGCAAGTGTCTCATATGAACGAGACTAGAAATTTATTCATGGTACAAGCAACATCAGAAGAGATGCATGAAAAAAAAAATACCAACACTTTTTTTCTAAACCCAAGGTCAGAGAAGCAGCAGATAAATTACATAGGGTATATAGACAATTGGAAGATTATTTGAGCAATGGAATTTTGTTCAGGGCTGCAAGGAAGGACATGGCAATGCCATAAAGAAGATGGCAAGGAGCAGAACACAAAAATGCTTTGCAGTCCATGCCAATGCTTGGACAGGTGGAGGAGGCAGAGGCTGAAAAAAATACCAATGAATCAGGCTATAACTTTGAGTTGTCTTAATAGACTATGACAGGAAGCAGATGGAACTGAAAATCCATACTTAAAAATTAAAAGTAAGCTGATTTTCAAGGTCTCCTTTTTCTTCCAAGAAGGAAGCCTCTCCCCTTTAATGATGAAGCATCATTCACATATTTAACAGGCCATTTAAATTTTCAGATTGACTTCAAGTATGTCTTAATTTTATATTCAAAACACATTCACTGGCCGAAAGATTTGCAACAACCAATGATCAAAATGTGATCAAAACATGAGTTTTTAAAAATAGTAAATGTATATTCCATTCGTCATTTTGTTCAAGCTCTCAGTGGTTCAAGCAGCTGAATGCCTTAGACTTCCTTCTAAGGTTACAGTGACATGATACAAAGCTATTAAATATTAACTCCCACTCTCATATGGCAGGTTTCATCAGAAAAATGGGAATTTAAAATTTTAATCTTCCCAAACTGATCCCATGTTTCTAGAAAACTGCAACTTTATTATACTTTAAAAAATCACTAGATATTTACCTCCTTTTCATGTCATAAGAATATATTGTAAGCTACTGCACAGTAACATAACAGGATTCTTAATAGCTTAAGTAGCTATTTTTTGTATTTATACAACAGAGTTGTAATATACATATCAAGTATTACAATCCATTTCATAGCAGCAAATGACCTACTGAATACCAGCACAATGCACTATCTTAGAAAGTATTGAAGAAGTAAATGTGACAATGAATCTAATAGCACCTTAAAAATTAGCATCCTTTATAAATCAAATACAAATAGCAAATGAATTTTTTCTCTCCTCAATAGGGTGAATTTCATAGTAAGTATTGACTGAAATCTCAAAGATTTCAATAAATTATGTTGGAAAACAATGTTCAAATTAACCTTCCCATCAGCAGCCGTGTCATCAAAATGTTAAGTTGCATTAAGTTGCAAAATGTTAAGTTGTATCAACTGGAAATTTTTCCAGGCACTATTTCATACAAAGGCACTGATGCATAAACAAGGGTAAAACAATAATGATAAATATCTGCAAAGTCCAATGATTATTATATCCAAGATCTCACAGGATAACTCCAGTATCTTCATGAAATGTTGCATTCAATTACCCTAAATCTTGCAAGGCTTTCAGTAGCAAAGTCTTCCTAAATTTAGTAATGTTGTTTAAACATTATTCAATGTAAGGTTCCACAGATGCTATTGCAAGCCCTGCCCTAATGGGAAAATAAGGGAACAAGAAAAATCATATATTTGTGTTAATATCGCACCAATATCTAGAGCAGAGATCCAAATCTGAAGACCCCTCTCCTTAGCAAGATCTTATATATGGTTCTGGAATCACTGTTAAATTTCAGTAGTGTAGCAGCAAGGATTATCAACACACATTTAATGGCCAACTTTAATATTTGTACTATATTTTATGCAACCTTTTTGTCTGTGTAGTTTGCATCAGATTAGATAAGGTTTTAAATTCCTCATTTTGTTACTGCCTCTTTTAGCCTTGTTAGCTTGGTTCAAATCAGCAGTGAGCTTGTTTAAATTACCTCCTTCCTTGATCTAGATGTTACCAATACCACTGTCTTTTCATCATGCTCCTTTATTAATATGGATCCCAGAGATATTGTTATCCTCTGGGTGTACCTAAATGTGATATTCCTTCTTCTGATTCACTTTTTTTCTAGGTAACTAAGTCTGAATGCCAGGTACCTTCCAATGCATGCAGACACCCAAATTCAAAGAAACAATAATCGAAAAACAATTGATAAAATTCATTTAATGGATGAACAGAGGGGGAGATGGCACAGAATTTGATCAGGGGAAATTTGCATTTCCTAATTAACATTACATCTGGTTTTATAGCAGAAATTTTGATGGGGGGGGGGGAAGTATCAGGTCTACCCAGAATCTAATTTATAAATTCATTATAGCAACAGAAGATCTGATGGTGGGAGGAATCAATGAACTGTACTGATTTTACAATAACAGATGGATTTAATAGCAAAACATTCAGGCAGTTTTTCAAGTCAACTCAGAAACAAATGTACTCCATTATTTATTAATTTTGAAACAGAGAAAGTGAGCTGGAACTCTTTGTCTACTGGTTCCCATGGGCTTTCCAATTCTTTATTTTACTTTCTTGCTCCCATTACTGAACTCCTATTTTCATTCTGCCCCATGGCATATCCTTTGAAGGTCAAAGCTATCCTCTGTCCAAAGCTCTGCACATATGTCCTAGAGTATTAGCATCTCTGTAGAAGTTTGCTGCATCTATAGGCTCTTTAGCTCAAAACAGGAATCACCCTCCAGTTCCTCATCGGTTTATCCAGTGCTTATATCCTACCCTGTAGATACAGGATGCTCTGGACCAATTCTCTCTCTTCTTGATGGCAGAACCATAAGCACTTGCAAAGGAGGATATGAGAGTATTAGAACATTTTCCCATCGAACATGGTGGGAAGACAAAGCTGCACATGAAAAAGATCCTACTCGGCTGTAATACAGTATATCTACTAGCTTTACAAATTATACTGTTAAAATATGATGTCTAAAATCTGACCTTCACTGATAAGACTTTTGACAGAATGTTACATATAGGAGCTACTACGTATTTGTGAGAGGAATAAAAGCTAGAACTGTTTCCTAATTTTAAAAAATAATCTTAAAGCAAGGCTCAAGTTTTCAGAAAAAACAATCAGCAAATGTATCATTTAATAAACATATATTTGAAGCATGAGATACTTTTGGCTTTAAATTCAGAAATAATTCCAGTTAGAGATTTACAGGATTTTATTATAAATGTCTTGGCCTGGTTTGGGACGATTTCTTTCCAAAAAGAAGAGGTAGATTTGGTTAATGGTTAGGAATATCCTCTACAGATGAGTCTTCTGAAAATAACTTTTCAAAAAGGAATAATAGATTCTATGAAAAATAGCTCTTTATATAACCAACACAGTAGTGGGTTTCAATTTAGTATGCTACCGGTTCACTCGTGCACACACAACCTTTCTGCGCATGCGCAGAAGCATCTGAGCTGGTGGGCGGAGCCTCCCACCACCGCCACCACCGGTTTGTCTGATCCGGGGCAAACTGGTAGCAACCCACCACTGAATTAACATCCCTAACCAAGAATTATTTAAAGTACAGAAACTATCCATATGTAAGAGATATTTTCTTCTGTTGCTGTTACTCAATAAAAGTTCACTGATTTCTGTGAATCAGAATCATGCCTAATTAGATGAATTTGCTAATGATTTATTTCTCTCTTTAGTTCTACAGTTATATTGTCATCATTAATTACAAACCATTGTAATTTTCACAGAATCCAATTGCTTTAAAATTTCAGAGGACAAAGTGCATATGAGAAGAAAACCTGACACAAAAGGGTTTTGATTGTATTTATTAATTTGCTTTGTTTATAAGATGGTTTTATCTGTATTTAAATGCTGCTTAATAATATTTTGTGGCAAAAAGTAATTCTTGGTAAATGGAAAGTGTAGAATTAAATTTTACTATTTTGTTGCCTTCAGCATTAAATTTTCCTAATGCAAAAGATTTCAGTAGAAGCTCACAGAGTAAAGAATGTATGTTCATGTTAGCTTACATAATAATTTACAGGAGAGTCTTATCTCTAGTTTTACTTTAAAATATTTTGAAGTACTAACAAAATGAATTCCCTTAAATGAGTATCTGGGTGGTAACATTCATGAAATAGGCTTTATTCAGAAGAAGGATACAAAAGTCACCCTGTGATGCCCTTTCCCTGTTAACGTCCCCCACTATATTCCCCCATAGAACCAGGCTTAAACTGAGATTTGTTAAGATATTAATAATGGCAGTTAATGTCAGATTTGCATTCAGAGAAGAGATTTGAAGTGAGAGGACTGTAACAAAAGGGGACATCTTTCCTGGAGGAAATTATTGCAGCCTTCAAATCTCTTCTGGACACCCACCCCCGTCAGCTTTTTAAATTATGTTTAATCCACAATACCCATTTTAATTAAATAGCATTATATTTTTAGAACTTGAGAAGGGATCAGCAAATAGCCGATATTTGCTATTATCATGTTTAATCATGATACTATTATTTAATTAACCAGAGTCCTTTCTGAGCTCTTATGCACAAGACCTAGAATACTTAATCTGTATTTAGTAAATGAAACGTAGTCCTGAGAATTTGTTGCTTCTCAGTTAGCATGCAGTGGGGCTAAGACATGTTACCTGTTAACCTGCTTGTACCCTGTGAGTACAGATAAAAATGTGGTTAGAGACAATTTAAAAAATGACAACAACTAACCAGCACATGATTAGACCTAGGATTGAGCTTTATATTGACGTTACACTGGTGGGGAACAATATAAAATGTGATATCATTTATTAGATAACAAGTTTATGTAGACCAGAATGTATATATGCATTTTATGTTGTACGCATTATCTTCCATAGTCTGTCCAAATTAAAAGCAGAAAAAGCTCAAAATCACATCCACATGATTCTATTAAAAACTCAACACTATTAACTTCTATTCCACCTCAGTTTAATATACATCAGTTCTCAACTTCCCTTCCTAATGATCATCACCATTCAAACTCTAGGTGGATATTGCTAGAGGCAGGACCTACACAGTTTTCTTCTAAGGCAGTCCCCAACCCTACTGTACCAAGTGGGCCAGTTTTAGATGCTCACCTCCAGCACATCTTCTTCCAAACATGCAATTAAAAGAGTTTTTACTTGCCAACAAGTTCCTGTGCTCTCATGCAAAGATTGAAATACAGACTGATAAAGAGAAGCAATGGGAAGCTCACTGTATAAAAATAAGGAGCAGTTCACCTATGGACATCATCTTATTTTCATGGCAAACTTTAGCCAATGTTGGTCGTCACAGGCTAAATAGCACACAGAATCACATACTTAAAAACAATACAAGCAATTCATTGTCAGTTCAATCTTTCTGCTTTATCAAGATTATCCTAAATACAACTGTGTTACGTGGAATGTGCAAAAGTCACCATAGGCTGCAAGAGGCCTGTCAAAGCTCTTGCACCTTAAGTAGAAAAACTCAAATCTTTTAAAACAAGACAAAAAACTTCTACAACTTAAAATATGCTTGAAGTCACATTGTGAGGGTTTCTTTTTAAAGTGAGCACTTGCAAGTAAACCTTTGGAAATCAAGAAACCTAAGAGACTGTCAATACCGCAGTGATTCACAATTTCCCTACAAGAAAAGAACCCAGCTCCACAGAGCTACAAGCCTCTCTGATAAGCATTCAGACAAACATTAATTACACTCCAATTAGATTGTCTCTGCAGCATAAGCATGCCTTTAAAATATTAGCATTAAGGGTTACATTGCTAGATAATATGAAGGCCTGTGAAATAATGACACCTTATTTTACTATATCTGGAGCATGGTAAAGTTTTTCTTGCCCCCAAATAGTGCTTTTTCTCCTTTTCCAGCAGTACTGCTGACCCACAACTCAGCAGGAAATCTGCCTGATACAGCATGCAACTGCAATCTAGTGGCAATTTTATTAATCTGGGCCTAGTTGAGGTATAAATAATTTACTTTATCCATGCTTTCACCCAAGTAAAGGTTTACTTGGAATTAAAATAGAATCTCAGACCATTAATCTTGTAGACACTATTGTAGAGGACATTAAACATTTGATTCTTTTTTTAAAAAAAAATGACAATCATATTTTTAAAGTCTTCATCTAACTAAATGTTAATTAAAATAAGGATCTAAACTTTACTTATTAAAGTGCATCAACTAATCCTAATTTTGTGCTTCCTAAAAAACCCCAGTTTTGCTTAATTTGTTTCAAAAATATCAAAATATATCATTGTAGTGAATTCAAATATTATGTGCCATTATATTTCTTGGTTTAACAATGAAACTTTAAGGCGTTCTTTTTTTTTGAAGTGATGTCGGATTAGCTGGGTGAAAGAAATATTGGAAAAGAAGTTTTAAATCATGATTAAATGCTTATAAAAGGACTTAAAGAAAAATCTGTGTCTCATGAAACCAATTATTAAATATAGCTTCTATTCTAAACCAGTCTTACCTGCCCCACAGTTATTTTGACCATCTTCAACCCTATAACTAACTTTCCAAAACAGACATGGTTTTACATTAAATTTGAAAGAGCAAGTAGAAAAATTAATGACGCATTTAAAAAAAATCCTTATCATTCAAAAGATCTCATAAGGAATGTGAACATAATTAACATTCAGATTTGGAATCCAAGAACATTTCTGAATAGAGAAGACAACTATGTATAAAAATTGTTTTTATAGGGAATGAAGATACTAGCAACTAAAGCAATCTACAGAGACAAGAAGTCCAAAATGCAAGCAAAAACATGCCAAACATTGGATCTTCGGTCCTCTAAGACTAAAAGTGTTGTAACTTTGAAGAGAAATCTTTTTTAAAAAATTCATCTCCCAATGTTTGATATTCAAAAAGGATATTCAAAGAAAAGCAGCTGACTGAACTAACCAAAGCCAAGAACAAAAAAAGAAAGAAACAGCCAATAACGGAATAGCTTTTTCCATTGAAACAGCAAATGTAAGGGAAAAACAACAGAAAACCAGCTTAAAATGAGAACATATATGCATGGTTGACTTTTATGAAAATAATAAATACACAAACTTCCCCTTTAAAATAAAAACTGGCATCTCAAAAATGCAATTTGTTGTTCAGGGGAAAAATGATAATCTGCTGGTATACAGGTTAAACTTCTTTGACTTTGGTGTGTCTAAAAAAACATACAAGGTTTTCCTCCCTCATGCTCTGTTCCCCAGCTTTTTTATAGCACTGACCAGCCACAAGAGAGTTCAGTTGCCTTTGGTCTTGCTATGATCCCAAACAAAAATAAGGGAGCAATAAACACATTCTATACACAGATTAAAGGATAGAGACATGTGAAACCCAGGATAGGGTGAAAAGTAGCACGGAGAGCAGCATCTCAGGCTGAAAGAGAGGAGTATTTATGTTACTAGACTAGAGTTTTATCCAGCATATTTTTTTTTAAAAAAAAACTCAAATAATTTGGTTTCCCCCAACTGTCATGGCTCACATTCATGACCCTGGACATTTCCAAAAGTTGAGGTTTCAGAGGGCAAATGCACAGTTGTCCCGAGTACATTTTCCCACATGGACCTATTATGGTGATCTTTTCATAAAATCAAAATATTAAGATGCAGCTTTCCCCTTGCCCTCTCTTAATATTCAAAAGTTCATTAAGTCCAGCTAATTTGGAGAATGGATGTTTAGGAGACTCATCTAAAAACAAATACTTTGATCTCAGTAATTGCCTGGGTCAAACTGACCTCCCTTTTATTGGGTACCAATTGATTCTTTTCTCCAGAGACCTAACCCCAAGAATAGAGGCATGGAAACACGTCCTGTTCTTTTGCTCCTTCTTGAGTTGTTGGCAGTTCCAGAAAAGGGGAGAGTGGGCTGATCTTCCACTAGACAAGAGGAACAGCAGGCCAGTCAGACAGTCTGTGTTAAGCAGTATCTTTAAAATTGATAATTAAAAAACAGATATGACTATTTAGGAATCCCTCCTCAGGGCCATGTTGATATGAGGAAAAATAACTTTAGAGACAACATTCATTCCCACTATTACTGCTTGGAACCCTTTGTGCCGTTGCTCTGACATCACAATGACAAAAATACTATGATGAATTCCAATTGAATGAGAAGAAGGGTGAGAGGTTAATCCCGATGCCGTGGAAACATGTCGAGGATGAATTCAGCAATGCCGATGAAATAGACAACTTGTGCAATACCAAAGAGTGGGGCAATGACCAAGGCTCTGCAATATGCCCCCTTAAAAAAGGCCAAGGGACCCTCATTACGCCAGATTTTCCTAGAAAAAGACACAGAGAAAAGAGATGAAATCACCACTGACTTCAAATATCATGTTAAACTATGATTGGTTTTAATAAGAGTTTGTTGAATACATTGCATTAATCCACAAAACATAGTTTACAAACCGCACTACCTGGAGTTGGAAAACATGCCAAGCCAGTATCAGATCAACCATTTTACATGTCAGGTTTACACGCCTCCTCTGGGAAGGGGCCCAGGTGAGAAAGTACCACTCTTGAACATGAGTCCACCTAGGTTTCAAGTCTGGCACCAGCCATGAAATGGGGTGGGGTGTGTGGATAACAATTGCAATCCAGGTGGTCTTGAAAGCTTTCAGAAGCTCTGCTCTGGACATAATCAGATATAAACCCCTTCAAGATGGGCTTTAGAGAGCTGCTGGGGTTGTTGCTGTTGTACTGGTCTCCATGCTTGTACCAAGAATTCTGCCTGAATTCTATTGCTGAGTTAGCCATTCAGTCTCTGTGGTTGCTAGTTCTTGGGGTTTAGCTTCTTGTGAGTGATACAGATTATGGGGTGGTTAAGGATCACCATGGTAACCATGGACCTGATCCAGGTCACTGAAGTCTCAACAGACAACAAGGATAACACCCTAAATCTGGACCAGTTGTATCTTGGATCTTATCTTGGACCAGTTGTAATGTGGAGGACATCACCATAGAGGTGGGTTTTTTTTTTTTGCCATAGTTGGATCATTCTATGATTGCTTGCTGAAGCAGTAGCAAGTTTTATGCCAACCACTCTCAAGATACTATTCTTCCATTGCTAATCCTCTGTTAACTATTCATTAACAACATCCTTCAGACAGAGATAATTTACCTGGCACAGTCTATTATCCCTGAATATGTGTCCTCATTGACTCCTCTCTGCAAGGACTGAAGTCTTGTCTTGATTACTGCAGAAATATATAGTAGTAGAGTTTGTTATAATCAATGCCTTCATTTGTGTCAAGTTATTTTTTGCAAGTTTTTCAATTGTTATAGATACTTCTATTCCATCAATCAATCAATCAAAGCTCTACTGGAAAAGATCTTACCAATTCTCACTCCAAGAACATATCAATATTTAATCTTGATTTAGAACATTCTTCTTAGAACTAATCTAAGTGGGAACCATTTCAGAAGGGACCCTCCCTACTTCTCTGTAAAGTAAAAATAAAAAAAGGGGTAAGAGCTTTCAGACCCTAATACTCAGAGGTTTTCAATGGAAAGAGATGTTGGTAGCTTTTTGTTCGGAATTGTTTGTGAACCACAATAAAATACATGGGAAAAATCCCATTGTCGAACAAATGAAACTAAGGTTAGTTAGGTTTACTTGGAGTAATGGATGAAAAGTATTAATAGGGAATATTCTTAGCAGTTTTCTAAGAAAAGAGCTGGTGACAACTTTTTGTTCACAGCTTTTTGTGGACCACAGTAAATTGCATGGGAAAATCCCATTGCCAAGGAAAATGAATCTAGGTTAGGGTTAGAATTAGGGTTAGGGTTAGTGTTTGGTCTGCTGGGAGACATGGCTAACAATTAGTGTTAGGGATACATTCTTAGAGGTTTTCTAAGGAAAGCGATGTTGATAGCTTTTCATTCAGAGTCATTTTTGGACCACAGTAAAATACATAGGAAAATCCCATTAGCAAGGAAAATGAATCTAAGGTTAATTCTTCTTGGAGTAATGCCCAAAACGTAATGATAGGGATAGATTCTTAGAGGTTTTCTAAAGAAACAACATTGACAGAGTTTCTTTCTCATTTGATTCTGAACCACAGTATAATATATGGGAAAATTCCACTACTAATGAAACTACAGTTAGGGTTAAGGTTAGGTCTACTTGGAGTCGTGACAAAAAATAATAATGCTAGGGATAGTTTCCTAGAGGTTTTCTAAGGAAAGTTGATAGCTTTTCGTTAGGAGTTGTTTGTGGACTACAGTAAATTACATGGGAAAATCCCATTGCCAAGGAAAATGAATCTAGGGTGAGGATTAGGTCTCATGGCAAAAAATTAATGCTAAGGAGGGATTCTTAGGGGTTTTCTAAGGAAAGCGATGTTGATAGCTTTTTCTTTGGAGTAGTTTGTGGACCACACTAAAATACATAGGAAAATCCCATTGCCAATGAAAATGAATCTCAGGTTAGGTTTAGGTCTACTTGAAGTCATGGCTGAAAAGTATTGTCAGGGAAACTGTATATTCTTATTGGTTTTCTAAGAAAAGTGACGGTGACAGCTTTTTGTTGAAATTTGTTTGTGAACCACAGTAAAATATATGGGAATATCAATTGCCAATGAAAATGAATCTACGGTTAAGGTTAGAGTTAGGTTTATGTCTACTTGGAATCATGCCCAAAACCTAATGTAGGCAATAGATTCTTAGCAGTTTTCTAAGATCAGAGACTGCGAGAGCTTTTCATTCAGTGTTGTTTGTGGATTACAGTAAAATACACTCAAAAATCTCTTTGCTAATCAAAATGAAAATAGGGTTAGGGTTCAGGTTAGGTCTACTTGGAGTCATGGCTGAATAGTATTGTTAAAAATATATTTTTAGAGATTTTCTAAGGGAAGAGACATTACAATTTTTCCTTTGGAATAGTTTGTGGACCCCACCAAAATATATGGGAAGATTGCATTTCCAATGAAAATGAATCTAGGGTTAGGGATAGGGTTAGATCTAAACCAATAGTGTTAGTATTCCTGGTTGGTACATCTTTTCTGGGTTTCACCAAAGACTAACCATTTGTAATCTAAATTTTGTTCGTAAACTGTGTCCGAATGGATGATTCATGAGAAGTATAGACTTCAACATGTGTAAGCCAACTCCTTGAGAAATTCTCTGATGAGAAATCCTCTGAAGAAGACATGTGGAGCTTTCAGATGGTCTGGAGTTAACCCTTCATTCCACATGGATTGCCTTAGCTGGTTATTTGCTTTTCTCAGGAATAGCAGCAGAGAATAAATTATCCGAATAATCTTGTCCTCATTAGCAAATGAACATCAGAATTCTGCTGTGCTAATATACTGGACAGTGTTAACACAGCAGAATTCTGATATTCATTTGCCAATAAGGACAAGGTTTTTCCAAATTTGCCTTTGATGTGTGGGAGCTAATTTTTATTTAAAATATTCCAAACACTTAGGGCTTATTTTAATTACAGTTTTTAAATGTCTGCTTTACTGTTTTTGTTTTGTTTTGGTTATTTTCCTCAGCATCCATAGCCAGCAATGTTGATGGATCTTCCTGCCTCCACACCCCCAATGAATGCTATAAAAGTACTTACCGTCACAAGGATTGACAGCTACGGCTGCTGTGCTGCCTGCTGCGCATCCAGACAGGAAGGAGACATAGAATGGAGCCTTGACATCAGGGCTCTTCTGCCCCAGTTTATTTAGGTTGGCGAACAGTGGAAAATAAACAATGGAAAATGGGACGTCCCTACAAAAAGAGAGGCACACAATGAGTGGGATTTTTGAAAAGCTGTTTCTTTCTGTCCCATAATAGCACTAGTTGGTCACACACATGTTCATTATAACTATCTGATGTGTACATTGAGAAAGTAATTCTGTTTCTTACTTTATACTTGCATTTAGCTCTATAAAGCTAACCCACAGAGCATCCCTGGCAAGTTTTTGGCCTTCCTGACTGAATGAACACTCAAGCGAAGGTAATGGTGCTCATTTAGACCCACCCCTTTCCAGCTAAGCCCCTTCTTCTCTCCTATAATATTTTCTTGTTTCCAATTTACATGCAAAGAAATCTTCTGAAACTAACCAAATCAGCAGCAAGCAGTAGTGATTCTTAACATAATTTTAGAAATACCTCAGAAATAATAAATAGAACACTTCTGACAAAAACACATGATTTCTTCTGAACAGGGATAGAGCCAAGTGGCTGTGCTCAAAGGCAGGAATTTCCATACATTAGGACCTTTTGCCTAAACACACACATGCCACTGAAATATGAGCCTTATAAGAGCCTTGGTGGCACAGCAGACTAAAACGCTGTTAAAGTAGCACTTAGCTGCCAGCTGCCTGCAATTACTGCGAGTTCAAATCTCACCAGGCTCAAGGTTGACTCACCCTTCCATCCTTTTGAGGTAGGTAAAATGAGGACCCGGATTGTGGGGGCAATAAGCTGACTTTGTATAAAAAAGAACACTGCTTAGGAGGGGCCAAAAGCCCTACTAAGCAGGTATATACAAAAGTATGAAGGCTATTGCTTAACGCATTGTAAGCCACCCTGAGTCTCCAGAGAAGGGCGGCATATATATCAAACTAATAAATCAAGAAACAAATAAATAAATGGTGGTGTGTGCATCTGGAGAAAATGCCAACCTGAGCAACGTGGCTCCAAGTCCTTTATACAGTCCTGCAATGCCTTTGCTCCGAAGCAAATCTCTTGTGATTTGCATCGCTGTCATTCGCGTCTCTACCACCGACTCTGCAGCTCCGGTGCCAGTGGCTGATGGGCTGAGCTGAGCTTGTCCTATCATGGACTTCTTCTGAGCAGCTGTAGAGGAACCAAAACAGCAAAACCACTTAGTTTCTTCCATTTTAGTCTGAGGATGCAGCACAAGTGGAAACCACAACAGATGGGTAAGCTGTTAAAAAGATATTCTTCTCTGACCTCAGAATAAATGAAGCACAAGACACAAGAATTTTGCATGTTCTTATTCAAAGATTACTTTGGTACATATGCCAGGGGTATGCTCATTTGTAATTTTTTATTGGTTAGCTATTACCATTATGATGAACCAGGTTCCTGGAAGACCAATATATGTAATGATATACTATGTTTGAAAGATCTAGAATTCTTCTACCCTGTTTCCCCCAAAATAAGACATCCCCTGATAATAAGCCCAATCGGGCTTTTGAGCGCATGGCAATAAAGCCAAGCGCTTATTTTAGGGTTCAAAAAAATATAAGACAGGGTCTTATTTTCAGGGAAACACGGTATCTATGAAAAAAATTGCTACTGTATATCAAGCTTGGACTGATGTGAAAGAATATCTATTCCTGAGACTTTATATGTTGGTTTAATAAAACTATCAACACTCAGCCTTTGAATTAGCTGGATAATATTATTGTATAGTTAATCCTCAATTTACAACCACAGATGTGGCCAGAATTTCTGTCAAATGTTGGATCCAGTTTTATGACAATCATGAGGTCATTAAACATATCCAGCTTCCCCAATGGGTATTTTTTTACTGGAAATAGGCAAAAAATATATATCAGAAATCATGATCATGACTACAGGATGCTACATCTGATCCTGAATATGAGCCAGTTGCCAAGTACATGAATTACAATCAAGTGAGCATGTGGGTGTGAGACAGTCGTAACTGCAATTACATCTCATAAATCATTTTTTCCAAGGATATCATAACTTTGAATCATTGTTAAACAAATGGTTGTTAAGTCGAGGACTACAGTATCTGTATAAGGTCTAGGTTTAATTCATTATTTAAAAATTGGATCATGCGGTTGAAATGAAAGTTATATAATTTCAGCAGCCTGATACATTGTTTTCTTCGTTATTCAACTTCCCCTCCTATAGATAGAATTAGATACAATGTAGGTGTAGGTTTTTGTTTTTAGTGTTACTTCACATTTCTTGTAATTTTTTCTTTTCCTTTTCAGGCAGTTACCTTTCTTTTTCTTTCCTTAGGTAGTTTAGAATTGCTTCCCCCCTTTTTTCACTACATAGTTGTTTGTACAGTTTATAATTCAGGTTTAGTCTTTGTATATATTTTACATAACAACATATAATAGTCCTGCATTCCAGTGGTGGGTTTCAAATTTTTTTACTGCCGGTTCTCTGGATGTGGTTTGGTGGGCGTGGCATGGCTTGGTGGGCGTGGTTTGGTGGGTGTGGCAGGGGAAGGATACTGTAAAATCCCAATTTCCTCCCAATCAGCTGGGATTTGGGAGGCAGAGAATAGATGGGGGCAGGGCCAATCAGAATTTTTACTACCAGTTCTCCGAACTACTCAAAATTTCCGCTACCGGTTCTCCAGAACTGGTCAGAATCTGCTGAAACCCACCTCTGCTGCATTCATTAATAATATAGTTATAATTGTTACAGTTAAGATGCTATTTAGGTTATACACAATATTATACTAGCAACTAGGGGTTTTTTATAAAATAAATGTTAATGTTTTTGAAGTGTATTAAAATCATATTTAAAAATAATAAATTAAGACTTCTGGGAAAGAAACCACAAACTGAAAATGACACCACAAAAAGTGGAGCCAACAACCACAGTGGAATGAAGAGGTGGACATTTCTTTGATAATTCCTCTCAGGATAAAGCGAAAATTTGAGATTGACCACAAGTGCTCCAGACAGTTGCTCCTCATAAGAAGACTGCAAGACAGCAGTCTCTGGCAGATTTAGAACTCTGGGAGGTCAGGAAATAGACACCTTGCACAAACTATAATCAGTGCCTTTAAAAGGGCACTGGGTTCATATAATTCCTTTTCTAATCACTTCTGAAATTTGTTTCTTAACTGCTTCAGGAAAAACAGATGCTTTTTAGGAAGCTTTGTATTGACAAGCTTTATGATCTTGCCAGACCAAAAAATTACCTTTAATCTCAAATCTTAAATCTTGTAAAAGTTTTACTTTTCCCTCTCTGAATTTCTGCTGTTATCAGCTAAGGGCACAAATCAGGGACAGCCATTTTAATTTATGTTTAAAATCTACACCCTCTGCTTTTTCCCATTAACTACTCTCTTTGTAATCTTTCTATTTTTTGCCACACAGCATGAAGTCTTACCAATGCTAGTGTATAGAGTTAAACTAGCTTCTGAGCAACCGAGATACTTATGTCAACCTTTGTGCTACAGTGACAATTTTCTGCAAATAATAATAATAATAATAATAATAAAAAGAATCTGCATTAGCTTATTTGAACTGAAAAATGCAGAGACAGGGACAAAGAGGCAAATAAAAGTATAAAGAGATAATATAGCTCATTCACAGCAGTCTAGCTTGACATAATGTCTATACTAGACTGAGGCTTTAGGAAATAAATGAACAGTGTGGCTGACTCAACTCCAACAATAGCAGTCATTTTTCATTCAACTCTATGTTCCACACTAACATCACTCCAGAAGGAAGTGGAAGTGGCTCCCACAAGCACTATGAACTGTTGGCTTGGGGACCCGCACCCTAACACTTCCACCTTCAAACGGAAGGTGTCCATTTGAAGATGAGGTAAACCATTCCTGAATGGTTCAAGATCATTCCTGAATCAGTAAAATTAATATTTAATATAGTAAGTGAAGTGTGTCCCACCATTTCAGAGCACACATTTTCATCCTTTTCCTGCTCTACACAGATTGAGTACTGGGTTTTGTTTTGAAGCAGACCACTCCACAGAAAAAAAAGTGTGTGTATGTCTCTGTATGGGTGTGGGTGTGTGGGTAAGAATTAGAAGAGTGGCACATAAAACTTGTGTAAGGCAAAACTAATATACCTCTAGGGCCGTGATGGCGAACCTATGGCACAGGTGCCACAGGTGGCACATGGAGCCATATTGGTGGGCACATGACTTCAGCTCTGACACGCATGCATGCACCAGCCAGCTGATTTTCGGGCCTTCTGGGACTAGCAGAAGTCAGGAAACACACTGTTTCTGGCCTCTGGAGGGCCTCTGGGGGGTGGGGAAGGCTGTTTTTGCCCTCCCCAGGCTCCTAGAAAGGCTCTGGAGCCTGGGGAGAGCAAAAAATGGGTTTACTGGGCCCACCGTGCCATCATGTGCCAAAAGTGGGGGGAGCACAGGGGGGCGGGGTGCATAGAATTATGGATGTGGGCACGCGTGCATGTGACCCCACCACGCTCCCCCCCTCTTTTGGCACGCGATGGCAAAAAGGTTAGTCATCACTGCTCTAGGGCTTCGGAAGGCAACTGTACAAGTGGGGAAAGGAGAAAAAGTTGAATAAAAGCATCAAGAGTGATTAATTCCCTTCCATGCATGAGTTCTCCAGTTTAATAATTTACTACCACAAGAAAGCTATTATTTTTCCTTTCCTTACTCCACTATTTAAATACTTATAAGATCCAGTTTCATTAAAAAAAGAGGCCTATATATGAGGTAAATCACCCATGTCTGGACAAAAAAAGAAAAGACTTCTCCATAAACAAAGGGTAAATAAACTGATGTTATCATAGCTCTAATTTGTCAGACTCCAAATGTATTCCTAAACTTTATTATTGAATTCAGCTATTAAAAATGGGGCTATTTAAGAAACCTTTTGACTCTTAATATAATCATGCATTTCTTATATTTACTGCTATTAATTAGCTGTTTCTATCTTTAGTTTAATTTTTTTAATCATTTGGGGATTATTTATGCAGATGTGTAATTGTACCATGGATGTTTTAATAACATTGTGATTGTAACCTGCTGAGTCTTTTATCGACTGCAATGGGTGAAAAAAAAGAGTAACAATAACTCAATATTCCCAGTCTGGCATCCTGTCATTGTTTTACAGAGGACATCCTGTTATCTCCATGACTCCTGCCCATTTTCAGGACATGGTGGAAATTTTAGTCTAAATCTATGCCTAAAATGGATGGTTTGGGAAAACTGCATCTTTCTCTTTGTAAAATCTTAAATTAGGATAGCTTGCCTCAAGTCCCACTACCCATGAAGTAGCTCACTCTTAGCTTTCTCCCATTATTAGGAATCATTGGATGCATTTTCTGTTATTACACGAGCACTATAAGGAAAGGAGAGAGAGAGAGAGAGAGAGAGATAAGGTACCAATTCGGCCTGCATCTTGCAGCTGGATTTTGAGCATCTCCATGGGAGTAGTGACAATCACCTGGCAGGTCCCTGCCCCACAACCGGCCAGCATCTCTTTTGGCAGTGTCAACTTGCCCCTGGCAAAAAGACAGAGAAGAAAGAAAATCAATTAGGCAATCCAATCACCCAGCATAATCTGATTTCAAGCGGCAGCAGCAGCAGCAACAACAACAACAAACCAGACAAGTTTTGTTCTTTCAGTCAAATGCCCAGTTTTTACTGCTAATGAATCAAATGACAAACAAACTGTAAGGGAATGAGAGTCGTCAAACCTGTCCAGTTTGGTCTTCTTGATCATGAATGCAATGGCATATAAAATCTGAAGACTACTAGCTCAATAACACAGCACTGCAGCACAATTTTGAAAGACCAAAGGTTTTTTTTAATGAACAAAGACAGCACTCAGAAAAATGAAATATATACTGTCCTTGCTTTTATTCAAATACCATTTCTATGTTATTATTTTAAAACAAGAACTACAGCCAGATTTATCCAAGCACACTCTTTGGCAAAACACTGAAGACACAAACAAATAAACCACAAACATTGGAGGCAAGGAAAAAAAATTCCGGGGGAATTAGTTATGTTAATCTGTAAAGCTAGATGTCTCTCTAAGAGGTTGACAAGAATCCTGTTTTGGAAATAAAGCCACTGCAGTGCTAGGCAGTAAATTTCTCTCTTACTGTATTTTGGCTCTGCAGAAGTGTAATGCAAATCATAATACTACCTACAGCTGTCATCGCCTGATGACATTACAAGGTCAAAATGTAATAGGAGACTGTAGCCACAGGAGTATCATCACCATGAGAGCAAAAGAGGATAACAGGAAAGGAATTTGGTCTTCTTGGTGGGGCAACACTTTGAGAAAGAAGTAACCTTCAAGGAGGACAATATAAGGGGGATGAAGGAGAAAAGCAATTGCATCATGGCTGGTCCCTTTAACCCTGAGGCATATTGGTTTTAGTTTTAGCCCGTTCCATTAAACTACAATCTACTGTTGTAGAAGTTTGTAATCTCAAAAGCTCCATAAGTAACTTCAAGGGCGCTTATAAAATTTGCCACCATATTGTATGATTTTCATGGGAGAAAAGAAAAATAATTAAATACTTGAGGATTAAATGAATTAAATATTAAACTTTTTGTTTTCCACTACTGGCTACAAACAAATAGGAAGGTTCACATACTTTTGATAACTTAGCGTAATATAAGTGATCAAATCTGAAACTCTTAGCCTGTAATACTAGGCAAGAGCAGAGCAGTTCACAGTGTTGGGAATAGAACAGGCTGAAATCCCATCACACTCAAGTCATCAAGGGGTGATCTTCAAAGCCAGAATTAAAAGAATGTGCTACTTGATTAAAAAAAACAAAGCCCTCCCATACTCATGCCTCCTAGTAGAATTCAGAGACTTTCTGTTTTCTTCTTTTCAACATAATATTTAACTTTATGACCAGAAACATTTCATGATGTTTATATGGTTTTTTTGAAGGGACTTTTGACAAGGCATCGATGACCAATGACCTGCCTAATCACAAAGAATGATCTGAAACAATGCTTCCGCATTTTAATATGTACTCATTCTTTTGCGTTTTTAATATATCTTGTTACTGTACATGGTGAAAAATATGAGAGGAGACTGTTAAAACACTTTAGTTACACTGAATAAAGAGGATCAGGAAAACATAGTTTAGGTAAGCTTAGCATAAATCACACAGAGATCCAGTGTGGAACCCTCTTTCTGAGCGCACAGGCTGGCCTATTTCTGGCACTAAGGTTAATTTGTCACTTCTCAGAGAATTCAGAGCAGCCAAAAATCTTGGCTACCAGCCACTAGCTAGAGCTGGAAATGAGGTGGTACATTGCCCAGTTATGTCTTCAAAGCCAACACCACATAGCTGAAGCTTAGCATCTATGTTCCATCAAAATCTTCCCTCTGTGGGAAGCCTTGAGTAGCATAACATTCATCCCCTTACCTAGAGGGACTGCCACTGCTTCAAGTTTCCTCTCCGGCTCAGAAAAATAGCTTCAGGCAATCTCATGCAGCCAGTTCCTCAGTCTGCATGATTGCTGCTTAGGTGTGAAGTTCTCTCATCTGAGGAGATTATAGTTGTAAGGCCACAGCAGAGATGATCAAATCACTAAATATAGATTTCTCCTTTGAGAATATAGGAAGGAATTTTCACTGCACCCAAGTCACATTGGTACAAAAAGAAAACAGAGTTGGCAACATCCTTTTTAAACCATTAAAGCAATCAATTCCCTCCTTGAATAGAATCCGTCAGGGAATCAATTCTCTAAGGGACTAGTTTTCTGTATTAGTTTTTTCTCACAAAATAACTCTTAACTCCCTCATAGGCTTAGATTTTCTTTTGAATATCTGTTGAAAATTATTTTTGCATACTCAAAAACTGAGAAGTGGGCACTAGCTACTTTAAAAATACTTTTACTTCTTTTATGATGAGCTACAATATTTTAAAAATTGAAGTTAGTTTGTCACTTGCCTCCAAAACTTTTCCCCACGTTTTTCACTGAAACATGACTGAAATAATCTTAGTTTCTGGATCAGGATGTGCAGAAACTAGGTCATAGCCTGCTTTTGATATCTATTTTTGGTAAAATGTTGAGCTTCTCCTGTTTGGTGGAAGGCTTCTTTGGAAAAACTCTCCAGATATGTTGGGAAAGCAATTCCCACCATTTCTAATTAGCTAGGCTGAAGTCATTCTGGAAGCTGCAGTCTAATGGATGCTACTTTGAAAAATACTGTTCTAAAGAATGCTGGATAAGTAAAAGTTATCTAATTTTTTACATTATAATCATTAATTTTATCACCACAATCATCATTTATTATCTACTTTTCCACTACAGGTACTCAAAAATGCATCATTTATTAATCAGAAATCCCTTAAATAAGTCTTTACAATTTAACAGTCTTAAGTAAGTAAACTGAAGACCAATGGTAGACCCTTAAAAAAAGATCATACCATATTTAGCAAAAAACAAAAACCCCACCCCATGAACATAATTATAGCTGCACTTAAAACAAATTAAATATTCGGTATTAATTGAAACAATTGAATTGAAACAATTTCCCAAGAATAATATAAAATTAGAAAAAAATCTCTCTCATAACTAAAACTAGCATAAATATTCTAGGCTTTTAAAGTGATAAAGAAAAGGTTGGAGTTGATCTTCAGAATTTCCCCCCTTTTACTTAGTAAAATGGATTTTGAATATGGGGGTGGGGTGGTAGTGGCTACAGTTAGGTTTTTGAAAACATGGGTATTTCAGCAGAATGGTTGTTACAACGTGGCTAGCCAATGAAAGAACATATCTTTATCAGAAAGTGAATTGATGAAGATACTTCTTGGAAACTAGGCATAAGCACAAGTTCTCTCTCATTTTTGTTTGTTAAGCAAAACAATATCACTTATAAGAAACATAAAAAGGAGATATCAATTTCCCTGCTGATTAGGATAGGATGCATAAAGAAACAGTTAATGCAACCATGCTTAATAGATAGGAAGGGAAAAAACAAAGCTCAGCAAATATACTGTATTTGGTCAACCCTAAACAGCAATGTGAAGGTCAAGATAAAAAGAGTAAGATTATATTGCACCATAGGAAGGAGTCAATATTAATGAAGATAAAGTTCCTTTGGAAAAAGTAATACAGATAGTTCTCGTTTAGTGACCATAACTGGACTGGAAACGTGGTCATTAAGTGAAGTGGTTGCTAACTGAAACAACTACTGTGCTTTCAACCTTACTTCAGCTTTCCTTTGCTTTACAGATCTTCAAAGGTCACAAGTGCAAGGCTTGGTCGTAAACTTACTTTTTGATCACTGTCGTAATAGCAAACCTAAATGAGGCAGTCACTAAACAAAGATCATAGTCAGAACATTTTTTAAGTGTTTGAAAACATTTACAAAAATATTGTTTTTTACTGGCAATTTCTGTGTCACAGTACCCAATGAGACCAAATGATAGTGTACATATGCTCCAAAATTGCCTGTAGAAATTATGCAGTGCAATGCTAGATACTATTTTCAGACCCTTGCAAGTACATATTTTTCTGACGACAAAGTCCTATAAATATTTGTTTAGATGCAAATTTCACAGTGCTTGAGAGGATTTGTGCCTTTCAGAGGCCTTGACCATTCTTCTTTGCCCTCATCAAGTCCACCATCATTTGGTATAAAATACAACTAACATCTTGAACTGGGTCATATCTGTTAGAGAGATTGGAGATACACAGCATGTTTTGTTGAAGACTGCCATGGGAACTGTAGTTAATAATTGAACAACTCCTTCCAACATCTTATTATAGGCTAATTTTACCATTAGCATATGGTAATATGGTTGACAGTGGAACCAATTATTCAGAGAAGTGCTTCCCTTTACTAAGGATATTTAGGCAGATACTGTGGATGGCTTAATAGAGATTTCCAAGAGATTCTAAAAGGAAAAAAAACATAACCTATATAATGAAATTACCTACAGAAGGACATGGTTAAATCTCAGTTTACCAGGCTTACTTTATCCCCAATGGTAACTGAATGTTCCTACTTGGGATGGCCCCTGACTTGTTACACTTTTAATCAGATCTTTTAGGGTATTTTTATGCTTGTTGTGGTTATTTATCATGCATGGTTGTTTGTAAGTCACAGTGCTTGGGAGACAGACAAAATGAAAGTGGGGATATAGTTAAAAATAATTAATAGGGTAATAGTTCTCATAGCAACAATCAGCAAGTTCAAAAATTAATACAGCACATACATTACAGTGCACACTATGCAGAGAAATAAAGGGATTAATTATGGTCAGTGAATACCTAGGCATAAAAGCCTATGAAGTATCTCTCCAATTCTATTGTTATCATTATGGCACTGTTTGCACAACATGCTTAAGCAGGTTAGTATTAACCAGTTAACTTTCTTGACACTGGTTCTAGCAGCACATGATGACATTCCACTCACTTTGTGGACTAAGAGTCCCCACCAGCAGGCCTCCCACTCCACCTCTCTTCACAATGCTGTGTGCTGATCATCATCCCTCCCCTCTCCAAACACAGCCCCAGGGACAGAAGGCAAGATTCCCCAGGGAATACAGAAAAACCTCCCACTTTCTTCCATGCTTTTACAACTGGTGTGCTGAGGGTACTAAAATACAGACACCAACAATAACATGATGTGCACTTGAAACAATTCTATATCTGGTCTTGAAATGGAAAAACATAGCTCTGTATTCTTCAAAATGTGTATGCTACAGTGCTGAATCAAATCATTAAAATTCCAGCTCAAGTACCAGCTGGGGTTTGGGTTTTATTTTTTATTTTTATTTTTTTATTTTTTGCTATCTCTGCAATCACTCATTTGGAAAAGCAGCACATGTATTAATATTTTTATTATACTGAGGGACATGCGAATGTTCTTAATACTTAAGGTTGACACCAGAACCAATTCTATTCTATTGGTTTTATTCTTACTGGTACTTCTAACACAAATACGTCTATGATGCTACAAAACTGTCTTTGGGACCAGATGTCTAAAGCAGGTAAAACCAGTTCCACTAATCTGGTACTGCTGTGATCAACAAATCATTTAACAGCTATAACATGCTAATTATGTATTTCAAGAAATGCATTTCCATGCATTCCACAAGGAATTTGACTCTGAGGCCCACTGCATCCTTAGAAGTTTTAGATTATCACAAATACAGGGGCTGTAACCCCCAAGGTCAACCCAGAGTCATAATTGAGAGTGCACATAGGGAACATACGAAAGCAGATATACTACTGAATTTAATAATCCCAGTTTAAGTTTGCTGCTTAGACAAATAAAAATCCTGACATGCAACCCACTGAAAAAAAGAAAATCCCTGTGGCTGCTTTATAGTAATCAGTGCTTCAGATCAGTGGTGGGATTCTGCCGGTTCTAGGCGGTTCGGCCGAACCGTTTGTTAAATTGCTGGCTTGCCCCGCCCCTTGCCCCGCCCCTCCGCACCAGTGGGCGAGGGGTGGGCGAGCCAGCAATTTACAAACGGTTCGGTGTTTTGTTGTGATTTTATTGGCCTTTCAGCTGCCCCAGGGCTTCAAAGGGCTGCCCTACAGCTGATCAGTGTCAAAAGAAAACAAATGAGTAGACCCTGCCTGCAAAAATAAATGGGTAGACTCAGCGGTGGGATTCTATTTCGGTAGAACCGGTTGTTAAGGAGTTAAATAGTTAAGCCAGTGGTTGCCAAAGGGGGCGGTACCGGGGGCAGTGGGATGCCTTAGGGGGGTGGGGCAGCAGGGGGGCGCTAGAGGCAAAAGGGGGCGACAGGGGGGCTAAGTGGCAAAGAGGGTGGCCCCCAACCTTTGGCCTGTGCCTCGCAGCAGTTACCTCCTTGCAAGCAAACAGCAGGAAAAAACTCCGCTTCAGCAGAGGCTTGATTAGATCTACCTCCTGACTCTCAGCTGATTCGCTCTCAGCTGTTTTGCTCAGGCTCTTTTGCAAGTTCTTGTTTTGCAAGCACCTAGCTGCAAAGAGTGATTTTTTTTGCCTAGCTAAAAGGAAACTGAAAGTAAAGCAGGCTCTGCTGCAACGTGACAAAATGAGGCAGGGAGAGAGATTTCTTCTTCTCTGTGCTCACCAAAAAAGGTAGGTGCAAACAATGGGAAATTTAGTTCAAAAGAGGAGAGTTCAAGATTTTAAAACACAAAAGAAAAAAAGCCCTATTTAACTAGGGAATTGTAATAATTGAGATACTATTAATTGTATATTGTATTGAAAGCAGAAATGGTTAAGTTGTGGTTTGGAGAAATATATGGGGGAAACTATTTGGTTTATTATTATTGGTAAATATAATTAATGGATTTGTAAGAAATTGGATTGCATGGAAATAATTGGAATATTCATGTTCATATTGATTAATATACAAAAAAGATAGTTATATAACTAATTGATTTATATTAAAATGTTGAAATTGTATTAAACAACTGCAATATTATATAATTAACCAATGTGAGGATGGATATAAAAATAGATGACAATGGGAAAGGGAATAATATAGAATAGAAGGGAAAAATTGTATTTGATTAAGATTAGAGATGAGGATGAAGGGTAATATTGGTTTTTAAAAAAAAATAGATGAGGAATAAATATGGCAAAAAGGAAATATAGAAATTGTAAATTTAATTGAAATGACTAAACACTGTTTAAATTTGTGAACCGGCCAAATACTCTGTTCAAAGAAAATATGTTGTATGTTTGTATGTGTGTTTCTAATTATTGCTATTTATTGCTATTTGTTCTCTTTTATTCTTTAAAGTTTAACAATTCATTCTTTATCTTAATATTTTTATATTTGTTTGGGTTCCCTTTCATCTTTTTTATTGTACAGCAATCTTTCTCCTCCAACCTACCACCTCTCTCTTTTCTTTCCTTCTTACTTTCTCTCCCCCCCTTCTTCTCCTCCCTACTTCCTCTTCCTTTCTCCTTCTTCTCCTCTCTTCCTCCCTCTCTTACCCTCACTCCTACACTAATTACCTTTCTCTTCCTTCATCCCTCTCTTGCTGTATCCTTTTATGCATATGGACTACTCAGAGGGCTGAAAGTTATTTTTGACTGGTCCTCACACTTTTGACCAGTCCTCGAACTTACGACTGTCCTCACATTTTACGTTTTTGCCCTATCTTGTCACCATGGTGAAGAGAAACAGTTGTGAAATGAGTGACACAGTTGTTAGGAATGCTACAATGGGCATAAATGATGACCAGTCATAAGTGCGAAGACCGATCAAAAATGTGAGGACCAGTCAGAAATGACTTTTTTCAGCCCTCTGAGTAGTCCCTATGTACATATGGACTAGTCAGAAGGCTGAAAAAGTTATTTTTGATCGGTCCTCGCACTTTTGACCAGTCCTTGAACTTACGACTGTCCTCACATTTTACGTTTTGTGCCCTATCTTATCACCATGGTGAAGAGAAGTAGTGGTGAAATGACTGACACGGTTGTTAAGAATGCCGCAACGGGCATAAATGTGAGGATGGTCATAAGTGCGAGGACCGGTCAAAAGTGCGAGGACCAGTCAGAAATGACTTTTTTCAGCCCTCTGCGTAGTCCCTATGCACATAGCCACGCCCACCCAGTCACATGACCATCAAGCCACACCCCCAACTAAGCCACGCCTACATCTGCTTCAGATGAAAAGGGACCCTGAATGTTTGCATGATTAAACTGGTAATATTTATTCAAGCTGCCAGCCCCCTTCTGCAGGGAAACAATATTCATTTTCTATATTGACCATTAAAATTCAGATAGCATGATTACAAACTGAACATTTCATATCTTTAGGTGACCTGAGGAAGGAGCAAAGGAAGTATCTAGCAGTCTTAGTGGAAGACAAGGCAAAGCACTACATCAAACAGCTTCATCCCAAATTAAAGCATCATTTCTGGTCCAGCTTTCACTACTGCAAAGGCTTCTGTTTCAACACATTGATTCACAATTTCTTTTCATTCAAAGATAACAAAGCTTCACATCTATGGATTCACATTCAGTGTTCCAGTAAGCCTTTCCCAGGACGAAGGCATTCTGAAGTTAAGTGTAAGGATCATAATTTTTTGCAATTATTTATCCCGACAAATAGTATCAGGATAAATCTGGATTAAAGACAGGAAACGCATGACTGAGGCTTTCTCCAAACCTGAAAAGGACCTCTTTTTCTGGCTTACAGAATTGATCAGAGTAGAAATATCTCCAGGAGTAGATACAAATGTAATATATAATCCTTTGTCTTTGGTCTCTTTTTTCAAATAAGATAGGCTTTATAGCTCCTTCCTAACCCAAAGTACCTTAAAATATTTTTAGCCTTTTCTCACCGTAAATGTAATAGCATTTACAATAGGAAAACTGATTTTGATGGGAAAAATATATTGGGAGAAAGGGCTGGCTAAATCCCTCTTTTTGCCAAGATCTAACTCAGGTACATGGCTGATTAGGGAATTCTGGGAGTCCACAGGTCTTAAAGTTGACAAGGTTGACACACCCCTGATCTAACTAAACCCCACTCCTACCCCACATGATTGGCTGCATATTGGATATCATGAAAAGGTATTATGTGGTCAGTCTCCTTTCTCCTAGGAATTGTAAAGACAAAGGAACAGGCATTAATCAAATTCACAATGTCTTTAGAGAAGGTATATCATAACATACAGAGACACAATCTACTGCATATCAAAAAAATAAATAAATAATGCAGTTTAGTTCAGTCTATTAAACACAGTATTTTTAGCAGCCAAAATTAGTGACGGAAATAAGCGACCCTCTGGGGACTGGCTTTCACTTTCATTTTCCACATGCATCATTCTCATCAGCTATCAGAATGACATCTTACAGCTATGAATCATTTTGTCCAATCCAAAGTTAAGGCAAGAAAAACTGCATGTTTCTATTAATTGAGCAATTTGCTTTGATCTTCAACAAGGTAGTCATATGCAAGTGTAAGTAAAAAGATAGTTATAAAAGAGGAGGGGCTGTTTAGGATTGTAACATATGGGGAAATGAGGAGGGTCTATTTTCCCTAATTTCTCTATTCCAAATCTTGGTGCTGATGTCAGATTTCTTTCAGAGAGTAGCAACTACTGGAGGGGGAGATATTTAAAAGACTGCATGGTGTAGGAAGAAGAGTTAAATCTGCCCCCAATTATTATTTCTAAGAAGAAAACAAAAGTGTGCATTTGCATTTTAATTTATTTACTTGGCATAAAAAGTCATAAAAAGTCCTCACAAATTATATTTCTAGTAGGTGGAGTTAAATAACTAGAGGCAATGTTATTCAAATATCAATCAAATATGATTTAATTGCCCAAGAAAGGATTTCCCTTTTATGATAACAATTATCTTGTGATTATAAACTCCACATCTAGATTTAAATACTATAAATGTTTGTCAATTCTGTATTATTTTCTTCTATTTCTTTCTTTCTTTTATTTCTAATTCTTCTGTAGTATTTCCAAAAAAGAAAACAGTTCTAGGAAAAGTGTGTTTTCTGCAGTTAGTCAAATAATTTGGATACCTGAATCTAATCCCAAATTTCACCATAAAACTATGACAATGTGAAGTTTCCATGGCTTACAAGCTGGCTTTGTTGCCTCGCTATACTGCTTAAAGTGTTTTGGTAAACTAGAAAAGTGCATTTTTTCATGTTATCTGCATATTAAGGATATTGTCTTAATATAGAAGTTGAAATTTTATTAAGCTATAATAAGATGCATCAACAATGATACAAGTAGTTATCTTTGACTTATTTTTAGAACACCAAAGCAGTAAGTACCAACCATTCCTGCCCTGGAATAAGGAGGATATCATATTTTGATAGTGTACCAAATAGGACATGTCAAAAGCTGATAGTCTGTCCCACTTCCAAAAATATACAAATTGCCTGTTCTGGAGTTAGGATGTATCCATTTCTATATTGTGGGCACAATAAAGCAGCTGAACTTTATAGCAGCAAAATCAACAAAGATATTTATGTTTAACTGTTCTGTGAACTATAATGGGGCAAAATACACAACAATGGAGTAACAGTGACATGTTCCAGTTTGATTGTTCCATTTTTGTTGGAAATTCTTATGTGAAATATGCCCCACACTCCACTTACCCATCTTTGGCAAGATGGTACCTAAAGAAATCATTGGCAGCTAACTTGATGGCTTTTTCTGGAGTCACAAGTGTTAGATTCACTGCAGCCCCTGGACAAGAAAAAGAAGAGAAGGCAGAGCTTAGTGATTTAAGGGATTTTAAATCATCTTTGCATGGTGATAATCAATTGTGCTCAAAACAAAAAGTGAATCCTAGGAGTGGCATCTACACACAGGAAAAGGCGTGTTATGATTAGCAGCCAGCAAATAGTGACAATAGTGTTGCCATTTATCTACTTTCTTATATTGTGTCATAACTGTGCTACATAAAGACAGTTGTGTACATTCATACACTGGAAGACAGCTAAACTGCAGAAGAATTTTGTTAGCATCTTTTTTTAAAGAGAAAGTACAATTCTTTCCCAACAGCTGGTGATTAATCCGTGGACAAGGTAGGACAGTTGCCCCCAGTGCCATTGCTTCAACTGTAGAAATATAAACTGATATTTGCACTGCATCTAACTGGAACAATTCTCCAATATGGCTGAATGACAACTCACACATCCCTCCCCACTGGCCCAGCAGATGGAAGCTATATAGCTTCCATCTGCTGGGCCAGTGGGGAGGGACATATGAGTATATATATGGAGGGCCCCAGGGTTCATATCCATGAATTAGGACATATTTACAGGTTTGGGTTGAACCTGCACACAGTGAAGTCACTGCATTGAAAAATGTATACACCTTTTCAAGACATGCAGTCCAAAGTCAAGCTCTGGAATTTAGAATCCAACTGATGTTGCAAAATTCACTGGCGAAAGAAACAGTGTTCTTCATTAGATAAAGCCAGAAGTAGCCAGTGAGCATTCCAGAAACATTTCTCTTGGCGCCATTTGTTTGTTTGAATATACAAAATAGGTCAGCTTTGTCACCACATGTTAAAAGGACTGTTATTGTATTCCTTTCAAAACATTTTGACTCAGTCCAAAATCCATGCATGTTAATGGTAGATTCCGCCAATCTCCTTAAGAGGGATGAATACAAACTGGAAAAACTAGTTCAAATCTTATTTATTTTGAATTTGCTTGCGTGCCCTATGCAAGCCACCTCCAACAACTTTCGTCCTCTCTTCCAGATAATGCTTAGGTCCTCCTTTAAAAAGGTATTTTAGGGACTGCCAAAATCATGTATATTAAGGCTCACATATTTTTATTCCTCAGGAAACTCCACACAAATATTTATATTTATCAGTAACATTTTCCTGTCAATGAGGTCAACTTTCCTTTTGCCCGACACCTGTTTATTCTGAGTGAAATCTTCTTCAGGGGAAATTCTCTTTGCAAGAAAACACATGAGTGCGCCACTTTCAGCCAGTTCTGCTCCCTGGCATGTAGACAGCCTTTGACAGGATATGGGAAAGAGGGACTCTATTATATATACAGAGAAAACCTAAGAACAAATCTCAGGGCTACAGAGAAGACCCCAAGCTGTGCCTGGCTCAAAGAGGACAAAGGAAAAGGGTATTACTAATGCTAGGGTGACCCACTTTACTGAAATCACTCAGGGAAGAGAGTCTAGCATCTGCCAAGCCTTCTTTGTCTTTGGAACATTTTAATCTTTCATCTGCTCTATCCAACTATTTTACAAAGGGCCATAATAACTAAATGGGAAGCTGGCACTCTGCGAAGCAACTGTTGTCTCTAACGTAATTGTGACTTAGAAAGACACGGCTGCTTCCGTTGACAAATTGGCTATACAACTAAGAACTCCATGCATTATTTCACTAGCCCTTCCCCTTCCCCTTCCCCAACAAGCCCATGCTAATGCTTCTAATTAAAATAGATATGATTACATAATCTTTCTTGGCATATACCACAGAACCATGAAGCACTGTTTTGTCTCTATTGCTGAGTCAACCCAAGGAAAATTTACTGGTGATTAGTACACTTTAATAACGAATTACAAAGAGGTCTGCATAGTCTAAAAACCTACATGCTCCTGTAATTAGTGCCATTTGTATGCTGCCCAGTGTCATTGTTTGAAAGATGGGTAGATATAGATATAGACTTGATAAATAAATAAATAATACCACAAGCTTCTTACTTTATGGATTTTTTGTTGTTTCACCAACATCAGTTTCTACCAAAAATTAAGCCATTAGAATACAGAAGTGTTTAGTGGGATAAAGACAAAGTACAAGTTGTTACAAAGTACCAGTCTGCCAACAAAAGTGTGTATAGTCAAGGCTATGGTTTTCCCAGTTGCAATGTATGGCAGTGAAAACTGGATCATAAGAAAGGCTGAGCACCAAAGAATTGAGGCCTTTGAACTATGGTGCTGGAGAAGACTCCTGCGAGTCCCTTCGACTGCAAGGCGATCAAGCAGGTTAGTCCTAGAGGAGATCAACCCTGACTGCTCTTTAGAAGGCCAGATCCCGAAGATAAAACTCAAATACTTTGGCCACCTAATGAGAAGGACTCACTGGAGAAGAGCCTAATGCTGGGAAAGATTGAGGGCACACAGAATGAGGTGGCTGGATGGAGTCACTGCTGCAGTAGGTGTGAGCTTAAATGGACTCCAGAGGATGGTAGAGGACAGGAAGGCCTGGAGGAACGTTGTCCATGGGGTTGCGATGGGTCGGACACGACTTTGCAACTAATAACAACACAAGTTGTTAAAAATGTTAAAGATGCCCTGGGGGCTGCCAACTAGTGGCAAATCATTATATTATGATGTCATCTATTCTGCTTCTTCTGTTTCCACCATTAAGCTAAGACCACCAAGAGACCCTCAAGAGAAAGTGCAGGCCACCAGACAGATGTTTTTAAAATCTTGCCTACAAATTTAGATAGTTCAAGGTTTAAGTATGAGTGAGCTCTGCTGTCTCAGCAATAGCAATAGAACTTACACTTACCATATATTCTACTTCACAGTGCTTTTTACAGACCTCTCTAAATGGTTTACAGAGTCAGCTATTGTCCCCCAACAATCTGGATCCTCATTTTACTGACCTTGGAAGGATAGAAGGCTGAGTTAACTTTGAGCCGGTCAGGATCGAACTGCTAAAAGTCAGCAGAATTAGCCTGCATTACTGCATTCTAACCATTGTGCCACCAATGCCATTTATCCACAGCAAACTGGCATTAAAACTATTCTTCTGCAATGAGTATAGACCAATCTTGCTTTAGAGGAAGGAGTAGGGACAAAAATAACAATCTGCCTCTGGAGTGAACAAGGGCTTCCTAACCCCCAATGGCCAGACAAGTATGCAATTTCCTAGTTTACATATTTGCAACATCACGGAATGTCTATGTGGGAAGAGATTGTGCCAATTTTTGCCTCTGTTTGCATTTTTCAAGGTAAAAAAACAAAAACAAAATGAAAATCCTAAGCAAAACTGGTGTCCTCTTTACATCAAAACGGTCTGGCATTGGCTGTCTGGCAAGTCCCTGGATGGCACTTTGAGAGCACATGAAGTAGATCAATACAGGTATACTGAATGGAAGAAAAGTTCACTTTGTTCCCAGTGGCTAGAAATGGTTTGCCCGTTTCACTACAAATGCAGGGATGAGGAGGAGGTTATTCTTAGTAAGACGGCTGCCTGTCTTGCACGGTCTGCTTTGCAGCAGTTCTGTGCTATGGAAACAGCTTGGCAAAGGCAGTTCTTTGGCTGGTTCCCAATCCAAAAGGAAAGTCAGAGAAGGAGCAGAGCAAGCTGGTGGGAAATTTCATGCAATTATTATTCACAAGATGGTCCAAACGGATGACCTGCCAGTCTCTGAGCTGCTATTCAGAAATAGCATTAGGATGATGCCTAAGAGGCTGCAAAGGAATCCAGCATTTTCTAACAAGGAAGGAAGTTTTCACTTTTTACTTTTCTGGATTTCCCACACTTACAAGAGAAGGCCCAGTTCAAGCCTTGTTGTTTGTATTCCAGTGAGCATATAGGCAGTACAGGTAGTCTTCAACTTACAATATTTCACTTAGTGACCGTCAAGTGGCTCATACTTATGACTGTTGCTGTGTCCCAAGATCATGTTATCACCTTTTGCAACCTTTTGACAAGCGAAATTAATGGGGAAGCCAGATTCACTTAACAACCATGTGACTAATTTATCAACTACAGCGATTCACTTAATAACTGTGGCAAGAAAGGTTATAAAATGGGGCAAAATTCACTTAACAAATGACTCACTTAACAACAGAAATTTCAGGCTCAATTGTGGTTGTAAGTGAAGGCCTATCTGTACTCGATTTGCGACAATTTTGACCAAACCTTCTGTTGCTAGGCAAGGTGGTTGTTAAGTGAGCCATGCATGACTTTATGACCTTTTTTGCCATAGTTGTTAAGTGAATCACTGGAGTTCTTAAGCAAATCCAGCCTCCCCCATTGACTTTGCTTGTTGGAAGCCAGCTGGGAAGGTGACAAATGATGATCACATAATCCCCAAATGCTGAAATTGTCATAAATACATGCCTGTTGCCAAGCACCCAAATGTTGATCACATGACCACGGGGATGCTGTCATGGGTTGTGAGTGTGAGGACTGTTGTAAGTCTCTTTTTTCAGAGCTATTGTAAAGTTCAAATGGCTGCGGAGCAAGTGGCTATAAGTCAAAGACAACCTGTACTTTTTACTTTCTTTTTACTTCTAATGTCACTCCCTGTTTTCCTTTTCTGAGAAGCTACAAAAGAGCTGTTGCAACATTGTTTCAAAGATCATTAAAACAGGACAGGAATTTATGTAATCAAATCTGAAAAGTAACATTATCTATGCTATCCAGTGCTACAGAGTAAGCTATGGTACTCTGGTATGCTGCATAACCTCTTCTGAGAAACAGATAAAAATGTTTACTCTTGCAAATCTCTAGTACTATCAACTAAATGAGATTCCAATTGTAGCTGCACCCTTCTCATTACAGGAATTACTTCAAGGTTTATAGCTGTTTGAACTGAAACTATGTGCCTCTAATCTTAGACTATACCGTTAAATGAAGGTGTGCCAAGATAGACAGAAGGTAAATTAGCTAATGTAATATGGATATGTGTTTCTTCTGCTCTGTACACTTAAATTTCTTTTTGTCACTGCTGCTGCAAAACCTTTCTAGCTTTAACAGATGTATGGTAAATAGATCGGCAAGCAGAGGGAAGAGAAAATGTTCATTTACCAGTTTTCAGTTTCTCGTGAGATTGTAAAAAGTCACAAGATTTTATCCAGAAAAAATAGAATAGAATAGAATAGAATTCCTTATTGGCCAAGTGTGATTGGACACACAAGTTATTTGTCTTGGTGCATAGGCTCTCAGTGTACATAAAAGAAAAGATATGTTCATCAAGAATCATAAGGTACAACACTTAATGATAGTCATAGGGTACAAATAAGCAATCAAATTATATTCAGAAACAGTCAATATAAATCATAAGGATACCAGCAACAGAAAAAAAAGAAAACCCTCCAGCATTTCTAACATCAATAATTAAGTTCAGGAACTTGCTGTTTCTCAATTATTGTCCATACTGACATGTGGGAAACTGGACAAAATTTTAAAAGTCAACAGGTTTTTTTTAATAAATAATTTTTATAACAGCAAACATAGTAGGTATAGGAAATGATTTTAGCAAGATATGGTATGTGTATAATATATCCAGATTAATTTGCTTTCTAAAGTTGTGATTAATATTAATGAAAATAAAGTGAATTAACATTTTCTTTAAAAAATCTATATTTCCAATTGCCAGCCTGATGCAAGTTATATAAAGTTTTCTCATACCTATGTGGCGACAAAAAAAATTGAGTTGTAATTCCTAGAGGAATGCCTGTTGATCTTTATTTAACACTTGAAAAATTAAACTCTTTTTCCTGGCTGCCACCTAGAATCCCTTCTAAATCACCACATTCAGTGGTAAGACACACTAATTGCTATAAAGCAGTTAAATGCACAGCAGCCTTATGGCTACAACCTAGCAACCTCTAATCTAGATGCAACATTTTCAGTAAGATTTCTTTCTGGAATTAATTATTTGTGACTATGAAATAAAACACTGACCTCTGTACATCCCAAAATATCCTTCAGACCGGATTGTTTTAATAAGGCAGTCAGACCTGTTGAAAAGATGAAGCAAAGAGTTATTAGTCATTAAAATACTAAAAAAGAGAATAATAGAGTTGGAAGAGACCTTGGAGGTCTTCTAGTGCAACCCCCTGCTCATGCAAGAAACCCAATACCATTTCAGACAAATGGTTCTCTAATCTCTTCTTAAAAACTTCCAGTGTTGGAGCATTCACAACTTCTGGAGGCAAATTGTTCCACTTATGAATTGTTATTTCAAAAAATTTCTACTTAGTTCTAGATTGCTTCTCTCCTTGACTATTTTCCATCCATTGTTTCTTGTCTTGTCCTCAGGTGCTTTGGAGAATAGCTTGACTCCCTCTTCTTTGTGGCAACCCCTGAGATATTGGAACACTGCTATCATATCACCCCTAGTCCTTCTTTTCATTAAACTAGACATACCCAATTCCAGCAACTGTTCTTTATATGTTTTCACCTCCAGTTCCCTAATCATCTTTGCTGCTGTTCTCCGCACTCTTTCTCGAGTCTCCACATCTTTTTTACATTGTGGTGACCAAAACTGTTCAGCCTTCTCAAAATCAGGATACTCCTTATGTGGGACAGCAACTGCCATCCACATAACCAGTTGACTGGACTTGCAATGCAGCATATATGAGAGCAAACAGATTGGAAAGGTTGTGCCAACAGTTTCAGTGTCTAGATGCCAGGCTGTCATGTGCAGGGAAAGGAAAGGAAATAGTGGTACTTGTTCAGACTGTAAATTGCATGAAAAGTCATCCTGAGGCATGCTTCAATTTGACAGCACTGCTCAGCTAGTTGGCACCCAATGACAAACTCTTCATTCAACATTACAACACAAACTCCTCCCTTTCCTAATGTATGTCTTGACATTGAACACAAGTTTGTAAGTTATAGGGTTTGCATTATGATGTCACAGTGCACATTTTGTCACTTGCCATCTCTTGATTCCCCTCAGCACATACCTACATTGGAAAACAGTCTAACAACACTATACTGGTGCCAGAATGTCGTTCTTGTTTTCAACCTGTTTAAAAACAGATTCCCTTTGATAAGAGTTACAGAACTCCTTCAAAAAATAAGGTCCAGATATAATGAAGAATAAGAGCATTTCACTCTCAAGAATAATTTTATTTTTATAAGAAACATCAATTCCTTTGAGAAACATCTGAAGCTAAATAAAAACAGCCATAAACAAAGTGGTTCCCCAGCCACCTATTTGCTGAAACTTTGGGTCATATAATCCTGATGAATGATTCGTTTCATACTTGAGTAGACTTCAAATACATAGTCTTCAAAAATCCTTTGCATGCTAAGTGTTCTAATTTTAGGTAAATCCTATATATTATAAGCAGGACATTTCTTTCTTTAAAAAATAATTTTACAGGTTGACCATTTCTGTAGTAACGGAATAATTATTTGTGAGAGATTTGAATTCAGCAGGGACTCTTGTTGGAAGACAGGCTCTTGAATATAAGCAGAATGTTGACAATTTTGGTAGAGAAAAAAGAAGAAAAAACCATAGGTTTCCTTTATCTCATAAATGCCGAGTTAACTAACAAGAAGCCAGGTGAGAAAGAAAGACAGAGCAGTGTACAAAGATCCTTCTTTTCATCTATCTCTCACCATTTTCCTCAGTGCCAAAAGGCTCATAAGTGCAAAGAGATGATGATCTCCAAAATCAGTTTTATAATAAAGCCTGAAGACCATTTTTCTCTAGCCTGGAAATACCTGATGTAATAATGTAATTTGTTTAACAGCCTGAAATTTATCTTCCCATCTGTCACCAGAGCATGTGTCAGGGGAACTGTAGTCAACAGATTCAAATAAACAAAGCACTTTTTAAGGTTCCCATTCCATTGCTTCTCTCATGTTGTGTGTTAACCATCTTTGATTGTCAGTATAGACTGCATTAATCCTTCAATGACCTTGCTGCTTGAAACATGAAAGGACAATACCCAGGCAATGGAATGATGTTTTTAATGTTTTTATCCTACAATAATCCTGGGAGATAAATCAGGCTGAGGAAATGAGTAGCCCAAAATAGACCCAGTGATCTTATGTTGATGACTAAGTGGGAAATAGAACTTAGATCTTCCAAGGCCAAAGTGGAAATTTTTATCCTTCTATTTTGTCCAGATATAAAAGGATGACGACTTCAATTGGTATATCCAACCAATATCCTTTAGGCATGTTGATTACAGTACTCATCACACGAGCATGTAAAAACTATCATAAAATAGATATTTAGAAAGGCAAATACAGAATGTAATAAAATGTTTACTGTGTTCAGCTCCTGATGCTTAATTGTGTTATACAATCAGGGGCTACTTTCAAGGCAGATATATCTCTGAATATTTCCCTGAATTTTTAAGAACTTTTCAAGTGTATTTGAAGCTCTGCCATTATTGAAAGCATTGAGGAATCTGATAAGAAAAAATATCTCTAAAACATTGACCCAATGGGTCATGGGCTATCTAGTATACTAATGCACAGCTGGTTCCAGATTGTACTCAGACTGTTCTTCAGTAGACTAGAGGTGCTAAATGTTCAGCCCTGGGCTCCATACTTTTTAATAGTTTTATGGATGACTTGAAGATGACATGGAGAGAATACTTATTAAATTAAATCTGTAGGTGAAATAAAGGGGTGGGGATAAAATAATTTGGTGTAATGATCAGTGCACCAAGCTAGAAACCAAGAAATTGTGATTCCAGTCCTGTCTTAGGCACAAAGTGAGTTGAGTGACCTTGGGCCAGTCACACTCTCTCAGCCCTAGAACAAGGCAAGAACAAGCCATTTCTAAAAAAAAACCTTGCCAGGAAAACTGTAGGGACTTCTCCAGGCAGTCATGATGAGTCAAAATTGATTTGAAAGCATGAATAAAAAAGTGCCTACAGGACAGAAATAAGATTAAATATTATCTTAATAGGATTGCAGCCCAAAAAAGCAAATGAAATGTTAACCTTTATTAACAGAAGTATATTTCCTGAGTCACAAGAAACTAACATTTAATTTCATTGTCTGTTGTTGAATTCTGCCTTAGATACTGTGTACAGTTCTGCACACTTCACTGTAAGGAGGATTCAGACAAATTGGTAAGGCTTGAGGATGACAAATTATGTCTGATGAAAGAGTCTGAAGGAATTGGGAATGTTTAGCTTTGAGAAGAAAAAAACCCAGTGAATAGGATTTGATAGTACTCTTCAAGGATTTGAAAGGATGTCAGACAGAAGACAGTCATTAGCTATTTGTATATGTTGGAATAGACCTAGAAAAAATCCAAGCTCAGTCCACAGTTAGCTATGAAAACTCAGTGGATGACTCTGAGCCAGACCTTTTCTCTCAGCCCAATCTACCCACGGGGTTGTTGTGGGGGCAGAAGGAAGGGACATCCCTATGAAAGCTCCTAGAGAAAAGGGTTAGGGAATAGGAATCTAATCAAATAAATAATTATGCTGAATCATCCTAGAGAGTAGAATGTTAATCAATTAAGTTACAGGAAGGGAGATTTTAATTGAATGTGAGGAAAGATTTCCTAGTACAGTTGAATTAATTACCCTGAGAGAGGATAAGAGAACCAGTTTGGTTTAGTGGTTAAAGGCAACAGGCCAGAAACCATGGGGCTCTGAGTTCTAATCCAGCCTAAGGCATGAAAGCCAGCAGGATGACTTTAGGCCAGTCACACTCTTTCAGCCCAACCCATCTCTCATAGTTGTGAGGAAAACCTATCTCTGTTGTGAGGAAAATACAAGGAGGAAAGAATATTATACATGTTTGCTGCCTTCAGTTATTTAATAAAGACAGTATAACAATCTGATAAATAAACAAATTTCTTTGTTTACTTACTACATATGCATTTACAAGTGTTCCAATAGTGAATGGCAAACACCAGATTTGCTGATGCTTTAAATATGGATTCTTCCAAAAGAAGGTTGGATTCAATGGCTAGAATGATTGCTTTCATGATTATTTTATTTTATTTATTATTTATTAAAAATTTATTATAGCTACCCAATGGGTTAAATGGGTTATGTCTCTTTTAGCGATAAAGCAGAAATGTCTCTCATAGGCACCCAGCTCTTAAGATTATTATAAATTACTATAATAGCTCTAAAAAAGCCCTCAATTAACAAAAACACTGCGATGCAATGTTGGTAAACTATCTTCAGATTGAGGTTCTACTAAAAATATGCAGCCTGGAGAATCTCAGTAAACAGCTCCACAGGATTTTTGTGCAAATATTACCTAAGCAGTTCACGCAAAGGAACAAGTGATTAAAATATAATAGTGCTTTCTTTTCTCTTTAAATCTGTGGGATACTTACATACTGTTGTACATCCTATGGCCATTCTGTTGATTCTGTAAACGTGTTTTTGCCAAGTCAATAGGAAACACACAGGTGACCCCAATGAGCCCAGCTATGCCTCCATTGATCAGCTTGGCAGGTAAACTGTAAGGGAAAGAGCACAGGGGTTCATTCCCAAGAGAATAGCAAACCAGCCACAAAAGTCAAGAGAAATGTAGATAAATGCCAGGCTGCAGCATCTTAAAAGATTTTGGTACTTTCACAGCAAGTTTCATAGACTGGAGACCACTGAATCAGGACTATATCTGATAAAGGGGGGAACTTATCACTTGGCTGAAAACTGACTGTGTTACAAAGGATTTAACTCTTTCAAAACCGATCAAACCCTATCCCTGTTAATTCAAGAACATTTTCTGTTCTCTGTATGTTATTTTTATTTTGTAACTTTATTTTTCAGAAATCTTTTTGTAACATTTCTGAAAATCCAACCTCCAATGGTATATAAAACTTGGCTCTCATATTTATTTCCACCATGCCACAGAGGTTAAGAATTTAGAAAATGGTAGGTTCCCCTACTTTACTATGGTGATTTCCTTTTGCTTAACCTTAGTTTAATAAGTCAAATTTAGCTAGGTACATGCAATGCTGTGCCCAAAATGTTATGGTTTGCAACCCACAATGGCCATATGTTAAGTCAAACTCAATAAATCACACTAAATGTAATGTATAAAACCATATAAAAATTATAAAATTCTAAAGTTTTTCATTTTCAAACAGATAAGAATTTCCTTCAGTCAAGTTTGACTTTCTACTAATGATATGGCTACATCACCAAGATTGTTAGGTGCTTTGAATGATGAGTTTACAGTTAAGACATCTCATTGAATTCAACTCAGGAGCCTGAGTGGCGTAGCAGGCTAATGCCTCCTATTAAGGCAGCATTTAACATCCAGCTGCCTGCAATTACTGCAAGTTCTAATCTCACCAGGCTCAAGGTTGACTCAGCCTTCCATCCTTTCTAAGGTGGGTAAAATGAGGACCCGGTTTGTGGGGGCAATAAGCTGACTTTGTATAAATATACAAAAAGTATGAAGGCTACTGCTTAACACATTGTAAGCCACCCTGAGTCTCCGGAGAAGGGTGGCATATAAATATAAATAAATAAATTAAAAAAAACTCTCAGACAAGCTTGTAACCATCAAATCTACAGGAATCCTATGGTTATCATACTTATCATACCGTATATACTCATGTATAAGCCGACCCGCATATAAGCCGACCCCCCCAATTTTACCCCCCCAAAACTGGGAAAACTTGTTGACTCGCGTATAA
>WNWU01000001.1:2807432-2924970 GCA_012654045.1 Ptyas mucosa
GAGGTTCCTGCTTGTTGCAGGGGCCATTTTGGGTCTAGCACAGCTGCTTTTACATTGTGGGTGAGCCAGTTGTGTTGTGTTGTATTTTGTAGGTTAAAAAAGGGCAAAGAAGTGACATTGACTTGACCATGCCCACCTGACCACCAAGCCACGCCTTCCCAGTCACCTGACCACCAAGCCACGCCCACTAATTAAGCCACACCCACATAACCGGTAGCAAAAAATTTTAGATTTCACCCCTGGTTCAGATGAATCTTGTAGTGAATTCAGGGGTTTACTGAAACTTAGATTCCTTAGGGATTCTACAAAGCAGAAAAATCAAATCCATGCCATTACCTAGACAACTCACCAGAGCATGTTAACATTGTCTGTAATGGTGTATTAAGTATCTGCTTAACAGAACGCAAGCAGGAATTCAGTTCTGTTTTAAGGGATTTTTTTAAAACAAACATACCTGAGCATCCTTTATTATTGTGACATCACAAATCAATCCAGTATTTAAGTGGCTGTCACAGTTTAAATCCTATAAAAATCACATTTTATCTATGAATCAACTGCAAATATTTACAATATCAAATATTGTGATTTATTAAAGAAATTGCTATGCCATAAGTAATATTACTGTATTGGGGATATAGCTTTATAACCGTATCCCAATATATATATATATGCATTCTGACCATCAAAAAAGATTCACTTACTTTACATGTAATATGCAAACGAAGATATTTTTTAAAAAAATCTAGAGAAACTGAAGGAATATATTATATAATTTCAAATCTTATTTCAGTGACCATTTTATTCCTCTACTGGAAGAAGTATATATACAAGGGCCTGGACTATCAATATTTCTGATACACATATAAACTCCTCTTCATCTTGCCCCCTCTACATTTTAATCTTTCTCTCAATCTTGCCTGTTAGTTACATTATCCTTTGGAGGGCTATGCCTCTTTCCATTTGTATCCAGTGAATAAATATGCACATTTGCAATACAAATCATTCTGATATAGATACTGTAATAATCTTCTATTGTATTGTAGCTACAGGCTACAATTTCCTCCTATTTTTATCCTGGAACTATAACATATAAACAAATATACAAGTTGCATTTCACACAAAATCTCAACTTACTATGTATTCAGAAACCCTCCTTTATAACCATACGTCTATAGATGTTGAAGAAAACAACAACAACACACCTCTATAGGATGATCTCCTCTAAACTTATCAATTTTGAGAAATTGGCCTAATGTCTAGATGGTATTTAATATATTGGCCAATGAAAATGAGTATATAGAAGACCGATTAGGGAAAAGAGAAGTAAAGGCAAAAGGAAGATGTATTTTGGAGGTAGAGATAAAGAAATGGACTGTGTGGGAACAACACAAAGGAAAGGAGAGAATAGCTAAGAGAGGAACAGAAAAAAAGCTCTTACCTAATCTGTTTATCAGCCATTTAATTCAGTTCTGATCTTGTAGAAACAAGATTTAGTCCTCCAAAAGTCTTCTAAATCTTTGGGGTTGCAATCACTTAATTCTGCCGTTGGTTTTCTAGAAAAAGATGGAAACAATATTAACATTATTACTTCTAGCCATGGTTATCTTGTATACGGTAAGAATGTTTTGATAAAAGTTTCCCACATATTTCCAAGAGAGATCTGATGAAATTTCATGCAAAAATGGCTAAAATGAAGAAAAATGCATCTTATTACAATTGGCCACAAATGGTAAAATGAAATGTATCCTCAAACATTATTTTTATACTTCAGGCACATTACTTGTGCTACATCTGACCATTCTTTTAATTTTGCAATCCATATGAAAGATACAAGCAAGCCATTTCCTTCTGTACTGCTAACCTTAATCTATGGGAAATATTATTTAGATATTTGAGATATTTACCAAATGGAGCTATTTCATTCGGAATAGAAATTAAGTACATTCAGTTTTCAATGTATTCCCAGAAAGATCATTTCAAGCTCTTCCTGCTACTTACTGAAGCAAGTCAACAAGCTCAGCTGAAAGAATGACAGCAAAATCCTCTCCACCCACCTCCCATACGGCACTAAGGCATTTGCCAAATGTGCAGGCTCTGTGGAAAGAATCACAAGAGAAGCGAGGCTGCCTGCCTAAAATTGTTGCAAAGGATACAAGGAAAATAAAGAGAGAGAGAGAGAAGACAAATGATTGTTATTTCTGCTTCACATGAATTTCCCATTAAGTAACTATGCAGCAAAAGAATTAGCAGCATTCTTATGCAAATCCAGAAAAATAACTTGTATTTAAGACAGAGTTGGTTCAATTTTCAGGTCTATTTCATATAAACACAAGTTCAGCACCTCTCAAAATCCAAACCGTGGAGGTAACCTTTTTAAAAAAAAGAGCACTATAGCTAAAAATGACTATGGTTATAGTTTATTTATATTTAACAACTGGGCTACATTAATAGACTTCAGCTAATAAATTATTCATTGCTCAGGGCAAACACCTTACCAATACGTCAAACCATCTTGCAGCAATCTCCAAGTTTATATAGTAGGCAAGAAGTACAACATTCCTACAAGGTGCTAGAAATTCCTCAGGGACTAAGGGTGAGCTATTGGGGGGGAAAAGAATTTAATTATTCCCTTTAAATATATTGCAATCAGAACAGGAATCCTGGCAATTACATTTTCCAAAAGGCAATAATGAAAGTACAATTTTGTGGATTTTCTGTCCACAGGGGTGCTTAAAACTTACTTTTGCAGCAATTTAGGCTTTTTGAACAATCCTAAAATTTTTCATAAGTATGACTGTGATTCTTGTTTTGTTTGATTCGTTCCATATATGCAATTTTGAAAATAACAGCATCAGGAGATTCACACATAAAAAGTGAACAGCTATTTTAAATCCAGCACGTTGCCAAAGAAAAATAGTGCCTCACAAGATACCAGAACATCGCAAAATGTATCAACAGAACAGTTCACCTATTCATCAGAACTATCAAGTGATTTATTCATTTACGTAGTGTTTGTTCTGCTTCACTGCAGGGTTTGTTCGTTTGCACCATGCTTCCCTAGTTCTCACAGCAAACTCATCAATACATGATGCAATGAGGGGTTTGTTCTTCACCAGTTTATTGTACAGTCTTATAGCCTGACATGGCTTGGCAGCCGAGAGACAGTGACTGCCCCAAGGTCATCAGCTGGCTTTTGTGGCTAAGGAGAGACTAGAACCTGGGTTCCTTTGATCCTTGTCCAGCTTTTTAACCACTACACAACACTGCTTGTATTCCACAAAGTTATTTATATTATATTACCCTCTCTCTCTCTCTCTCACACACACACACACAAAACACACAGTCCCCAACTTATTGGGATCGGAACATCTGTCAGTATATGATGCAGGTGTCAATTGAGTCATGTCCAATTATATGACCTCTAATGCTGTGGTCATTAAATGAATCCTATGGTCGTTAAGTGAACCAAGCTCTCCCATTGATTGCTTGTCAGAAGCCCCTGGGAAAGTCACAAATGGGGATTGTATGAATCGGGATGTAAGTACATGTCAGTTGCCAAGCACCCTGAATTTTAATCATGTGATGACGGGTTACGGCAACAGTTGTAAGTGCGAGCTCACTTTTTTCAGTGTCATCAAAATTTCAAATGATTGTTAAATTAAGGGTTGTAAGTTGAGGACTACCTGTATATATCCATCCATATCCACTGCAATTTAGCCTTTAACTACAAAATGATAATAGAAGCACAGCATACATGCAAAACAGGACAAAACTGAAGAATTCAGCTTTGAACAACATTGTACTAGAAAAGCAACAAATGATGATGAAACAAATCACCACCCAGTTTGTGTATAACTTATTGTGAAAATCTCTCTTTGAATATTCAACTGTGGCAGCTATGAAGCAACCAGTGATTCATTCTTAAGATAGGTCCTACTAGAGAGAGAGCTCCATTGCACCTTTACATTCTCACACATAATTGGGCTAGGGATGATTGTTATCTGGAGAATTAACCAACTATAAAATTAACTCTTTCAGTCCACAGAACAGAAAGGTGAAGTAACATAGCACAACTGTGTTCTTCACCAATAAGGAACAGTGACCTCCATTCCTTTAACAATTGGGAAATCTATGCATGTTTTTAGAATCCATTAGAAGTTACAACTGATGTTATAACTGTTTCCGTTCACGGGAAGGCAGAGACAAGGAACTAAAATTTCCAAGGCTGACTCTCAACAATATGCACCATTTTTTAAAATGTATTTTGTTTCTCAGTTCCATAGTCAGAACTGGAGCTCAACCACCAGTTCCCATCTGATGATTCAGATCCTCTCATTTATTCTCAGAAAAATGCACATTCAAAGAGCTGCAAATGCAGAAGACACAGGGGCAACCAGCTGTGTGCTTTGCTACAGCAAGCCATCCTTTCTCCTTGAATCTTTTCGAATGAGTCACACTGTTCCCTTTCAGAGCTGTGAGGAAGTTTGCAGTTAACTGCAATACATTCTAAAAGAGAAGGTGGTTGTTGTATATGGTGATGATAAGAAGGGGGCCTTCACAAGTTCTGCAAAAAGTCACAAGGGTTGCAACATTATTGCTATAGAGTTGCTTGTCATAATTTTTGGCCAAGGGCATCCTGTGAAGCCAGGCAGCTGCAGCTTGTCCACTGAACTATGGTTAAGATACTTACTGTGATGCATGACATGGGTCAACATCTGCTGTCAGGCTGTCTAGAATCACATCTTAAATTGAGAGATAGCAAGTCACAGCTTTTATCCTCATAAAGTAATGCATCAGCCACAATTATTTTATCTCCCATGTGACCAGAGGCATTTTTAGAAAACAAAATGATAGACAGCTGCTGTTCAGGATCTTTGTGAAAATAAGCCCACCTGCCAGCTAACGTAGCAATATTAAGTTTGAAGTAAGAGAATAATCTCAACTTGCTTTCTGAAAAATGAATGGACGATGTTTTGCAAAGGTATGCATAATATGTTCTCAACATTATAAATTTGCCCCCAAACAGTAGAAAGCTGTAATCTAATAAAGATCTATATGCAAATGTCCAAAATGTTCATCCACAGTGGCAAACTGTTCAGTTAGAAATTTTTATATGGCAAATATCTTAGAAAGAAGCCAATCAAAATTGTTCTTTGTAAAGTATCCCGTCTCCTATATAGCAATAGTACTTAGATGGTTGCTTGCCTACCATCCTTGAGGACAATCACCTGATTCATAAGTAACCTTTTTTGAATATGTTTCTGAACATCCATCTGAAACTTTTGTCAGTAGTGTCCTATTTTACAAGTACCGTGTTTCCCCAAAAATAAGACTCTGTTTTATATTTTTTTGAACCCCGAAATAAGCACTTGGCCTTATTTTCGGGGAGGTCTTATTATTTTGGGGCATGTGGAGCAAGACGGGGCTCCTCTTGCCATCTTACCCGATTTCCAGCTCTGCATTTAAATATTTTTGGGGAGGGCTTATTTTTTGGGGGAGGCTTATTTTAGTGCATGCTCTCAAAAGCCCAATTGGGCTTATTATCAGGTGGTGACTTATTTTAGGGGAAACAGAGTATGAACCAAACACAAATAACTATATTTGCCATACAAACTTCCTTACAAGTTTGAGCAAAATACAAATAACTACATTTGTAATATAACTACCGAACATTAAATTTACTCATATGCATTTTAGTATCCTGCTGACACTAAGATGACTTCAGAATTATTCCAGCTTTGATTTTCTTTATTGAAGGTTGGGGAAAGCTTTTTTGGGGAAAAAAATATGCTCATTTCCAGAATATGAATAAAATTATTGCCCAAACAACTAGTAAAAACAACAATAAAATAAAACATGCATTTGGATTTACTTGTAGTGTGGTTATATTTTTATTTTATCTTATTTTAAATTGGGTATATTTGATAATGTATTTTTTTCTCTGTAAGCTGCATAAAGTCATTTTGTTTGTTGCAACAAAGAAATATGTTTAACAAATTAACAAATAAATCTAAATTGTACTCATATACAGTATAAACATTTGAAAGGTAACTTTTTCCAGCATTAAAATGCCAGAATTAGTTAGTTTCTCTGCTGAACTTCTGCTACCCATGTCCTAAGGAAGAAAAAACTTCTGACAGTAACTTCCCTTGTTTTATACAACTATAAAACTCTTTGTCTTCTAGGAGGCACTGGCAATATCCCAGAAGAGATCCACGATGACAGCTAAATTTATCTCAAACTAGTCCATTTATAAGCTTTAATCCGGTGAATTGTCCAATTAAGCTCCTGTGGTATTAACTGTACAGCACATTTTAATTCACAATGGACTAGAGCTATTTTGCGCTCTTTTACAGCATTACAATCAGAGACCAGTACATTCCAAGCTCAATCTGGTTTAGACAAATTTCACTTTTAATCAGTAAACCACCAGGCAAATCCTTTTTCTCTAGTTCATGTTCAGCCTCTTGGCTCCTTTGAGCTAAGATACGTGCCCCAAAGCCTCATTTCAACAGTCCTCTGCAAGAATCACTGCAGACTTTGGCTAAGAGCTCTCTTTCATTACCCATCCTTCTCCTCGGGAAGAGACGATATTGAGGAAAGGAAGAGAAGAAGTAGGTCAAAAGTAGAGTTATCAGAAAAAGAAAAGAGAGGACAGCGAGAAATAGTATCTTGTCCTACTTTCAGCTCTACTCCTATTCCTTGCATTGTTCCTTTTTTCACACAATCAATTAGCTCTGCTGCTTTTGACGTAAAAAAGGTTTGCCCATCCCTGAGTTTAGTCATAATCCCACTTCTCCACACATTTATCCCAATTATCCCATCTCTCTGCAGAGGTCTTTAAGTAGCCTTAACTGTCTCCTAATATCAGTCAGAAAGGAATTGTAACTCAATGACTCAAGAATCCATAGCTGCATTCCAGTGGTGAAATCCACTTACCTTTGCTACCGGTTTGGGAATGGGACCGTGTGCACACACCTCTTCTACACATGTACAGAGGGTAAAAAACAGGACGTAATGATGTCCAATCGGGTGGGCGAAACCTCCCATCACCGGCGCTACCGGTTCACGCAAGCCGGATAGATCTGGCTGGATTTCACCACCACTGCATTCTCACATTCCTATTTAGGCTTGTTGCTCCCTTTTGTTTTCACACATTCCTTTTCCTATCTCTCAGTTCTACAAAGGAACTCCTTCACATTCTTCAGTCTTTGCAGAGCAGGAAAATCTGCATGCAGAACTTTCTGAGATAACATATTAGAGGGGAGTGATTAACCTTTGGCCCCCTTTTATTATAGAAAGGATAATACTTTATCAAAGAAACATAGTCCACTTTGCTACAGCATTCATTTAGAAATCCCACTGCAAATGCTTTGGACACAAATTTATTTATTTTATTTTATTTGGTTAAATTTTTATACCGCCCTTCTCCTTGCAGACTCAGGGTGATGAACAGCCAACTAAAAACACTGTATACAAAAGTTAAGACAAGCTTTAAAATAATTTAAATAAGATTTGGCCCATAATTTAAAAACAATTTGAATTTAAAATCGGTATCAAAACTTTAAAACCAAGGCATGGGGTCAGGCCAGCCCAGCTAATTGGAAGAGATGAGTTTTAAGGGCCCGACGAAAAGTCCGGAGGTCTGGGATCACTCATATCTCTGGGGGGAGGTCATTCCAGAGGGTAGGGGCCACCACAGAGAAGGCTCTCCCCCTGGGGGTTGCCAGCCGACATTGTCTGGCTGATGGCACCCTGAGGAAGCCCTCTCTGTGGGAGCGAACTGGCCGGTGGGAGGCAATTGGTGGCAGGAGGCGGTCCTGTAAATACCCCAACCCTAAGCCATGGAGAGCTTTAAAGGTAGTCACCAACACCTTGAAGCGCATCTGGAAGTCCACCGGAAGCCAATGTAGCTCACGCAGGAGAGGTGTCACATGGGAGCGCCCCGTCGCTCCCATAATCCCCCGCGCGGCCACATTCTGCACCAGTTGGAGCCTCTGGGTGCACCCAAGGGGAGCCCCATGTAGAGAGTGTTACAGTAGTCCAGGCGAGAAGTGACGAGTGCTTGAATGACCGTGCGTAAGGAGTCCCGATCTAGAAAGGGGCGCAACTGGCGTATCAGGCGAACCTGATGGAAAGCCCCCACTGGCCACGGCTTAAAAAACTGAACACGGCCACGGCCACGGTTAAAAAACTGAAACAAATTGCCAAGTTCAAGGTCTCTTTTCTAGATTTGATCAGTCCAACCTTTAATAATCCAGCAACCAGGCAAATACCCTATTTTTTTACACTAAACTGAAGGGAAGTTTATCTCAGCAGATGGCAGCACCTGACCAATGTCTTGTTAGCATTTGAATGAGTGACTGCCAAAAATGTTTTCAGAAATATCAGATCCATTCTCTGCTGTTTTCTTAGAAAGCCAGAAAATACTGGTTTTGCTTAGCAAAACCAACAGAGGTTGAACATGACTTGTTGCTGCTTAAATCCAGAGAATTAATATCAGCTAAGACTACACAAAATAGAATGAAATAGCCTTCTTAAAAGTAGAAGCCCAAATAGTAGACTTGGGAATTTGTAAATAGTTATAAACATGGTGTGATGGGGTGAGTTCCCATCCTTGCCCCAATTCCTGCAAACCTAGCAGTTCGAAACATGCAAACGCAAGTAGATAAATAGGTACCCACTTTGGTGGGAAGGTAACAGGATTCCGTGCATGTCGGCATATAGTCATGCTGGCCACATCACCACAGAAGTGTCTTTGGACAATGCTAGCTCCCTCGGTTAAGAAATGAAGATGAGCATCGCCCACTAGAATTGGACTCAACTGGACAGGGAAAATCTTTACCTATTTATGAACTACAAAAAACTTCATTCAATTGTGGTATCCTAAATTCACTCTATTCTGAGAATACGTCATTATACAAATTAACTAATACAGCTTTTCCATTTTATTTATTTATTTGTATTCCACCTATATTGTTTTTACAAATAACTTAAGACAGCTAACATAAACAACACACCCTCCTCCTATTTTCTGCACAACAACCCTGTGGGCTGAGAAAGAGTGACTGGTTCAAAGTCATCCAACTGACTTTCATGACCAAGGCAGGAACTGAACTGCCTTGGTCATGGTTTCCAGCTTTCTAGTCTAATGCCCTAATCACTAGACCAAACTGGCTCTCTGATGATTTTTCCTGATTTTTTTTAATCTGATTTTTTTCAGATCTTCACAACCTACATGAAAACTGATGGCTGGACAGGAATAGTGGACCCTTCTCTGCAACTCTTCATATTGCCAACAGACTTGTCCTTCAAAAAGATACATTTATGACCTCAGTTATTCAATGGACTAAAGAACAAATGTTACTTGAGATATACAAATGAGTTGCTTACTATTTATGGACCATTATAGCAAAATATGATTATCCTTCTCTGAAACTGTTAGGAACTTTTCCTTTTAAAAAGTACTTTATTTGTATCTTTATATATCTGTGAATTTCCCATGTTTGTGTTTAATTAAAGGCTATTTTTAAAGAATGCAAAGCAGACAGCAATATGTTAACTACAACATAATTAAATCCAAGGCAAATATCTTTTTCTGTCTCCTACCTCTCACACATTCATCAACAAGAAAAACAGATCAGAAAGTAGAATTATATCCTAAATAAATAGCAAGAAGCAGAATCTAGAAAAGAATTACTAAAATAACATATTATTGATTCCCTGCCTGACTGAGAAATTAGTATAATAATCATACAAAAGGTACATCTCTAATGCCACCCTCAAGTACCAATGAACAACCTGGAAACAAAGGGAGAAGATGCAAGCCTCAAATGTGAATTTGAGCCACACCTTGCAATTTGGACGCGCATGCGCACTTTGAGCACTCGGTGCCTTAAAGGTTCGCCAACACTGTCCTAGACCAATGCAAGACCTCTCCCAGCAGCTTCATGTAAGATATAAAACAAGATAGACAGAAACCCTAGCTTTGGAGTATATTACATGATGGAACACCTATGGGGCTGACATTTCTCACCTGTGACCTTTGACTGGACGTTTCTACACAGGAAAGAGTAGAACAACTGTGTTTCAATGCCTCCTAATCTAGCAGGCAGTCCGGAACTATACTGCGGTCAACAGTATCAAATGTCACTAAGATGTGTAACAAAATGAGAATGCACACTACCCTTTCATCTAAGTGCTGCCAAAACTCATCCAGGAGTGCAACCAATGCAGTTTAAATTTTATCCTCAGGCATGAATCCTCACTTTTATGCATCTAGAACATTTGTACTTCTTCCAGGATTCTCTGTACCTGTTGCCTTACCACATTCTTCACAAACTTCCCTACAAAAAGAAGCTTGGTCATCAAATGTCCAGCATACACAGATCCAAGGCAACAGAATAGAAATGTATCTTAGCAGCAGCTCAAGTCACATCTGCTCCAAAATAAAAGCCAGGTATCCCCAGATCATGCCCATAAACACCTGGAAGAAACTCAAGGCTATCATTGTGGTCATGAATTCTTGAGCCACTTTTGACCTTAAAAGGCAAGATTAAAATTACCCAAGACTAATTTAATAATTTCTTATTTAAACGTTCTGTTGAATACCTGGGGAATATGATGATAAACAGAGAGAGATGTAGCTTCCTGTCTGTTGTATTATTACTTGGAGCAATAATTAATCAGGAAACTACCAGAGAATTGCATAACTGTTCCTTAAAATAATACAACTTCTCCTAATCTGAAAAGAAATTCAATCACTTGCTGATCTGAGCTGCTCCTTATTCATAGTCCAGTGGTTCAACACAATCTTGTAAAATATTAAACAAAATTGAGTTTGCCAGCAATACAGATTGCCACTTGTCAAAAACACTGGGGGTAATTTCGAGAAGTAGGAAACCAAATTATAGATGAGGCCACTTTGTCCAGAGAGTAGCATTAAGATATTTAGAAAGGAGAATAATTGCCCCCTGTCTCTATTATAAGACAGCAAAATCTCTGAAGGAGGAAATATGGTGAAACAGGTGCTATTCCATTGTATTACAACCATCCCTTTTTTTCTTGCTGGCCAAAAGAGTAATAAAGCTGCTGTTTTAGTTCGGTAATTGAGGGAAAAGATTCAGGCAATATTTTATCAAAGCACATACTTTTATGGCCTAGTGAAGCTCAAGACATCCCTATGGCCGCCATACAAATTACTGAACCATCTTCAAAAAAGGACAAAGAGATGACAGCTCAGACAAGAGAGCTGATTCAGCATCAGCCTTTTTTCCCCCAGATTTCCTTTAAATAGTAACATAAGGGTCAGAGAGAATGAAAGGGGGGGGGTGCACTGGAGCAGAGAAGACAAAATTTAAAGTCTGCAATGATGTGGTGGTACTTGCAGGGAGAATTCAACCAGTAAAGAAAAGGGACGGTGGTAAAAGCAGGAGTTGTGGGATAGTATACGTAGGTTCACATACCGGTAGTAACTGGTTATTTAACAGATTAAACTCTGATTCTACAATTGTAAGCATCCAAACAAAGTGTGTGTGACTCTCTCTCTCTCTCTCTCCCTCTCCCTCTCCCTCTCTCTCTCACACACACACACACACAGAGAGAGAGAGAGAGAGAGAGAGAGAGAGAGAGAGAGAGAGAGAGAGAGGGAGAGAATAGTTAGAAATAGCTCCTGAATATCAGCTAGAAGGATGTTTGATCATCTAACTATCAACTAAATGTAGTTAAAGATTTATTAGTAGCTGGTTATGTGCTTCAAAGTATGGAATTCTCAACAATATGAGAAAGAGCATAAAGAGCCAAATTCAGAGTTCTCTATCAACTAAATTATAAGGATTTGGTCCCAGAGAAGCTCAGGAACTGGTCTCAGGCTCCTGCAGCTGAAAAAAAACATTGGAAAAAATATGGTGACTGAAAGGGAAAAAAGATAATGAAAAAATAAATTTTCACCAATGTTATTGCCTATATACAAATCTGATTAAACCCACAGATAGGAAGAACAAATGACTTTCATTGGACGAATTACAGGAAATGTTTGCATTAGTATTTCTTCAAATGCTAGAAATTATTACATTAATTTTCAAGCAAAACCAAATATTGTATTAAAGAGGCACTGAAACCGCTTTTGCCTTCTTTCAAAGAAAACAAATGTGCTTATGGTGAAATCTGTGAGAAATCTATACATACAGGAATTGTAAACATTCAGGAATCCTTGCAAGGAACAGCCATATGCATATGCTGTTCTACCTGTATAGGTTCCATAAGATAAAGACATCAAAACAATTCTCTGCTCTCTTAGTTTTGTTCTCTTTGGATCTATTGTCTGCATAGATTTTATCTCACTGGAGCCTGACCAGGATATGAATCTATGCTTTCAAGCCCCAATCCTCCTGCTACTTGTTTTCTGTGCAGTATATCCATGGAAAAAGTCTTTTCTAGTTGACTAGCCATATAAATCCATTTCTCTAGCTGCCTAGCAACCTCTGTCTTGAACAACTGCATGATCCACTGTCCTAGCATATATGAGAGTTTCTAAAATGTAAGACTCCTATTAAAGCTACTGATAAAACAATGCAATCATTTTGTAAATCAGTTTCGGCTCACAGGTTTTCTAATTTTACATTACTCATTACATCTGCCAAATGGTCCAAACAAGCACTTAATTGCATTAAGGAAATATCCTCCTTTAATTACCCTCTTTTAAAAAAAATAATGCAATGTTGGTTTCTTAGAAGTTAATAGCAAACCAATTTTACTAAGCAAACTGCTTATGTATGTCCATGAAGTCACCAGGTGGCAAGGTCAACTGAATGGAGACTCTACATTGTAGGCTAATAAAGGGAAAATAATTTACACAGTTGTTCCTAGACCTAGTCCTAGAGGATTTTCAAAATGATAGCAATTTGAGGTATGCCATCCTGCAGAAAGTAACCTGATGAGCAAATAATTCTGGCATCCAGAATTAGAAGAAAGCTGTAATGAAAAAAGACTGTTCTGGTTATTCTTTAAAAAGCTAAATATATATTTACTATTCAATAATCTCCAGTAGTTACTGGTATTACCTGGCCATTTTTAAGAGAACAAGAGTTGTACTTAGGGTATAGGTGGCTAAAATGTGGCACTTATACTAAACAGGATTAAGTAGATATGGAAACCTGGCCATAGGATAGGCCCAACCTGTGCTTTCCATCTCTCCAATGCTATATTATGGTCTATTTCATGGCCCAGCAGGACCACATAGCTAAATAAATTGGAGCTGTTTACTGGAATGCTATTTCAGGTAACCTGTTCATGACTCATTACAAAATTCAAAGACTGAATTTTCAATGGGACTGCTTTTTTTTAGAGCATTTCTTGTACTTTTCTTCTCCATTTAATCTGACAAAATAGTTGCCTTCTGGTACAGCCACTCATAGTCACAGCTGATTACTGACATACTGTCCAAATTAGATTAGCTACTGCTGGTTTAGAGCTATCAGAAGGCAATTAAGGTAAGGACTACCAATGCTATCAATGCCCAAGTCTTGCATATTCTTTGTAGGAGTTTGTTTATGAAATTATGTCACAATACAAAGACATATAAAAAGGAAAGACATAGTTTTATGAGTCTCTCAAAGAAATCCAGTTTGTTCCACAATAAACTTGAGAAACTATAACCACTCAATCCATTTCATCTTGGACATGGTATGATTTTCAGGATAATATCTAAGAAGTGAACATTCACACTCTGCCTCCACATTATTTCTCTAGATAAGGAAAAAAAAACATTTCTTCCACTCTGCATTTCATAAGAATCTAAAGCAAAATGCAAAGCTAGCATTCGATTTTGGCCCACTGATAACAGAAAGCAGATTAAGAATCAACAACGGCAAACAAACTTTTAAGAAACCCAGTCGTATGTAACAATAATCAACAGCTCACTCTTGGGTAATGTAAGAGAAATTTGCAATCATGAGGTCAGAAGGTGCTGATACACCAAGAACAAAGGAAATGTACTTTGCATTGCAAAATCTTGTCACAGCGGGGGCAAGGACAGGTTACAGTTTTAACATAGAACTGTAGAGCCAGAGACTGCTGAATTAGTAGTTGGTTTTGTCAACCACAGAAATTACATTTATCCAGTTGTAGGATTGTCCAATGAAGGTACCTCCCCAGCTGCCTTGGGAAACTTCACTCACTTGCTCTCCCTAGAGTAAATGAGAAGAGACCAGGTGACTGAGAAACCTGAACTGTTTTCCTTCTCATTAGTCTACAAGAGAGCTGGCAAAAGCTAAGCAGTTAATTGGATGCACAAGGCATCCAGGAGGCAAACAGTCTCGAAGCAACAGTCAACACAACACAATAATAAATCCCTCAATCCAAAAGGTAGTTCCATTGGTATACTGCATTCACATCAGGCTGTCCATAACCATATCTAAATCAGAATATTATCTTGTGACCATATAAACAAAATTCTTTTTCATATTTAATAATATGTGTGCAAATGCCTAATTAATTTTTGTAACTATTCAGTAAGAACCATCAGACTTGGTAGTTCCGTCCCCAATCCAGGGGAAGGTTACTGCAAAATCCCCATTTCCTCCCAATCAGCTGGGACTTGGGAGGCAGCGAACAGATGGGGGCGGGGCCAGTCAGAATTTTTACTACGGTTCTCTGAACTACTCAAAATTTCTGCTATCGGTTCTCCAGAACTGGTCAGAACCTGCTGAAACCCACCTTTGATCTGGTTGCCAATTTTGTTGGTTTGAATCACTTGAGACTGGAGTTGGGCAAAGTCAATATTGAATACTTTTACATGTAGTATGTTTAAAAAGGCCTGCATGGACAAAACATTTATCAGGAAACATGTTCCTTTCTTGCCAGAGGTATAGCATGTCAATTGCTTGTTTTAATGAAGAAGGAATACTCAAACACACAATTGGAAACAATGTTGCCATAGCTTCCAAGGGAACAAAGGGGCTTCATTTAAAATGCATTCACTTGGGAAAATATGAAAGCAGCCAGCTATCTCAGAAAAGAAGAGATTATGAGGTGAGTTTTAAATAGAAAAGTCTTTTAGCTATTTATTAATGATCAAAAGCAGGGGTGTCATACTCACGTCATCACGGCATCATCATGTGACGTATCAGGACTTTTTCCCCCTTCACTAAACATGGCCAGCGCATGGCGCATCCAGTCCGTGGTCCACAAGTTTGACAGCCCTCATCAAAAGTAATTAATTGATGAGATACTGAAGGGTTAAACTAGCAGCTAATTAGGCTGGCTCATTTGGCAGAATGAAGGTTATTCAGGTTGAAGGCTATTGTTTGGGGCAGTAACATAGGTAACGGAAGATCGATATAAAGAGGAATTGATGTCTGAATGGTGAAAACAAGAATGATTAAAATGTTGGTTAAGGAATGAGCCTTCAAGCAGCAAAATATCTTGATTCAGGCTTGCAAATTTGATAGTGATTTAACACACGGACTGTAGAACAGTAACTGTCTGTGCGTCACCAATTATTCGGATGCCGATGTACTGGGTTTTAAAAATAGATAAAACATCTTATTCTGTGGGCAAAAGGGTCACAGGCGTCGTCTATGTTTTAACACAAACATCAAACAACTTTAAAAGCAACTGCAAAAAAACCCTTGCAAAGAAACTATGTTTCTGTCCATTACTTAGTGGAAATACAGCACAGCCAAGCCATGGCAGCATCCTGTGGATTTGAAAAGTTCCTATTCATTCCCATTAGTGAATAGCAATATACAGGTCTTGCTCAAAGTTGGCTGTTTCACCGGAAAAAGAGAGATTTCAAAGCTCTGCTTAGGAGAAATATCCTCTGGATTGGCAGCAACGTTTTCTAGCAACCTCAGAGAATTGTTTCCTAGGGCAACATATTATCAAGTGAATCTCTTCTCAAGCTTTGGAGACTTTGCAAAAAAAAAAAAAAAGATTTGTGGTATCAAATCTTAAATGTTTTTTAAACATATTTTTCAGATTTGTAAATATATATATCCAGCATTGAAAATCATCACTTGCAGGACAAATTTCTTGGCGAAAACAAAGTGAGTGTCGTTTCCCAAATATATGCTCAGACCAACCTTTTTTCTTGCCAATACAGAAATCAAAGATTTAGCAGCTGGAATTCTACCTGGCTCGCACATCTGTCGTTTTTCCCAACTCTATTGTCCAGGTTTTAATTCCTATAGTGAGAAAGTCAGTTTGGTGTAGTAGATAAGGCACCAGGCTAGAAAGCAGAACTGTGAATTCTAATCCTGCCTTAGGCACAAAGTCAACTGGGTGACCTTGGGCCAGTCATTCTCTCTCAGCCGGCAGGCAGTTGCCAGGAATTAACACTGGCTAAAAGTCATCCACTCCATAAAAAAGTGCCCCATAATAAACCTGTAGGGGAACAGCACCCACCACCCACCGAGATTCTCATGGTTCCTATCTCATAAAGTTCAAGAAGTCTCAGAAGCTTTGGCTGTTCCTCCAGATTTTGGGCTAGGATGAGTGCTGAGCCCCTATAGAATTTTAACTATTCAAGGAATTGCCATTTTTGGACATACACAGTTTGCATCTCTTACTGTTTTACTGTTCTGTTTACTGCTGTATTCCAACTGAGTGTTATGGACTTGGGCAGCCTTATAAATCCAATAAATAATAAATCTGCATATGCATTTTACAATGATGTTCACCTCTAGCTTGACAGTAGCATCTCCCTCTATGGTGAATCTTATAAACTCAGGAAGATAGAGGTCATGCATTTTGACAGAACCAAAGTCAAACTCTAAGTAGAAGGGAAAAAGAAAACTTGATTTAGTTAATCACAATTTTGTGTGTGTGTGTGTGTGTGTGTAGAGTATTTTCACCCATTCTTGGCACTACCATGTACCATCTTCAGATGGGAAATGAATGCCAAATAAAACAAGCATATAAAATAATGCTTGTCCCCTTTTCTCATGCTCCTGAGTTGCAGTGGCCTCTCTTCACTCTCCTATTCATTCTGTTGGCACAATAGAAGCAACACTCAGTGAAAGTCCAAGAGATTGTCCATGACGTCTCCTAATGAGGGTACAAATCTAGAGATGCATCCAGCAAATTTGCTCAAATCTCTCTCTCTCTCTCTCTCTCTCTCTCTCTCCTGGGGACAATAAACTGCAATTCATCTCTAGGTATGAATGCCAGTTTTCAAGCATCATCCATTTCCCGTTCCACAGATGTTCAGCCATGAGCTTGCTTTCTTCAGGTGAGAGCTTCTGCCTCATTGAATGTGTTGATACTACCCTGTTCTGTGAATAGCAAACAAAGGCTAATGGAGTGGGGTGAAGGACTGATATGTTGCTGGATGTTCTCTGGCAACTCTGAATTAGGCAACCCATTTGCAAACACTGCTCAGGGGACCTTCAGAAACCTTTATTCCTTTCATCCTGAATACTCTGGAAGCCAAACGAAACACCACTGCTATCCAAATATTCTCAGTTGTTACCAGCAGCTGTAATCAAATCTAATTAATGAATAAGAATACTGAAGGGAGATTACTCTCAAGACTAAAGTTCCACCAGTGATAGGTGAAAGTGATTGATGCTCAGCAGTTAACCATATGTGGCTTAATTCCTGTAATTGCAAAGGCCTGTTTCTTATGAATGAGGGAAGTTTTGCTCTGTGGCAATTTATGCAAGCAAAAGTGAAGATGGTGAGTAACCCCGCCTCTGTGTTTTTCACACTGAGGGAAATTGCGTTTCAACAAGGCTCTGCTTATTAGCAGCCACATGTCATGAGAAATGAAAATAAGCTTTTTTTTCTGTTCTGCACAACAAAATGTCCTATGAAAGACAAAGGTGAGCCTATTCCTACACAAGCAAACCACTGACGTTTAGAAGAATTTCGTATGAATTATTCAAAACACTTCCTCTCAGAGGAGCTGAGTAGCAGTTAGATACCTCAGTGAGCTTTTAAAAATTGAATAGCTTTTAAACTTTTTGGTTTTCTGCTCCTAGAATAAGAGTTGATGCAAAGCACATAGAAGAATAGCTGATTGACAGGAGGCTCTAGACGTACATCACAAGGTTAGGCACCTACTACTCTGCTGGCTTGTTGAAGTCTCTTTTTTGCTGTCACATAAATAGCAGTAAATGATGTCTATGTTCAGTCTGTTTAAATCCCTGACCTACATCTACTGAAGATTTCAGTACATATCACAAAATGCCAATTGGACTTCATTAATTAAAATATCATTTAAATATCCACCTCTGATCAATTGTTATTTAGTCTGCAAAACATAAAATTACCCTGCAATTAAATCCATTTTGCTACATCTGACACTTTAAATGTTCCCTAGTAGAAAGCTAATGGTTTGGAATTGTTCAGCCTGAAAATTTGAGCTTACCTGCAGGATGCCAAAAATAGAGGCTGTTAAATCTGCATAGGATAACATTTTCTCTCAATGCAACATGTAAAAGAGATACACAATTCTGAAAAACTCCCTTCTCTTTTTTCTTGAAACCATGAGTACAAGCGTCCTGGTGTCCTTGAGATAGCCTTAAAAATGTTTTTGCAGAATCAGATTTTGTCCAACCAGGTGGTGGAGCAGCTGATTTGGCTGATCTCAAAATGCTAAGCAGAACTGAATCAATTCTGTGTTTTATTTGCCAAAAACACCATAGGGACATGTCCATGAAGTCAGCAGGAATCAAGCCCAGCTTGAAGGAGACTCTAATATCTTTTTCTCTCTCCCTTCAAAATAGCTATCACTGCTCTATGCACGCAACTAAACAGCTTTATTTGGGGAGCTTGCAAGGGGACATATGACCCTGACTTGACAAAGTCTTAATATGACAGGTTTGACATTGTTCAAATCCAGCCATTGCAACTTGTAAATCATGTGCAAATCCAGCAGTTATGGAGGTACTGCTAGAACAGGGATGTCAAACTCACATCACAGTGATGTCACGTGACGTATCGGGACTTTCCCCCCACCCTTTGCTAAACCAGGCAGGGGCGTGGCCAGCATGTGACGCATCTGGCCCATGGGCATGGAGTTTGACAGCCCTGTCCTAGAATGTCAGGTGTGAGTTCATTCCTAGGGCAGAAAAGTGGGCCTGCACCCTCCATGTGAAGCCCATCAGAGTTCAGAGACAGGCCTTCTCAGTAGTAGTCCCTGCATTATGAAATACAGTCTTCCTGGAGGTGTGATCTCCTTCCATTCAGGAAGGAGCCCTCAAAACAGTTCTTTGTCTGGCACTGCCAAATCCAGGAACCTTCATATTCCAGGACAGCCATATACAAGCAAACTGTCATATGCAAGTTTAAAAACAGTTAACTCTCTCAGCTTTCCCAAAAGTAAATCTAGGGCACCTATTGAAAATTTGTGAAAGTCATATGCTTCTCTGAGGAAAAAAAACAGGAGGACAACTTTTTTCCCCATTATACACTATTGACTTATAGGAGTTTCAGTATGATCCCTGAAACATGAAAATATTTAAAAGCAATAGAGATAGGAGCTTGCTTAAAAGTGAGGAAATGGAAGTAGCCATAAACCTGCCTCCTTTGAACTCTTTCAGAGTCATCTTTAGCTCGGGTCTTAGTTCCTGGGTTCTAAATGGTTATTTATTAGTTTACTACTTCCCAGAAATATGTTTTAGCTATTCAATTTTAGGATGACAAACATGTAATCTTATTTCATAGACATTGGATATTTTGGGAAATCTACTAGAGAAGAACCATGTTGAGTTATAACAAACTAAGCAATTTGAAACAGCCCTTATCAGTTTGCTGCCCTTTATTGGCCCTGAACAATGGGAAGATTGAGGGAAAGCTAAGAATGGAATAGGCAGGAGAATTGATATAAGCCATATGAGTCAGCTAGCAGCTTATCTCATGAATACCATCTCAACCCACATGACAAGAAACCTGAAAAGAAGCATTTCAAATTGTGAGACTTCACCTTAATAAACTCATTATGACTGAAGGTGTGAAATTTCTCTTAAGAGTTCCCAAAATTCTGTATTTATCCCAGAGTTGCATTACAGATACCATCCTGAAGCCTGGATAATTCTTTAGCTATATTGGGCCTAATAGACAACAAGCCACATGGCCCTAGCCAATGGACATGCTACTTGGCAATGGTGGGGCTTCTAAATGAAGACATCCTGACAATATAAGGTTAAAGGAGATTGTATTGAAGGCTTATTTGTGGGACAAGAGCTTGAATAAGATTTATTACTTTTTCAGCAGCATGGCATGAACATCACACATGGAGATATATATATATATATATATATATATATATATATATATATATATATATATAGCAGGGGTGTCAAACTCGCAGCTCACGGGCCAGATGCATCACTTTCTAGCCACGGCCACCCCCAGTTTAGCAAAGGGGGCAAAGGTTGTGTACATCGCATGACAACGTGTCGTCACGAGTTTGACACCCCTGATATATAGTGAGGAAAATCAAAAAGGAAGGCACATTAAAAATGGATTCATTATTGTAGGGGGAGAAATATAGACTGGGAACAGTATAGTTTTAAATCTAGTCTTCCTTCTTCCAAATAAGGAAAGTTATGAGTTATCAATCCCTTTCATTCTATACATCTAATTCTATATTCTCTCTTCTGGCATATCACCTGCTGCCTCCCCCAAACATGCTGTTGCTGTTAATGTAAGATAATTCTAGCTGCTGCATTCACATGTCACGTACAAATACATGAGATTATTATGATTTTTTCTTGAAAAAAAACTGTCCAAAGAATAGAATTAGCCTGCTGTCCAATACAACATTTCAGAGCTACATTATATACCTTGATCATGGTTCAGTCTCTTTGTATATAATTAAAGTCTTTATGGAATAGAAGGTGCTGAACAGACCAAAACTGCATTGCAGAGAAAAAGAAATACATGATCCTGCAGCTCAATCCAATCCATGCACCATACGCACTAATCTCTGCATGTACTGTGCAACCGTCTTTGTCTTGAGCCTTTTTGAATCAATGGGCAATTCGTACAAGTTGATACAGATACTGTCCAAACCAGCTTTAGTGGAGGATGCAGCAGTTTCAAAGAAAGCTGTAAAATCAGTAACTTGCCCAAGAATTGGCACATTAAGATAGAGATGGTATCTGAATTACAAAACACAAAGCTACTCTTTGTCTTACCCTTTTAAAAGCTGTTTTTCCAACTCTCATCCTAGATCAGTGATGGCTAACCTTTTTGCCATTGCGTGCCAAAAGCAGGGGGAATGGGGGGGTTGTGGGTGCATGTGCCCACATCCATAATTCAATGCGCCCGCCCTCCCACGCATGCGCATGTGACCCCCCCCAGTTCCCCCTGCTTTTGGCACGTGATGGCACGGTGGGCCCAGTAGGCCCGTTTTCCCCCCTCCCCAGGCTCCAGAGGCTTTCTAGGAGTCTGGGGAGGGCAAAAACAGTCTTCCCTATCCCCTCGGAGGCCTTCCGGAGGCCGGAAACAGCCAGTTTCCTGACTTCCGGTTGGACCGGAAGGCCTGAAAATCAGCTGGCCAGGGTGCGCATGCGCGCTGGAGCTGAGCTAGGGCAACACTTGTGTGCCCACCAATATGGCTCTGTGTGCCACCTGTGGCACCCGTGCCATAGGTTCGCCATCATGGTCCTAGATTCTCAACTTCCAACAATTTTTCATCCCATACTCCCATCCCATAAGATCTATCAACCTCAACATAACAATCTCATACATCTTCACTATCTCTTTCTCTGCACCACCACTACTGAACACATATACATGCTTTCTCTTCTACATACTCAAAAGAAGATGCGATATTTTTTCCTTGCCCCAAGTCACTTGTAAGTAGCTTCCAGTCGCACTTCTAAACACCTTGCTGACTTTCTATTATTCTCCCAACCAGACAACTGTGGCTGGGGAGAAAAGTTCTCCCCTTCATTTCTTTTTGATAGCTGGGACACAATACTTTAACAGACCAACTGATGGGCCAAAGCAGGAAGAACTGGAAGGAAAAAGAAGAAAGATGAGGATGGACTTAATTGCAGCAGTGATTCTTCTTTCCCCCTTTTGTCTGTCACCATCTCCATTCTTTCATATTCTTTGTGTCTTCATCAGATCTGGAAGAGCTGGTTTTGCCCACAAGCATTGGGGTAGAAGGAACTCAACAAGGTGGTATGCTAGTGTGTGGGAGAGTATTGCCCCAGGGACCCAGGAGTTTTTATTATGGTTGTTTATTGTTAAGTGTTTTTATTGTTTGTGAGTCATCCAGGACTGTGTTTCGTAATATGGGTGGCTGTACAAATCCTTAAATAAATCTGATTCTCATTCAGCTACTCCTGATGCATCATTGCAGTGTACTGGATCCAGGGACACACTCTGAGATGAAACCCGTTAATCAATTTGTACAAACACAGGCTCCTTCGTTCACAATGGAGGTGGAGATCAGTTTCTAAGAATAAGCACAGTGAAACCCTTCAAGTATTAAGGCTACAAAATAAAGGTTTCAAGACAATAAATGGCTTGGTTGGTTCACCCATATACACCACTGAAACGACACTTCCTGTCACAAGGAAAGCAAAATGTTAATACAAAAATGGCCAAGTTGATTAAAGTATTTCCTCCTTCTCAAACAACGGATCTTAACAATGCAACATAAAAAAGGGAAGTATTAGAAATTAGAGATCTAAGAATCAGCATTTTCTATTGGAGATATAATGTGGTATGATGGTAAAACATACTAGTATTTACAGCAGCTGCTGCTCAGCCTCCCTCAGAATTGCCTACACTCCCTCAGTATATCTACCTATAGTCTCCTTACGAGGTTTTAGTTGCCTCCTTCTTGGTCTATTATTTTCATTTAATATTTAGAAATACTGCAACTGGTTATATGAAGTAAAATCCAAAATGGAAATTCTACATGTGCAATCAGAGAATTGGAGAATATAAATCTGAAGTTAGAGAATAAGCGATGTTATTTCTGAAGACGTGTGATGGTGCAATAGGGAAACTTTCTCAAAGAATTCCCCTAGAAATATATAAAGAATAATATAGAGACTAAAGTACAAGCCCAAACTTTAAATCTAGCCCTACTAGTTTTTTTATTCAGATTCCCTAATCTAAAACCCTGTAAACACCTTTCTATTCTCTCAGCACTTCAGTTTGTCCTTTTCAAGATGCACTTTTTTTTAATTGTTTGGCATTGATTGCCAAATAGCTTAATAAAAAAAAATCAGGGTTAAGCAAGCCATGGCTGAATGTGCTATGTGAACCTATTCATATGCTGCAGTTAATACTATTTTTAATATGACTGTTCCTTTCAGCCTTTTTCTGTTAATATATGTGGCATTTTATTTGATTTTTAATGAATATTTAACAGTTCTGCCATGCAATGTATGCAGGGTAGCAAATTTAATTTGTTCTCTGCATTTGTGATTTGTTTTCTTAGTTATTAGCTTTCCTTTGCTGCTCAAATGTTCTCCCTCTGCTTGGCCTCCTTGAAAATGAAACATTGTGCAACACTCAGCAAAACCAGAGTATATAGTGGAAACCAACACAATTTAGGCAGAACACATTACTTCTGCATTATTTGACTTTTAAAGGTTTAGAAAACCAATTTTTTCTCTAGCAAGCACATCACCTCAAAATAGAAAATCAATGGAATGCACAAATGTAAACCTTGCTTTCTGAAATACTAAAGGCGACAATGAATCTTAGCCTGTCAGTAAATTAACAACTATCCTATCAAATATTAAATACTGTTCTGTAACCTTTAGAACAGTGTTTCCCAACCTTGGCCACTTGAAGATATGTGGACTTCAATACCCAGAATTCCCCAGCCATCATGAAGAACTGCTTTAGAAGCATGCTGTATAATATGTATGTCTTTGTTCTATAAGTATGACTGGAGCCAGTCGTAACATTTTAAAAGAATCTCAGTTATACAGTTGCATGGGAAATTGATTACAGTATATTCTTGAACAAATCATACATCTAGGCATATTCTGAAATCCAATTCCTTTATTCACTAGGTCACATCAATTGAGAGATTTATGCAACTATAACAAGGAGGAAGCGAACCTCACTTGGGGGGAGGGGACCACTATATCATAAAGCTGGTGCTATGGTAGAGAAGGCCTGCCTCCTAAAACCAGCCAAATGTAAGTCCTTGGCAGGTGGCACCTGAAACATATTCCCTGTGGTTAGATGTAATTGGGGACAGGTGCCTCCTCAGATAACTGGTCCTATGTATGATGTTCATATACTATCAGCTGCAATTCAAGAAAAACTTTAGTAGGTGATTTTTTAATTGGTTCACAAGTGTTAAATTTGAAATCTGGAAATAAGAACAATGATGTGGCTCAACAACCAAAAGAAGAATCTCAAAACTAAGAATACAGGCCAATGTGATAATACAACTAGTGCTGGAGATGAAGTAGAAACACCTGATTTGAAATTGCTGATAGATCAATGACAAATCGATCATTACTTCAGTCTAATTCAGCTCCCTGGGTTGCTAGAAAGGGATTTTTTGTTTTATTTTAGGGATGAATATTCTCATAATGTGGAAGATGTCATTATTTTCTCCTTCTAAACAATGCTATTAGGAACTTGCTGTGTGCTTTGCTTAGCTACCAAATAAACTGGAAAGGAAAAGCATTAAACTAGAAAAATCAAGCTATTATCTGATTGTTCACCGAGAGAAATCAGGAACTTTATGTGCATTTCATCACTTCATTTCTATGAGGTGCTTAGGGCAAGGATGTAAGATAACCTTGAATAAACCTTGTTCAAAGTGTATTAACTAAGAGTACTAACCCGCCATCTTCTACAAAATTTACCACTACCTCATGGTTGCACAGTTGCCATGTAGTTGGCTGCCAACATTTTATGCTAGATCCTAAACCAGTAGATGTCACAATAAGCAAAGAGTAGATGATCAAGGACAGACAACACCAACAAAAGGGAAGAGAAAATGCAGAGGGACCAAATGCTGAAACTGACCCTTTGGCTAAGCACATGTGTTAGTTAAGAATTCAGCAGATTGCAAAAGATCTGAATTTTTTTTTTAAAATGTGCCAATTTTATACAAGGGACTTTAGAATGCCCAATCTCCAAGATGGAGGAAAAAACATGGTGCCTTTGAATTAAGTTCAACTAAGGGTATGGATGTATTGATGCAGATTTCATGGCAACAATACAGAAGACTTAAATCCCCCCCCCCATTTATTTGACAAGCCTATAACTCTGGACTTTCCAGGATGCCTCCATCCAAGTACAGACCGGGAATTGATCTCTGAAGATCAGGTAGAGCCTGCCATCTATTGAGGCCATGTTGCACTATTAAGATCAGAATAATTTATACATTGAACACTAAAGTTCAGATAGCCAAGACAATTTTACAGCCATTTTCCAGTCTTGCATTCTCCAGATGTACTGAATTGTGATTTTATAAATTCACAACTCACATCCTTTTCATTCTGATAATGTAATCAGTGACAATATCTAAGTCTGTTCTTTAAAGAGAAAGTTAAATGGAAAGAAAGCTAAGTACTAAATCTAAATGTGTATGAGCAAACCTGCCAAATTAATCTGCTCACTGACTACACTATGTAGTCTATACCTTGCTGTTTCTAAAGTGAAGACATAAGCAAGCTGTTTTATCAGATCAGGCAAGACTGACATTCCCATGTTAATGTGAGAAGAGATAGGGGAGAGGAGAGAACGTGCTGTTTTCTTCCAAGATAGAGGAGACTACATCAAAGGGGAGAAGATTAAAGGATAGATTACTTCTGTAAGAAGGACACACTGTAAACTTTTTACCTGATCAGTTTTGGCAAAGCACCACTATAGAAAGTCATCAGAGTAAAATGTGTCATCTTAAAGGTGTCATCCAGGCAGCTTCAAATATCCTGAATTCTGTAGTGTGATGTCTACAGGTGTTTTTTTTAACAACAACAAAAAAGTTTGGTAGCGAAATATCCAATTTTCTAATGGGCTTTAATTCAGTTACCTTTTCTCCATCACTAAAGGCTTCAGGATTAGTGAATGCATAATTAAACTAAACTCCACCCCTGAAATGTTAAACAGGGGGAAGCAAGAGTCATGCTATCAAAGGAAATATAACACACTTTAGATTGTGGCTAGATAACTACCATAAGAAGCTATCTCTGTAAAGTCACAGAACAGCTTAGGTTCCAAACTTATATGTTCCTTTGGCAGTAAGCCCCACTGAACTTTGGATACAGTGCTGAGTAAACGCTACAATCAGACTTTCAAACACCGCAGGATGAAGCAGCAGAAACTGGCAAGGTTTTTTTTAATACCCCCTACCCACTTCAGCCTCCATGTTTCCTGGACCTCTATGGTCAAACCCTTTTTGATTTTCTTTTCTGTCCACATCTCCCAAAGAAAAGCATTAAAAAAAAATCTGGTACATCCACAAATATAAATTGGCATGGGATGACATGGCCCTTCAAATATGCTGCCAACAATTGTAGTCCAACTCTTACTATCCCCTTTCTGGTTGGGAATGATGAGGGTGGCAGAGCAATTTAGTGGGAGGTCCACCAGCTGGGAGAAGACTGGAGGAATAGCAGCAGCAGGATAATGTTCTTGGGAAGCCAAGGAAACTCCCGGCTTCCTATGGTTTGGGGACAAAGCCGAGCCCCATTCAAACTTTCCAGTTTCTCCAAGGAAGCGGCGCATTTGCTGAAAAGGAAGCGAGGATGTAGTAAGGACAGAGACCCTGCCGCCCTCCAGGGCAAGGATGGGCATGATGCAACAGATACGGTGGGAGGAGGGGATCTCTCCGGCGGAGTTCCGACAGAATACGCCCTTCCTCACGCCGTTCGGGATTAACAGGGCAGTTCAATCGCAGGCACCAGCCTTTAATCCGGCCGCTTCACTCCGCAAACCTGCAGGAGGGAAGGACGCGAGCGAGAAATGTGGGTGGGCGAGTCCCGCCGGCTTGCAAGTCAACGCGTTGCAACGGGCGCAGGAAGGGGATGCCTGCAACCAACCCCCTTCCTGAGCTCGCAAACCGCGACTACCAGTAGACCGGATCGGAGGAACAATTTCGGACGCTCGGCCACCCGTCCTTACGCCGAATGAGGGATCTCTGCACAACGCCGAGCTTGCTCAGACAGCCCATCTGCATCAACGAGCAAACCAGAAAGGGAGAGGAGGTGGGGAGGCGGCAGCAACACTCACCGAGCGACCAAGCCGTTGCGGTCCCTGCTTCTTGCCCGCCTCTGCCTGGAAACTCCCGAGAAACCGCCAATCCTCCGGCTTAGCTTTCTCTTGGCTTCCCCTCCCTCCACTCCGGCTTTTCCTTCAAGTGGTACAGACCAGGATGTCCGTGGAGTTTTTTTTTCCCCCCTCCCCTCCCTTTCAGCTACAGCTCACGCGCCGCCTTCGGTGGGTGACGGGAATCGCAGCGCCTTTGCTGCTGGTTCTCCCGCTTTACGCACGAAAGTTCGCGTCCCTCAGAGAGCTCACGTGAAGTCGACCACGTCAGAGCTCGCCCTCGCCGCGCTCACGCCTCCCTTCGCCCCGGCTCCCGTCACGGCACGCGCCTCCTGAGATGAGGTCAGAGGCGGCTCCCTGCCCACCCCAAAGCACATGCATTGCATCCAAGCGGAAAAGTAGTCGAGCTCTCATAAAAGGAAGAGTAGCAATGCGGTCTTGTCTAGCTCTGGTTAGGAATTTAGCAAAAAAAATAAATAAAAAAATAAAAAATAAATTACACGGAGGTACTGGAAAAAAAAATCATAAAGTACCATGTAAGGGCCACATGAGAGTGAAGTCCCTTTGCAACTGATAGATGTTTTTGCCGGAGAAAATATACACAAGATTAAGTTGCATTTGTTAATCTACTAAAAATTGTCTTGTCTGTCCGTCCGTCCATCCATCCAATCTATCCAAAGCTTCACTTTCCATAGCAGTGATTCGTCTCTTTCATTTTTTAAAATTTTAATTCATTTGCATTTTTTAAAATACCAGTAAAAGCCAGTCTATATTTTCTCTGCCGCTTTGAATCTCAACCCATTCCCTGCTCTTATGTTCTTTCAAGATATCTTTTTTTCAATATATGTCTTATATCTTTTCTTCATTTGTTGTGGCTATTGTTCTCTTACAGCCTCACATTCTCTTTCAGCAATTCATTCCATCAAGGTTGTCATTCTTTCCAATGGTGTCACTTGACACATTTAAGTATTGTTCAGTCTGTTCCAGGAAGCTGGAACATTCATTCTTTATGGCTTTTTTTCATTCTGCTAAAAGATAAATCTATCTTCTGAAACTCTTTAATTCAGGATACATACTTTGTCTTTGTAAAATCATTGTACTTTTTATTCTAGTTCCTCTTATTTTTTTCCATGTCCACTTTCCCCCCTCAATAATCATACCTGATACTATCAAAAATAAGTCCCATGTTCAGAATTTCTCATCGCTCTGGTGTCCTTAGCTAATTCTCTTAGTCTTTTATCGTAATCAGATCAGTCATTTTTAGATTCACTTCTTGACCATGTGAAGTGAATTATGCTTAATCCATTAACTAGAAATGAATATAAGTTTTTCTGAGCAGATATTCACACCAAATAATATTCTTATTCCTAGATCTATGAATGATCCAACTTTTTCCTCGTATTCTCATGTATCTATTTTTATATAGATAGAAGTCCACATTCTTGATTTTATTCACTCAGAATGTTGCACAATTTCCCCCCAAATTCATCCCTGGTTCTTCCGTTATCATTATTCACTGGAGTATAACATGCAACTGTAAGCTCAGCAGGCACCAAGTTTAAAAATACTAATACATTGCTGATGAAGCTTCCTCTCAAAGAGACTGGTGTTTGTACCACAACAACTATTATCAACTTATAAAGGTCCTTTCCTCCACACCCACAACAATCTAAATGCTAACTTGTCATGTTTTCTGACATATTTCAGAATAAAACCAACATAATTGCATAATTAAACCAACATGTTCCTTACGTGTATTCAACAACTACATTCCAGAAGTCGGGACCAACTTCATTAAAATGTATCACTTCCTTCTCCCTTCTTTGTTTCACAAACACACAACGTATCTTTTTTTTTTATTTACCATTATATTCTTTTATCATTTCCTATTCCTACATTTCACATCACAATCTTCCTCACCAGATAAACCCTTAGATAACAGCCTCCACCACCAATCAAGCGTTTCAAATGAGTTTTTAGTAAGATAGAAAGGATGTTGACTAAATTATTAGCCTTAACTGTACTTCTGTCACAAGCAGCCATCTTGCTAATGGTAGGTTTGGCACATTCTGGCCAATATTCTACAAGTATAACCAAAGCCCAATTTTATTTCAAGCTTTCTAATTCTATGCAAACCATAATATCTGATCTAGAAACTTCTGAAAGTCAATACATTGAGGAGTCCTTGGTGCTCTCTGAGCTGGGTTGTTTTCTTGTAGACGTTTCATTATTCAAACTAGGTAACATCAGTGCTGTAAGGAAACATCTGCAGGAAAACAAGTTCAGAGAGCACCAAGGACCCTTCATTTCAACCCTGAGTTACAAATATTTTTTATTAGTCAACACATTGTTCCTCACATTCTATTACATATGCATTGTAGTAAACACAAAATAAGCAATGTGCAAATAAGATATTAATAAAGGAAGAGAAGCGGGATAAAGTAGGCTTAATTGAAACTCAGAAGATTTTAAGGGACCTTCCGGAGATAGTATGTACTTTGATTGATTTATACTTCTTATTGCTCAAGGCATTCCAGAGTTGGAAAATATCCTTACCTCTTCCTGTTTGGATGACAGCCTTTATCAACCAGCAACATGTTTTGGAATTTAGCTGCCTGGGTAGGATAGATACCCATTAACAATATGCAAATACAAAATTAGGCTGCTGTTCTTTATACATTTGGCAACACCAGATTCAAGGTGAAGCTCAAAAGGTTAAAGGTCACAAATCCTAAAGTTACATATCCTATTTACAATCTCCCAAATGTAAACTTTTGGTGATAAAACATTAATTATTCAAACTGGCTCCTCAGAAACATTAGGATTTCCAAAAGTTTCCAAAACTCACTGTTATCCAATTGCATTGGACTTCAACAACTTTCACTGTAATGGCGGTGCAGAGACTGATTAGAGAATTGGAAGACAATACAGTCTAGATTGAACCAGATGAGGGAAGGCAGGAAAGATCAGGTCCGTATGCAAAGGTCAAATTAAACTGATTTATTGCCTGGGAAAGCTGATTTATTACCCTTGGGAAAGCTTTCCAGCTGAATTCCTGTGCTAATACACTAGGACTCTGACAATTTCCATCTCCCTTTCCTCTCCCTCATCAGTAAGCTGTTGGACAGCATTACTTGGTCTGTTGTGTGGATGTTTGGGTGGTTTAGGGATGAGGAATTTCTGGTGAGTGGGGGGCTGTTTGGAGATTGTTATGTGTGTTGGACCTGGTCTTTGGGTGTTAAGTGAATTTTGTTGTATGGGTATACTGTGTATACACGTACAATGACAAAGTTATTATTTTACTTTTATTTTATTTTTATATAATAATTATTTAAAAGATATTATCATAAGCTATTGAAGAGCTAGCCTATGAAAAGCAATAAAAATATAAAAACATGGAGCGTTGTACTTCAGTGAACAATTTGAAGCAGTACAAAAATGTCTGCTATGCTACTTTGATTGCAGCTGATCAAGAAACAACAAATAGGGGGAAATGAACTCAAGCCTTGTAGACATTAGCAGTGTTTGCATTTCAGATAACTTCTCCATGATGTTCTAAGCAGCTTTTAATCCTACAGGCAGCAAAGAGCTTCACTTCTTCTTTTGGTTTAAAAAAAAAAAGAGAAAAGTCTTCATATTCAGCCAACATTTACTGTTACCAAGGTTTCCTCTTCAAAGTGTTTTTCTTTTAGAACAGGAAGTGCACATACTGAAATCATGTCATACATTAAAAAAAAATGACAGGAAGATAAAAGTGGAAAAAATATCTAGCAATTGTGCCTCTTTCCTAGCACTGATGTGTATCAACATGCGCTTCTCCTAAAGCATTTCATTAGTGATAATTATTGAACTTGATGAAATCAATATATTAAGGGGTAAAAAGATGGGGGAAGCAAACAATGGATCCATTTATATCTGTTGGGTAATGGCTTAATGCTAAGAATGCTTTTCCATAGGATAGTCTTCCCCATCCTTGTGTCCTTTAGATGTGCTAGGAATGCAGGTCCTGGAATTCTGTAGCTAACTGATCTCGGAGTTGAAGATCTAATGCACATCAAAAGCTTCCAGAACCAGTATCTTGTTGATTTTTATCCTGCTTTTGTTATTTTTATAAGCCTCCTCTTTTTCTCCCAACCTTGTAAGTTGAGTTGAGCTGAGAGTGAGTGACTGGTTCATTTTTGGGGGGTGGGTGGGGGAATATTAGATATTATAATACATATTTAAAGACCTTTGTAAAAGGATTTCTAGCATGTCCTAGGAGAGATGGAAGAGACAGATTCAATCAAGGTTTTCTTTACAATTTCAAAATAGAAATAAGTTGTCCAATAACAGCTCATGAATTTGTTTAGGATACCAGTACTAGAGCTTTCGCACAAATCTTTTTATATCAAAATTTCCTCTTTGCACCAAATGTTGGTTTTAAGAACCCAATTTAAGAAAAGAAAAAAAATTGTTATCACTTTTGGAAAAGTATACATGGTGTTGACTTAACATGAGTTATCTGAAGCAATAAAGCAAATCTCCTCTCTGCCCAGCTCTGATATATAAAAGATACTACCAAACTCTGACCTTGCTTGGAAAAACAGATAAAACAAGACCCATTTCTACAACAGTACTGTTATGTATACAGGTAGTCCTTGACTTACAACAACAATTGAACCCAAAATTTCTGTTGTTGAGTGAGATATTTATTAAGTGAATTTTGCCCCATTTTACAACTGTTTTTGCCACCATCATTGCAGTTGATAAGTTAGTACCCCGATTGTTAAGTGAAACTGGCTTCCCCATTGATTTTGTTAGATCACAAAACGTGATCACATGACCTTGGGACACAGCAACAGTCATAAATATGAACCAATTGCCAAATGTCTGAATGTTGACCTCATGATCATGGAGATTCTGTAAAGATTGTAACTTTGGAAAATGGTCATAAGTCACATTTTTCAGTGCTGTTGTAAGTTTGAACAGTCACTAAATGTTGTAGGTCAAGGACTATCTGTATTCCCAGTTCAATGAAGACTGAATATTTTTTTTTGCCTCAAAGCTCCATTTTTACCAATATTTGGTTATATAAAAGAACTGTGGTGACATAGAGTTCAAATCTCACCAGGCTCAAGGTTGACTCAGCCTTCCATCCTTCCAAGGTAGGTAAAATTAGGACCCGGATTGTGGGGCAATAAGCTGACTTTGTATAAAAAAGAACACTGCTTAAGGGGGGCCAAAAGCCCTACTAAGCAGGTATATACAAAAGTATGACGGCTATTGCTTAATGCATTGTAAGCCGCCCTGAGTCTCCGGAGAAGGGCAGCATATAAATTGAACCAATAAATAAATAAATAATAAATAAATAATGCAGTATTGCAGGCTAACTCTGCTGACTGCCAGGAGTTTGATCCTCACCAGCTCAAGGTTGACTCAGCCTTTCATCCTTCTGAGGTTGATAAAATGAGGACCCAGATTGTTGTGGGCAATATGCTGATTCTGCATACCGCTCAGAGCAGAAGTGTCAAACTCGTGGACCATGGGTCGGATGCGATATGCGTTGGCCACCACCCCCAGTTTAGCGAAGGGGGAAAAAAGTCACAATATGTCACGTGACAATGTGACATCGCAAGTTTGACACGTGGTTTAGAGAGTGCTATAAAGCACTATGAAACACTATATAAGTGCTATTGCTATATTTATAAAATTCCTATACTGATTTTCCAAACATAGTAATATAAGAATACAGTAAAGCATCAAAACTCTAACAAAATCAAAATACAGCTCCAACTATATTATTCAAACTTTATAATATGCCAGTCAGCTTCCAGAAAGCCCTTTAGAAGATGTGTTGACATCAGCAGATCAATAACTCAAAATGACCAAGAATATTGAGGTAGATGTTGCCCTGAAAACACATGAGAAATAATTTATAAGGTCACAGATAAGGGCAGTGTTTTCCAGTACACTTTGTCGCTTTGTGCATAGTCTAGCATGGGAACTAGCTTTTAAATATTACCCTCAGTAAAGTAAAATTGAATTATGATGGCCAACTTTGAAATAAATACTTTTTTCCAACTGGAAGAAGACATCCATATTGTAGTGGTCCATATGCTGCAAAATATTATTCCGCAGAATCTGTGACCTATAAATGATTTTAAACAATGTTTCTTCAAAATGTTTCCACAGCTTCACCAGTTACCCAGCACTGAAAAGATTAATTAACCGTTGCCAATTAATTGAATTGCTCTTGCTTTATAGCAGCTATCAGAGCACAATTCAACCTGTTACATAAAAGGTGGACTACAGTAATAAAATCTACTCTATGCTTATCTCTGTGCCAAAATACTTCATGTTCTTTATTGCATGTTGACGGACACCTTGTCCTGGCCAAAAAAATCTGGTGGACTCAAACTGAGTTCTCTTTTCTTGGCAAAGAGACCTTTGGAACAGCAGTGCTGCCACCTACTGCAAGCCAGGCTGTGTATGAGCCCAGCATTCTTGTCTTAAATCTGCAGAGCCCCACAATAGCTAAAAATCAGGAAGATAGTATGGTTTTTCAGACTAGCACATTTTATTAACATTTATTTAAAAATCACTTTTGTCCTCTGACATTCAGTAGGCTAGAAAGGAAAATATGCAAAACTGCAGAGGAATCCATGCACATATTAGAGGAGGAATAAATGATACCCGTTCACACACAATTCAGAATATTTGCATTATTTAGAAAGACTGAAGAATTTATTTCTTTGCACAGAACGATTGTGGTACAAAATGGAGACATTTTATTTTGAAAGCAGTTTGCAAATCACTCTGCAACCTTTGGCATGTCAGCTGGTACTGGCTGCCACCATCTTCATTTGTCAGAGGTTAACAACAATACACACAGCTTTGACTCATTTCATTATGGCAACTACATTATTAGGTTACATAAAAATAAACAAAATTTTACATATTACAAATAAAGGCAATATGCCCTGTTTAACCTCTCCAAAACTGGAGTACCAAATGAAGATTTCCCTAATACAGGCAAGTGTAAAAATCATATACCAAAATAAAGGGGGCAGGGGGGGGGGAGGGGAGAGAGAGAGATTGGAAAACTACATCTCTAAAGAAATTATTCTTGGCAGGGCCAGAGAAGGAATACATAATAAAACAGATTAAAATAGAAACATTTCATTCTTTATGCTTAAATGCAATCCCCTATCTGTCCAACTACCTGAAGAATACAGGACTGGAGTTTATTTAATTCTTACAGGTTCATTGTAAAAATGGACATCTCAAACATCAAATAAAGTACCACAGCTTTCCAAATGGGGAAAACTTACTTTTATCAGCATCTGCAGAAAATATCAAACAGCTTTACATTTTTTTTAAAAAAAAATCACATTTAAAAAAAAATAGCACTTAGAGCCAAACAGTGCAGCAGTCTGAACCTCCTGACAGGACACAAGGATTAAAGAGTAGAAATACATTTACCAAAGACAACTGTTTCTGTAAAAAGGAGCATCTTGTCAGAAACTGGCTTACAGAAACAATGATCAAGCTACTTCCAGTTTCTAGGAGAGTTTTAAGACAGCCATTTTTTTAAAAGAACAATAAAAATTGTTCCGTTTATATGAGAACAGATACTAAAGGGGCAGCTGAAGCTGAGATGATCGGGGATGAAAAGACGATGTCAAGAAACGAAAAGCAAATGCTGAAGGATAAGAAAGGAAAGGACGGAAATATGACAGCTGCCTTCTCATTTCTGTGAGTGGTGACACAAAAGGATTACCGTTAGAAAGCTGTTTTCAACATCACGATCAACTTTCAGCAGCAGTGACAACGTATATTTTTCCCTCTTAGTCTGTTGTAATATTTTTTTAAAAAAACTGAACAATACTAAATTTAACATTACATTTTATAAGGAATAAAACTCTTAATAACTAGACAACCTAGCTAAAAGCAGTTAAAGTGACTCAAAGCAGAAATGTTTGGAGAAAAATCTTTAAAAATATAATAACTCTAAACCAAAATTGTCCTAGTAGTCAGATGACTTTGACTTCAGCCATGATTACATCTTAGCTATCCAAGATAAATGATTGTGGAATTACCTGGGATAATCAGCCCTGGATCTGACACATTACTTGGTTGACATAATTTGCCTTAACTACGGCTTACCGAGTTAACCAAAATTACTGGAATCATATATAATACGAAGCCATAAATTGCAATTTACAAATAACAATGGTTAAGAGTTATACTTCATGCTAAGTCACAAACAAAAATGTGACATTAATATATTAAATGGAGCCAGAGATACAGTGATTTACAACATGTGTTCATCAGAGGATATTGTGCAATTTGTTTATGGTTTACTAGGCTTTTGTTTTGATTTATTTATGTATTTATTTATTTTAAAGGAACATTTTAGATTTAGAAGGATCGAAGTGGGGCTGACAAGTATCTCTTCTGGTATAATATTCGTCAGTGCCAACAAAAGTGCGTATAGTCAAGGCTATAGTTTTCCCAGTTGCAATGTATGGCTGTGAAAGTTGGACCATAAGAAAGGCTGAGCGCCAAGAATTGAGGCCTTTGAACTATGGTGCTGAAGAAGACTCCTGCAACTTCCTTGGACTGCAAGGCGATCAAACCAGTCAGTCCTAGAGGAGATCAACCCTGACTGCTCTTTAGAAGCCAGACCCTGAAGATGATACTTTGGCCACCTAATGAGAAGGAAGGTCTCACTGGAGAAGAGCCTAATGCTGGGAAAGATTGAGGGCAAAAGAAGAACGGGACGACAGAGAATGAGGTGGCTGGATGGAGTCACTGAAGCAGTAGGCATGAACTTAAATGGGCTCCAGAGGATGGTAGAGGACAGGAAGGCCTGGAGGAATGTTGTCCATGAGGTCACGATGGGTCGGACACGACTTCAAAACTAACAACAACTTCAGTGCTCCTTCAAAATTAGGTTAGGTGTAAAATAAATTGTGAAAGAATGATTCAGTTTTATGAGTGCCAAAATCCAGCTTTTCTTAGTACAGATGATAACATCCAAAAGGATGAAACAAATTATGGGAGACCACTGTGTTAAATCACACCAGCAGAGCCGTAGTTCCTGAATGTGTTTCAGAAATTCTGCTGCCAGGTAACTTAAAACATGACAGATATTCCCCATCGCAGTATCAGTGAAAGAACAGCTATCTACCTAGGAGAGGAAGGAGCCAAAGTTTTAGTACAGTACATTATTCTCTTAACTTCCCCAAATAAGATATCCTGCAAAGTCCAAGTGCTAAAGTAAAACCAAGGATCATATCAAGAAACAATTGAAAAATGAACAATGTGCAGTTTGCTTCTAAAATATGTAGTTTGCATCATCCTTAAAACAGCCCAGTTGAGCCACTTTAAAAACTTGGGAGACTCAGAAGTTCTACCCACAAGGAACAAACAAGGAAGAAACTCTTAGGTTCCGTAGGCAGTATTGTGCACTGGTCTGCTTTATGTATTTTAAGGTCATTTTTGCCTTAAAAATGTAAAAAGGTTAGTAAAACTTAATTGGGAATCTAACTTATCCCAGGTGAACTTGCAAGTGGCTGTTTACCAGTATCTAGTAAAAGCCACTGGTGGCCCAGAAGCACTGCTAGTTGGCAGCAAACACCTAAAGAGAATAATTGGACAGTACCAGTAATCTTGAAGAAGAAATAGCCTGGATTTGATTAATCCTATTTTGTTGACTAATCCATAATTGTCTAGCAATTATCCTGTAGCAATAGCAGAATCTTCTGTACTACTTTCCCGGTGCAGGCCCACCCTCTGGATGGACTCTGAATATTTTTGCCTTCCTAGGCCAATAATGGTAGTGATCTCATCTGCTATGTCTTGGCGGCCACTATCCTGCATGGCCTTAATCAGCTTGTCTATGCAGTCAGGCTTCTTTTCATTTTGCTGAGCCCAGGAGAAGAGCATGTCTAGAATTTGAGTATGAAGATCTTCCCTGGGGGGGGGAAAAACAACAGTGAAAAAAATAGGTTTGTATCATGCATATGGAAATCTTGTTTGCTTTAAGTACCAATATCACATCTTTCAATGTACTATCAATTTACATAAGTCTTTATTCATTTTTTTGTTTAGTGTACATGCTTCCCATCTCACTATCAAGATACTCTGAACAGCATAAAACGGTCACATGTAAAAAAGCGGTAAGCACTAACTCATTATTTTCAGCAGCAACCCAGTTTAATGTCTTCTGAACAGGAAAAACATCCTTATGAGGGTAAAGCTGGTAGAGTAACCTAAACATATGCTGAATCCAGCAGCATCCTAGGGGTAAGGAAGCCATAATACTTGGGCTCATGCGGGACATGTAAACCCTGCAGGTTGTAATTGCATGAAATATTAACCTGCAAGGATTGGTTAACAACTGCATGCATGCCTCCCATGTTAACCATGTAAGTAAAAATGCTGATCAGCCACACTGTGAAAGTGTCTTGGTCCCTCTGAAGGAAGGATGGACTGGAAAATCTAGTCTGTGTCAGGTGGGATAACCTGCTGAGCATCTTCTAGAATCACCTGCATGCGCTCCAAATTGAAGTGGGAAGAAACATCTGAATGGCAGGTAACATTGTGTAGATTTTTCATCCTGAATGAAAGGTAACATTATGTAGGAGATTTTTGAACCTATGAATCCCAATGAAGTAGACAATTCTCTGTGATTTTATCTCCACTACCTCTGGATTAGATCCTTCCTCACTCAGGCTAGTTGAAGTGACCAAGGAGAGAATTAGGAGCTGGACTCAAGCTGTAGTCAATGATTCTTTGAGGGAAGATGCCAGAAGTCCTTAAAGAGGTTCACCCACTCATTAAGAGGCCAAGACTAGATCCAACAAAGCTAGACTACCATTGTACTATAACTAAGTTTTCTTTCTGAATGTAAGGTACTGAGAAAGTTGTGAGGCTGCAAAGGACTATGGAGGATATGGATTATCAGGACTTTGACTACTTGGGTTCAGACTGGATATAGACAGAAACTGATTACTATCACAGATGACTGATTGTGATGGGACTTGAATAGAGGTGGCATGGCTATTATTATATTCCTGGATTTTCAACAGGTTTCAATGCAGTCGACCACACTATCTTTCTGGATCACCTACATGGGCGGGATTTGGAGTTATGATGATATGGTGCTTCTGAAGACAGGTTGTTATAGTAAAGAAAGTTAGCTTTCAAAGAAAGTTCATTATGGACTGTCTCCCTTTCCCCATCTATCCTATGCAATATTTACATGAAACTGCTGAAGTAATTTTCTGGTTTGAGATGAAGTATCATCAATATGCAGATGATACCCAGTTACACATTTTTATCTAAGCCCTGACATAGATATCATAACCCAGTGTGTGAAGGCTGTTCAGAGTTTGGGTGGAGAAAAACAGGTTTAGGCTCGACCCAAACAAGGCAAGAGTTGCTGTTGATTCAGAGGCCGACTGATTCCAGGTCTGTGTATTATTTAGCTTTTGATCAAATTCTTCTCCTCCCACAAACAGGTTTGGGAAAGATAAAAGAATGATCAGCAGCAAGATGGATAGGCTAAGTTATAATAGCCATGAGTGCACCATTGGAAAGGTCCAGCTTAATGATAGCTCATCAAGGAGAAAATTTATTTACCCGGTTGCTAAGAGTTAAAAACAACTTAATGGCACATGATCAATAAAAACAAATCAAATTAGAATAGGGATTTTGTTTTTTGTAATGGTGTAACTCCCTGTGGTATCTTGCTGCATGCTCTGTGTCCCTGCAGAGACATTCCATTCTAGTGGTGGGCTCCCCTGAAGGAGTACTCTTTAAATGGAGTCCATTACCTCTTGAAGGACAGATGATCCAACCTTCATGGTCTCTCAGAAGCAGGTTATAACGATAGCTCTTCCAAAGAACCTTTGAGGATTAACTATGCATAGCAGTATGATTTTCTATAAGTCTAGTCCTTTCCTTCTATTCGCTATTTTAATTAATTTTTATTCCGATTCTGCATTCTATTTTTTTCTATGTAAGTTCTGTCAGACAAACATAATAAATAATAAACAAGCAAAATAGAAAACCTGAATGGTATGAGTAATTTCAAGGCAAAAGAAAAAAAATACTTTTTATCATCCAAGATACAGATGAGGATATAAGCAGCTGGATTATTGATGCTCCAGATCATATTTCCTGAATTAGTTTCAGGTTTTTTTTCCATTTCTCACCTGTTGTTGTACTGTATCCGTTCCAACTGCTGGTAGGACAATCCCAGGTTTAAGCCAATGATTCTCCATTCAGCTCCCATGCGTCCAGCAATGCCAAGGAGATTGGACTGAGTCAAATAGCCAGTTTCAGCATTCCCCAAATTCAAAGGAGGAAGAGAGAAGCCATCTGGAGTTGTGGGCTGCTTGTTTACCTGAGTTTTCAGTTTCTGGTAGAACAGAAAATAACATATTATCTTGTTATCACATATTAACCTATTATCCTGTTATTCATGATATGTTACAAAACATGACTGAGACTGCCCACCTTGGATCTTGAATCAGAGAGCACTGCCTCTTTAGATAATTGATTCTCATGTTGAACTGACCTTAGCAGGAAGTTTCTTCTGTGTTCAACTATGTTTCAACTACCCTCATCATTTAAATGCAATTGATTTAGCTCTATAGAGATGGATACTGCACTGTTATGGATATATTTATTAGAATTAATTTCAGGTAAATATATAAAATATCAAAATCCAACCATCTTCAATGTACAATTATGGTCAATTACCTTCCATTCAGCATTGAGTCATGGAAAAAAACCATAGCTGGTTTGGTGTGTTCTGGAAATTTGTTCAACTACTACAGATTTAGAGAAAGATATCCTTTCCCCACTTGGAAAAGACTCCAAGCTCTGTTGGACTTCAACATCTATCATTTTGATCACTGATATTGCTGACTAGGACAACATTTATCCAATCTTGTTGTTGCTTCTGATTTTAAAATTGGGAAAAATAACAACTTTTGCTATTAGCAATTTAGCTTTTGTGTCAATATAGGTCTGTTCCTTGTTCAGAGGTAAATCTTTAAAGTGTAAAGGAGGAAGGTTTCTACCCACTAATATTAACTATTTCTTCAAAAAGAGAATGAGAAACAATATATATCTTCAGCTAAAACATAGTCCCCTGGTCTGTCTTAGATGAATTACATAAAAAAATTAAAATTAAAATAGTATTAATAAAAATAAAGATTATATTAAAGGAAGTTCCATAAAGCAGAAGTTGGTTCACCATGAGTTTTGGGAAACTTATATGAACTTATACACACAAAGTGATTTAGCTACCATCTTGTTAAGGTCCTATCTGCCTCAGCCAGAAAGAGACTTGAGTAATGATGGTTATAAACTCTCCTGGTCAGAAGTTATCTGAAATCTGTTGAAGGGTCAATCATCATTCAAGGTCAAAAATATATTTAAAGTTTTGCTTATCAGTTAATGGTTAATAAAGGTTGGTTTATTTTGAGTTACAGAAAGCATTAAAATGTGAACTGGATGTATGATATGGTACAAAACACAGATGTGTATGTTATGATAAGAAGGAAACAGTGAACTTTGGATAGGAATGGGCAATAAAAGGTTAGGCATTAATAAAGGCATTAATTTGGAATATTTATCTAAATGAAAAATAGGTATCTTCTTGCTTACATCTAATCTCTTAGGAATTTTATGACCAATGAATTTATGCTAAATATATAGTATAGTTTAGAAAGTATAATTAGAAAGCAATTATACAACATACATAGTTGTTATCAAAATTAGTGTGTTCCTGTTTATAAATTAGAAAGTATCCTTACCATTAGAAGTGCATACTTTTGAGCTGAAATATCTTAATATTTGAAAGTTAGAAAAGTTCTCCTTTATAAAAACAAGCTATTTTAGAGAAATATTTAGAGAAATTCTATTAAACCACTGTAATATAGTGAAAACCTACATTATACTATTATAAATTGTCTGTTAAAGAGACCAATGGATTAAAACATGTTTCTCTTACTGAACTGAATGAACCCAACAAAAACTTTGATAAATGTTTATTGAAAGTATATTAATTATCTAGAGATTTTTTTTAAAAAAAGAATGGAATTATTTTCTATTGGGAGCCATCCAGAGTCTGGTACAAGATGGGTCATTGTATAAATGTTTTAAATAAAATCAACAAATAAACAACTATTAAAACAATCAACTAAGAATTCCATATTCTCTCTTGATACCCTGTCCACTTACGTAAACAAAAGTGTGCATGCAAGACACTTCGCAACCGGCAAGGCCAGGAGAAAAAAGAATAGCAATCCTAATGCTGCGCTAGTCGATTTTTCTTTGTGAATAATACTTACAGGTAGCTTGATTGGCAAAGTAGCTAGCCAGTGAGAATCGGGCCCCTTCCTCCTCCTTGTAATCTCTTCAGGAATGCTCTCAGGAACTTCTCCTCGATAAAAGGAAACCTTCAAAAAGAGATCAGCCTTAGACAGGTTTGAAAGAACCACAGCTGGCTGAGATGTTGGTGTTCTCTCTTTTGGGAGGTTACTTACTTGTGCATTTATTTATAGAGGTTCTAGGATGAGATAAATGCATACCAAATAATCTGTCCCTGGCATATTATTGCGTGCCTATTATCAAACCAATCTGTTGGTTTATCACTATGGTATTATCACTATGTTTTGATTACCTGGGATTTGCTGTGCTCATTCTTTTGCTCCCCCCCACATTACTTTTATAACTTTAAGTCAGTGTTGAAATATTTCTTGTGCTTTCTCGAACCATTTTCAAAAGTGGATTGCCATTACCTCCTTCCCAGGATTGAGAGAAAGTGACTGGCCCAAAGTTGCCCAGCTGGCTTTGTGCCAAAAACCACAGAACTTAAGGTCTCTCCGTTTCTAGGTTGGTGTCCTAACCATTACACCAAACTGGGTCTCTTCTTTTGCTCTTACAAAGTGTGAATTTGTAAGCTCTAGTACTATCAATGCATAATATACAAATAAATTCATATCAATTTCCTTATTTAGAAAAAAATTAAATACATATATATATGAACTATGACAAGGTTCATACATCAGCTATGATTTGCTTACTGTGCTTGACTGAATAAGTAATAATTAGCTGTGTTCATGCCAACACTAAGTCAAAAACAAACTATGTTATGATCACTGCAATGTGCAAAACAAGTTATGGTTTGCAAGGTAACTCAAAAGGGATTGCTTAGCAAAGATATCCCATCAATTTTGCATGTACTTAAATTCTGAGTTTTTACAGCTGTTTAATATTAGACACAATGGCATTATACATGGGAAAATAATAATATAGTGAGAAGTAGAAGAAAGCATCTGGGCAGTAGAACTTTTGACAGTTGGAATAGGCCCCTCTAAAAAAATACTTAAAAAAACACTGAGGTAAACTGGCTTTGGGTTCAACTGTGAACAACAGCCATCCATGAAGCACAATCTACAAAAATAATTGGAAGATAATATTTATTACAATTTAGTACAGTCAAAATTATATGTTCATCTTTTGAATTATGGAATCAGAGAATATAAAGTTATGCCACTGGATTCAGACAATAAGGAAAAAGAATTGATATGCTAGTATTAATTAATTGGGGTACAAACTGTTATGGGAAATTTTACTGTGGAGGAGGGGAGAAGCATATGTACCTGCCCTTTCACAGCCTTGCTGTTTCTGTCCACTTCAGAGGTAATATAGACTTCTTTCACATTTTTCAAATGAGAGAAAAAGCTGAATGAAATCCTTCCATCAATACAGTCTGGCCGGTCTGAAATAAGTTTGAGAAAATAACCCAATTTGCTTAAATCATAAATAATTTCATACTTATAAAATAGCCTCCTGCAGCTAGAAGTTTTCTAAACTGGATGGAACACAACTTCTGAAATTCTCAGCTACCATAGGATCAAGTTTGGGAAGGCTGTTAGGAAGACTAAACTTCTTTGACATGTTTTTGTCTCACAAGAAACAGAATTTTGGAACAGTCATCCTAATTTTCCTTTTTCCTATTCTCAATCTCCAAGTAAATTGTAATTTTTGCCACATATTCGCAAACCATATGCTTTGCAGATAAACTATCCCACATTTATTACTCAAATTGTCACTTGAAAGGACTCAGTTAAAGAGGCAAAAAGTGCAACTTTCAGTTAAAGGCCTTTTAACATTAATATCATGGGCCCTCTATTCTAGGACAATACCTTTGAAATTTTCAAAGCATCTGGGAGTGCATATACTGTATATAACATCTATCTGCAATACTTTAAAGCAACTGAAACTTTTCCTGGGAAATTCAGAAAAGGAATTCCTCCTTATCAATAAATAATCCCAGGGTAGCTGTGGGGGAAAGAGGGAAGTGATTTTTATAGTCAGAGGCAGGAGAACTTATATTTATTGTTTCATAGATATAGGCCTCCACTATGATACCATGTAATGTGGGATTAAGATGCATCCAGATTCTACTTATGCAACTGATTCTCTCTTTTGCAAGTACTCTTAAGATGAGCTGTAGTGGCACAGTGGTTAAAGTGCAGTATTTCAGGCTAACTCTGCCCATAGTCAGGAGTTCAATCCTGGCCAGCTCAAGGCTGACTCAGCCTTCCATCCTTCCAAGGTTGGTAAAATAAGGACCTAGACTGAGGGGGGGTCCTTGGTGGTCTTTGAGCTTGTTTTCTTGAAGACATTTCATTACTCAAATTAGGTAACACCATCAGTGCTAGTAAGGAGTGCTGTTTGCTGTCAGTTAATATTCTGGTGTCTTGCCTGTCTGGGTGGGCAGGGATCTTAGGGATTCTTTGGTTGAGCTGTTTACTAATGGCTCTTTGGAATTATTTCATTTCAACCCTGAGCTACAAATATTCTCCTTTATTAGGACCTAGATTCTTGGAGGCAATATGCTGACACTGTAAACTGCCTAGGGAGTGCTGCAAAGCACTATTGGATGGTATATAAACACTATTGCTACTATTATGAGCCGATTTGGAATTGCACAGCTAAACCTGAATTATGGAGTCTCTATGTAAACAAAGACTCTATGTAAATAAAGACAAGCTGTTTGACATTTCACCTGCGTCAATGCTGATACCCCGTTCAAAAGCTGCAAAGAACTGCTCCCCTTCAAACATCTCCACAATGTCAGATGGCTCAGGGCCTCGATATCGGTCGTGGAGCTTTTTCAAAACAGGATCCACCTAAAAGACCATCAGAAAAGAATAAAGAAACAAACATATTTTTAAAATCCTCATTTCTTTATCCTTGTATCACTTCAGTGGTAAGATTCAGGTTTTCAAGGAAATGAGCTCCCAGAGGCTTAATAAAATGCAATACATTTAATAGGAGCTCTCTATGTATCTCTAACCATAGACTCTCACATAACTAATAACAATTCCACGAAAGGCTGAAAAATATGCTGGTGTTTTAAGGAGTCAGTGCAATAGAAACTGTCTAATGACCAGCAAAAATGTATATATATGCTCATAGAAAATTGAAGCAATTTACCTAAATTCACTTATCCAAGTAATGCAGCAATCAATACTAGTCTGATCAAATAATAAAGATTTCATCAGACAAGTTTCCTCTTCTCCCTCCATGTTTGCTAATCTTACCTCTCCTAGGTATTGAAACCTGCAAATTGTTCCCTAGAACTGACATCTTTTGAAATTGTGATCTTCCATTTGAACTCCAAAAGATCTGCTTACATGTTTATCATCATCATCAGAGTGGGAAGGGACTTTAGAAATCTTCTAGTCCAACCTCCTGCTCAAGCAGGAGACCTTATACCATTTCAGAAAAATGGATGTCCAATTTCTTCTTAAAAGCCTCCAGTGATGGAACATCCACAACCTCTGAAAGAAACCTAGTCCACTGGTTGATTGTACTCAGGGGATTTCTCTTTAGTTCTAGGTTGCTTCTCTCCTTGGTTAGTTTCCATCTATTGGTTCTTGTCTTGCTTTCTGGTGCTTTGGAAAAATAATTGACACAAACCCCTTATTTGTGGCAGCCCTTCAAATATTGGAACACTACTATCATGTCACCCCTAGTTTTTCTTTTCTCTAGACTCTAAACCAGTGATGGCGAACCTTTTCAGCACCGAGTGCCGAAAAGGTCACTCAAAAATGTCACGTGCGCACGTGTGCCCTCATCACGGCTGCGCTCCAGAAAAGCTGAACTTCCGGGTCCTAGCATGCATGCATGCCCGATGATCAGCTGGCCGGCCCGTGGGCATGCACTGGTTTTCGGCACTGCTGAGCGCACAGAGGACAGCTGATCATCACATGCACATGTGTGCCAGAAACCTGGAAGACAAACAGGCAAGGTGGTGCATGCTGGGCGAAATGGCTTTGCATGCCACTTTGGGCACGCGTGCCACAGGTTCGCCATCACGGCTCTAAACAATTCCTGGAACTGTTCTTCATATATTTTAGCCTCCCCCCCCCCCCCCCAAATATCTTAATTGCTCTTTTCTGCACTCTTTCCAGTCTCTCAACATCTTTTTTATATCATGGTAGCCAAAGTGGTACCAATACTTGCAGTATTCCAAGTGCAATTTATATACAACATACTATATACAACATACACTTATAAATGAATTTTGTTTTGATTCTATATTTTAATAAGTTTGGCTCCAGACACACACTTACAGGCCAAGCACAGCTTTAAATGAAGAAAAAAAAAACATTCCTAGTTATTCCAAATATATTCCTCAATATATTCCTGTTTTTAGAATTCTGGCTACAAAGAACAACTTTGTGTTTGCAGAATACATGCTGTATTTTCTATTATATGGGCATATGTGTGCATCGGTATATGTGATGTGTGCAGGGATGTACTCTTATGCACATACAAACACTCACTTTGTGCTTTGGAAGGCACTGGAGCAAGACTTGTTCTGGATCTTTCTTTCTCTGCAGTGCTATGAAGTTCACCCGGTACATGCGTAATCTTTTATAGACTTCTTTAGCAAAGCCGCCAATGTAGGCTTTTGTGGTGCACCATAACCAATACCTGGAGGGAAAGGGAGATTTGTAAAATGATTTGGATTGGTCCAGGTCTTCTCTGATAAAGTCAACCATATACAAGTGTATGAGGGCTACACAATTGCTTCATTAATGAAAAAACGCAAGTAGTATGAATGATTCTTATGCTAAAAGAAAATATTTATTAGATTTTATTACTTTTTAACTTTATAAATAACTCATGGTGGTGAACAAACATAATACTCCTTCCTCTTTTTCTCCACAACAACTCTCAGAACAGTTGGGTTGAGTTAGAATGACCAACTCAAAGTCACTCAGCTGCCTTTTGTGTCTCCACAAAGACACAGGTTGTAAATAAAATGCTTTTAAAAGGCTCTGACGATCCTAGCTGAGTTGCCTGATCATCAGAGGCTTTTAAAAGCATTTTTTAAACAACCTCTTCAGCCAAAGAGGTTGCAGAAAAATGCTTTTAAAAGAAAACAAAAAGTTGCCCACGCCCACCCAGTCACATTACCCCCACCAAGCCACGCCCACAGAACTGGTAGTAACAAATTTTACATTTTACTGTGGATTGCTTGGGTGGACACCAATCAATCCACAGATACAGAATGCCTTCCTTATGCACAGCCTCATTGTCTGCAGTTTCTAAGCAGAGACCAGACCTCAATAAAATACAAAAGATTTTTCATATCGGAAATTTAGACTTTGTTTTTGTTACTTTATGCATGTAATGGCACATGGGTTTTGGTGTATCTGTAATGTACATTTTTAAGATGTAGGCTAGAATACCTGCTGTATATTTGTTCTTCTTCCTGCACCACATTTTTCTGGGTGCAGGAGGACCCAGAAAAATGCGGTGCTTTTTACTTTTAAAAGCATTTTTTTGGCTGAAGAGGTTGTAGAAAAAATGCTTTAAAAAGTAAAAAAAAAAAGCCTCTGATGATTGCGCGGCTCAGCTGGGCATGGGGGGAGGCAGGGATTTGTGCTACTGGTTCTCTGAACCAACCGCTACCATCGCTACCGGATTGGGCGATCCGGTCGGAACCGGGAGCATTTCACCCCTGTGTCCACCATGTCATGACTTTGAAAGCATTCTAAAGAAGAAAAGCAATTTCATCAAAAAGTGGGAACAGCTTGTTTCCCATCACTTAACAGAAATAGAAGGGACCTTGGAGGTCTTCTACTCCAACCCCCTGCTCATGTAGGAGACTCTGGTCTATACCATGTCAGACAAATGCCTGTCCAAGGTTGTTTTGCAAAACAACTGTGTAAGCAGGGCTTCAGCTCTTATGGTCAAGTAAAATGCTCCAAATGCATATCAATTCTGTTGTAAATATGGAAAGGCCAGCTGAGAACATTTTCTGCTTACCATAGAAAGAAACCGGCTGGCCCAAATGATCCCTAGCCACAGAGTCCACAACCACTTAAGTGCTACTGAGGTTAAGATTATGACCGCAGGCCAACTAACCAAGAGAAGTGTGTTACTTCAAATAAGGCATAGAGGTGGGTGAACTCCAGTATCACTTGATCGGTGATGTCACTCCAGTTCTGAGCATTCCAGTCACTGTGCAATAAATGTACTCTGGAACGATCCAAGGTTAGACCTGAGGGGAAAAAATAAAAAGATGTTGGCCATAAACTTAAAAGTTGAACTGAGCTCTTTTCAGTTTATAATTGCATCAGAGGGGATGGAGGTTGGCTTATGTCACTGATGGGACAGATAACATTTGGAAAGGACTATGATAGTTTGACTAAATGTAAACAATGAATGTTCTGCAGGATAGAGCTAAACTATCCTAAACTTTTGCAATGCCTATCCTTAAGAATTTAACCTAATTTCCTCCGCAGAAGATAAATGGTCTCGAAATTGCATTTAATTGTATCAAGGCATTGAACTGCTCTTGAAATTCAGGGAGCTGTGTATCTTAAAGAAATATTCCCATCCCATGAAAACATTTTTTTTAAAAAACCTGGCAAACTAACCTGTGACACCAGGAGGCAATGGAAGCTGAATTTTAACAGGCTGAAGAAAGTCCACAGTGGAACTTTGAGAGAGACAAAGGAGAGGGCTGGCAATTGTTTCAGAATCACCAGTGATCTCTCTTAGGTCCTTTGTTGATACAGGAAGCACCTTAAAGTAAAAATAAAAAATAAAGAATATAATCGGGCCAATTCAAAACTGTGTGGGCTTCCATATGTGAAAAATTTCTCAGGGCCTCTTCCCACAGCCAAAAGTTGATCATGAACATCAAGTGCCTTACTGGAGAGGAATCTGACAGAATTTAAGGCAAGGGTCCCCAACCCCCGGTCCATGGACCGGCACTGGTCCGCGGCATGCCAGAAACTGGGCCACGTAAACAAGCGAAGCCCCATCCAAGGGAGGCAAGCAGCATACAAAACCATGCCCCCTCCAGTCCAAGGAAAAACCCATCCTGGTCCCCAACCAGGACGGGTTTCCACGGAACCTGCGGGGTTGGGGACCATTGATTTAAGGGATGCCCTTGGAAAAAAAAACAATCAGGAAGTCTCTTGGATTCTGGCCACAGATTCAGGCCCCAATTTGTTCCTTGTGAGGGCTCTTGGGTCAGCTTTTCTAGTTGTTAGTTCTCAAATCTGGCTCAGAGAAGTAAAGGCAGAGACAACTCAGCAATTCCTTGATTTTGCTGTAAATCCTGAGTGTGCCTAATCTTCAGGCAAGAAAATATCTTCTCAAGCAAAAAAAGGTTGTCTTGGTCAATTTTTTTTCTGAATGGGAAGAAATGGTAGCCTTTGGGTTTGAATTTTTAAAAAAATATTTATGGAATTAAAATTAAGCATAGCCAGCATCTTTCATTTCTGACAGACTATTCTGAATGATTCATTTAAAATAAGCAACAGCAAATACTGCTCCACCAAAATTTAAATCTTGCAAAAGACTCAAACAGTGGTTCTACAAAAATGCATGCAAATAGTATGCTTTATTCTGAATGTGACACTCACAAACAAGCACACTTTTTTTATGTAAGCTAATCTTTTGTCTTAGAGATGAATGTCAAGAAGAAGAAACAACATGTGGCAGGCAACAGAGCTGGATGGAGAAGGTGAATGAATTAAAGACTCGGAAACAATGGCATGCACTGAACAAGCACTAAAGGAACTTATTGTAAACCTGAACTTCATTTCTCTTCTGTCTATGCAGATCTTAAAAAAATAACCCTTTAAATAAACTGAATACCACTTTTCTCATGCAGCAAGTAACATATACTGTTCTCCATAAAGACATTAATAGCAAAAACTATATGCACAGAATTGCAGAGTGCGATCAGGCTCTGATTATTTGCATTCTCACCATCCTTCCTGGCTGAAATTAAACAAACATCCCTAATGAAATTTTACAAACTAGCAACGTGGGTTAATTAAGAAAAAAAAATCGAGGACTGGCTATACAAGTCAAACATGAGATGAAGCAGCTATTCCAGGACCTGTCTTTTAACTGTACAGCTTTAAATTCACATGATCCAAATTGTATGACCTGAACCAGGTGATTTTCAATCTTGTAAGGCATGCAAATTTTTTTACTGGAAGCCTGGATTACTGGGACTCAATGTTTATCTGTATTTGTTTGGGTGGGTGGGTGGGTGGCTTCTTCCTTACCTGAAGCTTCACTGTCCTCATCTCCTCGGTCACACCAGGAGGAAAGGTCACTTTAATGTTGGGATCAACAGTTGAAAAAAGCAAGCCCCCTTCCTGACAGACTTTGCATTCATTCTCCACAAGACGTGAGACGACCAAAAACCAGGAGAAGTGAGAGACGCTGCAGCAAGCTGAATGCTTCTGTCCAAGAATGTGGAAGAATGAAGAGAACCTTCAGGACATACGGAAGTACTTTAAAGATACAGACACCAATTCACTACCACAGTAGATTAATAGTGCCAAGGACTACCACTCAGGGCTTAATAGTGAAGTCAGATTACCCCCCGGCTTGCTGTTTTAGGACAGCTATTAAAATCTGGCTTTTAAAGAATACCTTGGAAGGGCACCTACTATACCAGTGATGGCTAACCTTTTTGCCGTCGCGTGCCAAAAGCGTGGGGAGCCAGGGGGGGGTTGTCTCGCGCGCGCGGGCCCACACCCATAATTCAATGCGTCCCGCCCCCCTGTGCATGTACGTGTGACCCCCCCCCTGCTCTTGACACGTAATGGCATGGTGGGCCAGGTTCGCCCTCCGCAGGCTCCCCAGGTTTTCTAGGAGCCTGAGGAGGGCGAAATTGGCCTTCCCCACCCTCCTGGAGGAGGGAAACGGCACATATCCCGACTTCTGGTGGGCCCAAAAAGCCCAAAAATCAGATGGCTGGCGTGCACATGCACACTGGATCTGAGCTAGGGCAACGCTCACGTGCCCACAGATATGGCTCCACGTGCCACCTGTGGCATGTGTGCCATAGGTTCGCCATCCCGGTACTATACCATGAATTGTGTCTGATTTTGTTCTCAGTAGCCTCAGTTTCTTTGATAATTATGTTATTATTTTGTTTTTGCATTTTATCCTTTTTACTGTAAGAGGAAATGTAAGATGCTCAATGACATATAAGTCCTAGTAGATAAGTAGAAGGACAAAGGACTCATGCTTGATTTCCTCAATTTGGTGCTCTCAGGATGAATTGAATTACTTATTTATCAGCTTTACATAATAAAAAAACAGGACATCTGCCTCTCATCACATGAGGGGTTCACGTTTCTTCAAAGAGTTTATATCCGAACCAGTCCATTGAAATATTGATGCACTGAATGTTTCTTTAAAGGTCAACCAAAGAGCTTGATAATTTCTAAACCAGTGTTTTTCACCCTCACCACACTTTAAGAAGTGTGGACTTCAACTCCCAGAATGCAATTCCCAAGGCACAAGACAGCCTGCAGACTAGAATGCTGCAGCCAAGGGAGTCGGGGATCCCTAATACTTGGGGGTTAAAGTCCACATTTCTTAAAGTTGCTGAGGTTGAGAAACACTGTTCTAAACTATAAGAGATCGTTCATATTAGACAGAGTTTACATGTCAAGTTCCCGCAGGAAAAAATGACAGGAAAAGGAAAAAATGACAAGGGAAGAAATGGGTATTACAACCATCCTCAACATACCTTGCCTTTGCGTTTCACTCTGGTTCTCAAATCGCTCCACTTATGTCCATCAAAGGTTCGAATTATGAGCTCACGGTCATTCAGGCTGTGAGGAGAAGCATAGGGCATCCAGATCCGCACCTCCTAGCATGCCAAAATAGAAGAGAGGGTGTCCATAAGTTCATCCCAGAAAGTCAAGCTCTGCAATATATGGAGCAAGAGAAAGACTCACTCCAGGGAGTAGAAATAGGACACAAATAAGGCAATATAGGAAATGGGATGTGATAATATGGAAGCCAGCATACTATGGCATCAAAAGTGCAGTTGTCCACCTTCCACAACAGCCATTCCGCTCCTTCTCCCCTCTACCCTTCCCTCCCTTCTTCTATTATTTTCAACTTTCTTCTTTCCTCCTCTCCTTCCCCTCCTCTCCTTCCCCTTCCTATCCCCCACTCCTCCCCTCTTCCTCTATTTCTAATCCTCTCTCCTACTCTTATTTCCCCTCCCCTTCTTCCTCTCCTTTTCCCCTTTCTTCTCTCTCTCTCTCTCTTTTCCTCCCTTCTCCTCTCTCCTTCCTACCTGTCCCTCTAAGGAAAGAAGGGAGATATGGAATGGTAGAAGAGCAACTCTGAATATATTTTAAAATTTTAGGATGAAGAATGAACCAATATGGAAACCAAAAGATAATATGTGTGATAAGAATGGTTAAGAGATTGTACATTTATATATGTTTTATGAGAAATAAAAATAAAAAACTTTTATAAAAAAAGTGCAGTTGTCCATACATAAATGCTATAGATTCTCATCGACATGCTTCAAAAGGATTTACACCAGGGGTGGGTTCTAACTGGCTTTACTACCAGTTCTCTTTCTGCGCGTGCTTCGTGCAAACTTGCTCTTTGCACAAGCGCGTTGCGAATCTGCCCAGCTGAGATGCGGCAATCCGCTCTGCCGCACCTCTCAGCTGGGCGAAAAAAGAAGAAATATAAGGTCGGCATAACGCGAGGGCAGGCGGGAGGGCCCAGCTCCCGAAGAAAGAGAACCAGTTCGGTGATGTAATAGCTTCACCGCTACCGGCTCGGCCGAACCGGGAGCAACCCACCACTGATTTACACCTCACACTAAATGAAAAAGGAATGAATATCCTTTTCCACCCATAAATTGGCCTAGTTCAGCATGCTGCCTGCAAACAACAACATAAACAATTTCTCAAAATGATAGCATGTGTATAATGATATTACCACCCAAAGGTTGTCATTATATATTTGCATCCTGGTTATGGCATGCATGATGTTGTCATATGCAGGTTATCATTTGGCCCTCTTCTCCCTCAGATGGATGCTTATGCAACAAAGCAAGACGGGCAACATCATCTGCTCACTGTATATCACAGTGTGGCATGGAATGCCACTGCCAAGGTTTAGGGAGTTAGCAAAGCAAAGCAAAGCAACAGAGATATTTAACAGGGTGATAGTTCATTCTAGACAATTAGCTAAATGTTCTAGGGATATGATAGCATCTTGTAACTTATAGTAATTTTTGGAATTCCCAGTAATTTCATAGCATCTGTTTGCAAATAGGCATCCATGTGCTTAATCATTCCATATATACCCAAAAGAAAGATGGCCACATACAGGGTTAAAATAAATACATTTTAGTAGATTTTCTAAAACGGGAGAAGCAAAATTTCAATTCTGTCCTAAACAATTCTCTCTGAATTAGGAAATAATTTCTTATATTACTACAATTCGTCTTTGCACAGCTGATGGAGAATTATTGGGACATGTGAATGAAGCCTGCACTTGCTCAGCAACATTCTCCTCTTAATTTCCTAAATTCCAGGTCTCTAATCTGGACTAGTGTCTGAGTGGGGGAAGGGGGAGCCATATTATTGTAAATTCAAAATTCAGCCTAAACTTTTAGTAAGAACCCATCAACTGATCCAACTCACTAGCCTATTTAACAAGCAACTAATCCACCACCCACCCAGTACAACAACCCAATAGAAATAAAGGATATACAGACAGTGGTGAAATCCAAATTTTTTTTACTACCGGTTCTGTGGGCATGGCAGGGGAAGGATATTTCAAAATCTCCATTCCCACCCCACTCCAGGGGAAGGATACTGCAAAATCCCCCATTCCTTCCCCACTCCTAGGGGAAGGATATTGCAAAAATCTCCATTCCCACCCCACTCTGGGGCCAGCCAGAGGTGGTATTTGTCGGTTCTCCGAACTATTCAAAATTTCTGCTACCGGTTCTCTGAACTGCTCAAAATTTCCACTACTGGTTCTCCAGAACCTGTCAGAACCTGCTGGATTTCACCCCTGTGTACAGGTACTCAGAACTCTATCTGTTTGTCTGTCCAAGAAAAATCTATCAAAAGAAGGATTGAGCTTGAAAATGACTAAACCCAGCCAGGGGTCCTAGAGAAGAAAAATTATTCTAGGAGAGGAAGTTGGGCAATAGCTCAAATTGATGTTAATTGTTCCACGTGGAGTTTAGATATGCAGCCTGTTCTCCGCTTCCTAGTGTACAAGTACAGACTCAATCAGAGGGAACAGTAGAATCACACTCAGAGAAGGCAAACATTACTTAATCACATAGAAGAAAATAACAGTTGTAAAGAGTTTGGAAAGAATTCCAAAAGCCATGCTCTGCATATTTTCTCCTTCTGGTTCATATTAGTTTGCAAATTGTAAATCTGCTGACTAACATGAACAAGAGAATTTGCAAGGTTCCAGTTTAATCTCTTTTAAACTTTCCTTTGTGCTTACCTGCTGGAAATGAATCTCATGGGGCTGCAGTTCCAGGACTTCACTTAGCAGGATGTCATGGTGCTTCAGCTTCACCCAATGAGGGTCAGGGGAGCATTTCTGGAAGTGAATAGTTACTAGAGTAGTTGTAGCACCCCGTGGGAAACGGAGTTGTATGCCACAAGCCAAGACGACGTGGCAGCCTTCAGGAGTCACAGTAAAGCTTTGGAAATGCAAAAAGAAACAAAATGTCTTTATAATCTTTATTCTTGCTGAGATGCAAGAGTTGAAATAAAAAATAATTATGGACCGGATCACAACTCCCATAAATCACAACAATGCTTCACAATTGGTTGTGAATTATAAGGTGCTGGAGTCCAACCTGTTTATCTTTGCTTCATCTGGAATTTAGGGTTTTTTTTTTAAGGCTATGGGCTAAACAAGGGTGGACCACTTTTTGGTTACCATAGTTTTGAGGCAGGTGAGCTCTGCAGAGTGAGAGGAGCTGGTGTTGTGGGGAGGTTGTCTTAATTGTGACTATGTCTCTAAAACCTGACTTTTTATTCAATATATCATTATCCTGAGAAGACATATTCTTGGTCAGCATTGTTGTTTTCTGTTTATTTATTTTGAAACCTGCCAAAGCCCCAAACTCATTCAATTTCATCATCAAGTATTCTATATTATTTATGGGATCCTGTAAAATTATAACCAGACCATCAGCGAAGGCCCTCAATTTATAAGTTTCTTTCTTAATACTTATACCCCTTATTTTATCATTTTGTTTAATACTACTATTCAGGACTTCCGAAACCAAGATAAACAACAGAGGAGACAAGGGACATCCTTGTCTTGTATAGTTTTGAATTTTTCATGAATTAGTTAAGCTTATAACAGTTTTTGCATTCCGGGACATATAGATTGCTTTAATTCCTTGGATAAAGTTCACTCCAAAGTCCGTTTCTTCCAGCACCTTAAACATAAAGGCCCAATTTAAATTGTCAATTGACAGCCTTCGATAAAATGTGACTATGTCTCTATTAAGACTTATCTTACAGATTCCCCATTCTTTTGAGGTGAGAAACTTTGTTTACAATCCTACAATCATGATCAAAGAATGTGAAGATTGCTGACAAGTCCTAGTTATCATTTCTTTCTCCCCAGATCTTCAGGAAATACGCATATCACGAAACACATGAATGTCATAGCTTAAATAACAAGACTGTAATTTGCATTATTTGTTAGTTTATTATGGCTTGTATTGGATGCCTACGTATGCTAAATTGGTGGGGAGTTAGGACACCTGATCAAGATATCAGCTAAACACCACATGAAATACCTGTCTTCGTCAGCTTTAAGATACACTCTCTGCAATTCTTCTGAACTAGAGTCATCTGCAAGAAAACAAAAGACCTTCCTTCAGTCTGTGGTTGAGAATATAATCTAGGGAAACCTATCCATGTCCTAACCTCTCTTTACTGTTGTGGAAAAACATAAGGAGAGAGTTTGATGTGACTCACTTTGAGCTCCCAGAAGAAAGGAAGAACAGAAATGAATTAAGAAATGACAATAAGTATGTTATGATCTGATGCCTGTGATGCAACTTTTTATTTTATTTTATAAGCATAGCTCCATCTGAGACGTGAAAGGGAGTCACATGAAAAAGGACCTTTTCTATAGTAGTTATCCAACTCAACATATCTTCAACTAACCTATTGTAAAACTCTTCTGACATATTATAAATGACTTGCTATTATTTCCTAGACATTTCAAAAATCTTTAATCTTTTAATTTGATAAATTTAGTGTTTCATGTATTGTGGCTTCACCAGTTATTTAGCCCTGTGAAAAAAATTCTGTTGCCTTTCAGCCATAGGGTGTTTAAATTTCAGCTTGCATTGGAATTGTTTTCCATTTGTTAAAATTGGAACACTTTCTTGTTTTTTAATTTTTCTGTTTAAAGGAATTATGGATTACAGTTAGTTTTATAATAAGTGCTGTATATCTTCCAAACAGTTATTTTGGCTAGGCAGCTGAAAACAAATGGAACAAATAACTACCGTATATACTCGAGTATAAGCCGACCCGAATATAAGCCGACCCCCCCAATTTTACCCCCCAAAACTGGGAAAACTCATTGACTCGAGTATAAGCCGGGGGTGGGAAATGCAGCGGCTACTGGTAAATTTCAAAATAAAAAAAGACTGGTCAAAAGTGCGAGGACCTGTCAGAAATCACTTTTTTCAGCCCTCTGGGTAGTCCTTTTGTGCATATGGACTACTCAGAGGGCTGAAAAAGTTATTTTTGACTGGTCCTCGCACTTGTGACCAGTCCTCGAACTTACGACTGTCCTCACATTTTACGCTTTTGCCCTATCTTGTCACCATGGTAAAGAGAAGCAGTTGTGAAATGAGTGACATGGTTTTAAGAATGCTGCACGGGCATAAATTTAAAAAGATCTGGGAGGAGGGTGGTTTCTAATGTAAATAAGGAGGCTGGGGGACCTCCCGGGAGGGGGGTGGGTTGTGTGGGTTCAGGGGTTAATCTGCAAGGGACGGGGTCTAGTCCGGCTAAGGAGCACGACGGAGGTGATACGAAATCCGGAGTCAAGGAGGGGGTTAGAGCTTATACTATCGGTAGACATTACATCAGTACTATAGGTGGGAGAGGCAGATATGGCGGGAGTAGGGGGCCATATCAAGTGAAGGGAGTACGCGCTCGCTGTCTTCAAGCGGTGGCATGCTCCGGCCCCCAATGCTCTGCTCGTTCCCCAGGTTGCACAGACCCTCAGGCCCTGGACCTTCGGCTGATGCTATGCAACGCCAGGTTTGTGGTAAACAAAGCCCCCCTCATTTGTGATCTTGTTCAAGAGGGGGGAGCGGACCTGGCAGGTATTACGGAGACCTGGCTGGGCCAGGAGGGAGGGGTTTCTCTCATAGAGATGTGCCCACCTGGTTTCCGAGCATTTCATCAGCCAAGGTCACAGGGGAGGGGTGGGGGGGTGGCAGTTATCATTAGAGAAGGTCTTGGCCCGAAGGAGGCCACTGTTCCTCAGACGGTCGGATGTGAGTCCCTCCTTGTGAAGTGGGGTCATGGGGTACAGATGGGCTTGCTAGTTACGTACCTGGCTCCCTGCTATGTGGCGGCAGCCCTGCCTGAGCTACTCAACGTTATAGCCGCGGTGGCGGTTGATATCCCTAGACTTATAGTCATGGGAGATTTCAACCTGCCATCCGTCGGTGAGGCGTCTGAGGTGGCTCAGGAGTTCATGGCTTCCATGACGGCCATGGACCTGACCCAGTTAGTTCATGGCCCTACTCACACTGAGGGAAACACGCTGGACCTGGTTTTTGTCTCTGGTCAGTGGTTGAGTGATCTTGAGATAGGGGATATAGTGATTGAGCCCTTGTCATGGTCGGATCACTCCCTCCTTCACTTTGACCTTCGAACCACCACACCCCGCCGCAGGGAGGCGGAACCGATAAGGTGGTTCCGCCCCAAGCGCCTGATGGACCCAGATAGGTTCCAGAAGGAGCTTGGGCCATTTCCTGAGGCTCTGGCACATGGCTCGATCGAAGACCTGGTGGCCACCTGGGATAGGGAGGCTGCCGGGGCCTTGAATCGAGTCGTGCCTTTGCGGCCTCTGACTCGACGCCGATCTCGCCTGGCTCCTTGGTACACTGAGGAGCTGAGGGAGATGAAGCGTCGGAAAAGACGCCTGGAGAGCAGTTGGAGAGCCAGCCGATCTGAATCTGACCGAACACTGGTAAGATCTCATATTAAGACTTACCTAGTGGCGATAAAAGCGGCAAAACATAACTATTTTTCCGCTCTTATTGCATCATCAGATAACCGCCCGGCCGCCTTGTTTAGGGTGACCCGCTCCCTGCTCCTTCAGGAAGCGCGGGAAGACCCCTTGGAGGGTAGAGCCGAGGATTTTGTTCAATATCTGTATGATAAAATCGCTCAGATTCGGGAACACCTGGACTCTGACATAGTAGATTCAGAGGAAAGGATGGAGGCAGGTCTTGAGAATACCACCTGGAAAGAGTTTGATTCTGTGACTCCCGAATATGTGGACAGGATACTGGGGAGGCTGAATGCTACCACATGTTTATTGGACCCGTGTCCCTCCTGGTTGGTGCTGGCCTCTCGGGAGGTTACACGAGGCTGGCTCCAGGGGATTATAAATGCTTCTCTGAGTGAGGGTGTCTTTCCTGCTGCCTTGAAAGAGGCAGTGGTGAGACCTCTCCTCAAGAGGCCTTCCCTGGACCCGGCAATATTGGCTAATTACCGTCCAGTCTCCAACCTTCGCTTCGTTGCGAAGGTTGTTGAGAGTGTGGTAGCACAACAGCTTCCTCAGTACCTGGATGAATCATCTTATCTGGATCCGTTCCAGTCGGGCTTCAGGCCTGGACACAGCACGGAAACGGCATTGGTTGCATTGGTTGATGATCTCTGGAGGGCTCGGGACAAGGGTTGTTCCTCTGCCCTGGTCCTATTAGATCTCTCAGCGGCTTTTGATACCATCGACCATGGTATCATGCTGCACCGGCTGGAAGAGTTGGGAGTGAGGGGCACCGTGTTGCGATGGTTCTCCTCCTTTCTCTCTGACCGGTGGCAGTCTGTGTTGGCAGGGGGGCAGAGATCGACCCCGAGGCCCCTTATATGTGGGGTACCACAGGGATCGGTTCTCTCGCCCCTTCTGTTCAACATTTATGTGAAGCCACTGGGTGAGATCATCCGTGGTTTCGGGGTGAAGTACCACCAGTACGCTGATGACACCCAGCTGTACATCTCCACCCCAGACCACCCCAATGATGCCCTTGAAGTGATGTCCCGGTGCCTGGAGGCTGTACGGATCTGGATGGGGAGGAACAGACTCAGGCTCAACCCATCCAAGACCGAGTGGCTGTGGTTTCCGACATCCCGATATAGTCAGTTGGTGCCAACGCTGACTATTGGGGGCGAGTCATTAGCCCCCACGGAGAGGGCTCGAAACTTAGGCGTCCTTCTGGACTCACAGCTATCTTTAGAAGAACACCTGACGGCTGTGGCCAGAAGGGCTTTTTATCAGGTTCGCCTGATACGCCAGTTGCGCCCCTTTTTAAATCGGGACTCATTAAACATGGTCACTCATGCCCTCGTCACTTCCCGCCTGGACTACTGCAATGCTCTCTACATGGGGCTCCCCTTGAAGAGCACCCGGAGGCTCCAGTTGGTCCAGAATGCAGCCGCGCGGGTAGTTATGGGAGCGATGTGGCGCTCCCATGTGACACCCCTCCTGCGCGAGCTGCACTGGCTTCCTGTGTTCTTCCGGGTGCACTTCAAGGTTTTGGTTACCACCTTTAGAACGCTCCATGGCTTAGGACCGGGCTATCTTCGAGACCGCCTTCTGCCACCAGTACCCTCTCACCGACCAGTACGCTCCCATAGAGAGGGGCTTCTCAGGGTGCCGTCGGTCAAACAGTGTCGACTGACGGCCCCCAGGGGGAGAGCCTTCTCTGTGGGGGCACCCACCATGTGGAACAAGCTCCCCCCGGAGATACGGACAATCCCAGATCTCCGCGCTTTCCGCCGTGCCCTCAAGACGTTTCTATTCCAGCAGGCTGGCCTGGACTAACCTCTTCTAAAATTGCTCTTATATTTTTAAATCTTAATCTCATAAATTTAGAGTTTTAATTTTAGGTTTAAGACCAAATTATTTAATTGTATTTTAATCAATTCTTTAAAATATTTGTATTATATGTATTTTATCATTTGTCTGTACACCGCCCTGAGTCCCCCGGGAGTAGAGCGGTATATAAATATAATATAATAATAATATAATAATAATAATAAATGTGAGGATGGTCATAAGCGTGAGGACCAGTCAGAAGTGTGAGGACCTGTCAGAAATGACTTTTTTCAGCCCTCTGAGTAGTCCCTATACACATATATCACATGACCAGCTAGCCACGCCCACCCAGTCACTGGCTTGATCTAATTTCAGGCAAGTTGAAGCCTCTGTTAAGAGATATCAGGGCTGGGCAAATGTGGCCCTTTTACAACCTGTGGACTTCAACTCCCAGAATTCCTGAGACAGCCAAGCTGGGAGAACCCACTAGCTAGCAGCCAATTACAAGAAGGCTAGCTAGCAGCCAATTACAATCAGCTCTCAACTCAAGCTCAGTGCACATGGGATTTCCCTAAATGTGAGGATTTCTTTGTTTCTTTCTCCCTTTAAGCCCCCCCCCCCCAGCCCGTTTTTGCTTCCAGGGGGCTGCAGAGTTTTGCTAGGCACCCCCCTCATGCCCCTAGCAAGCCTTGGGAGCCAGTTGCAGGGAAAAAGTCATTTTTTTCGTGACCCGAATATAAGCCGAGGGGGCGTTTTTCAGCCTGAAAAACGGGCTGAAAAACTCAACTTATATTCGAGTATATACGGTAATACCAACAAGAAATTGAGGTGATTTTTTCTAATTATGCTTTCCTAGTACTGGTATATATTTTGTATCAAGAATGACCATGTCTTCAGTTTGGGATCTGCATTTAACAACAAAAAAAACAACAAAAGAGAGCACCCTATTCTGTGCCATCCAAAATAGTAGATCAGATGGCATCTCCCCAGGATGAGACGAGAGTGCCAGAGAACAGCTGTTCAGTAGGTAAATCAAGCAGAAAAAAGCAATTACCTGACTGCAGAGGCACCTCCAGTTCTCCTAGAGGATTGCCCCTTAGATGCACAAAAGGAAAACTCTGAATCTCCGGAGGGATGCTTCGAAGCCTATTATTCTGCAGATCAAGTCTGGACAAGTGAGGTAGGCAGGCAAGGGAGGCAGGAACAGTTGTCAAAAGATTGCTGTGAAGATGCAGCTGCTGCAGAGACTGTAAATTGGCTGCAGGTCACAATGCAGATTAAAAATTGAAAGAAAACCTAGCCAGGGTAAAACCAAATAAATACATACATTCACACACCTCTCTTAACCTCTACAAATTACAAATCCCTTTAGAAAACACCAGGGGTCTTCTATCAATCATCCCAATCTAGTTGTTATACATACAAAACAACCAACTAACCACTGCATATTTGATTTCTTAGCCTTACAATACATTCTCACTGGCACACCGATTATAAAGAACTATGAGGGGCCCTTGGTGCTCTCTGAGCTTGCTTGTTTTCTTGCAGACGTTTCATTACCCAAACTAGGTAACATCACCAGCACTGATGATGTTAGCTAGTTTGGGTAATGAAACGTCTGCAAGAAAACAAGCAAGCTTAGAGAGCACCAAGGACCCCTAATTTCAACCCTGAGTTACAAATATTCTCCTTTAATGGTATGAAGAACTATGCATGTAGACCAAAATGGATATATACCCATACAAGGAACATCTAATTAATAAGGGTACAAAGGAAATCAGGTTTAGCCTGTTATATATTCAGGGTTATAGTTGTTTGCAAAGATGCTATAACTGGATTATTATTATTATTATTTTAATCCCAGCTTTCTGCCTACAAGGTGAAGCTTCTCAGTCTCCTCGGTCAGTGTTTTAACCTGGGGCGCTTCTTTTTTCCAGGAAGCGGAATAGGGAATCCATATCCTTTTCTTTGATTTGTGAACGGCTTACCAAGAGAACTGGGTATTCCTGTTAATTCATTTCCAGAGAGATCAAGTTCAGTGCAGTTGTGCAAGTTCCCAATCTCTTCGGGGAGTGATTCCAGTGCATTTTCAGAGAGGTTCAGTGTCTGCAATGCTGCCAGCCCCCCGATGCTCTGTGGCAAACCTTTGAGCTGGTTCTTCATGGCAGAGAAAAAAGTCAGCTTGGCTAGCTGGCCAAAGTCCTCAGGCAGCCTCTGCAAATTGTTGTGGTTGACTGAGAGAAAACTGAGGCTGGCCAGCTTAGTAATGCAGGGAGGTAAAATGGTGAAGCTGTTGAAGCTGAGATCTAGATGAGCAAGGCATTGTAGCTGCCCTAACTCTTGTGGCAAAGATGCTAGCAATCCTTTTTGATAAGCACCAATGTCATCTCTGGAGTGTCCACCTGATAGCAAGCAAAAGTCAAAACGAAGAAGAGGTTTGCACCACAGCAACTTCATATAGACATGGTATTTACTTGAAATAATTTGCAATACAGAATGAAACATTAAGGAATGCACAGGAAGCTAAAGAACTTTGATGCATACAACAATATGATAAAACTGTAGTGAGTGAATATTTGGTGAGGTTTTCCTGTTTCTTTCAGGGTATAGTGGTAATTAACAGACCAAGACAGAGATAGTTAAATTCTCCTTGAAAACCAGTAAGGGCACACACAACCATTGTTTGGGACTCTTGGTCCACTAACACTTGAATAGCTCTCTAATGATACAATTTACTAAACTGGGAAGCTGCAATCGAGATGAGTTATTTGGTTAATATTCAGCATTAACTCACTATTAATATATTGTTAATATATTAACAAACAACTGTATTTTTAAGGTGTTATTTTTAGCTATTTACATACCAGGCAAAAATATTAGGCTCACATTCATATACAACTGAGTTGTATGACACTGACTTTAATAGGATACCACATTTGCAGATTTAACTTGTACATAATCTATGTAGAAATAAAAGTGTAGTTCTCTGAACATACATTTAGAATTAAGATCTAATGATTGCCATGGCTTTACTTCATGGAAAATAGGATAAAGATTCCAGACTTAATTAAATATTGAAATCTTCTCTGCAGAAATGAAAGGGGGAGGGGAATTAAGTTAGATACACCGTACTTAAAGAGCAGCATCAAACATCATCTATTGTGCTTTTACCAACATTTTTCCCCGTCTACCTGCTGAGCAACATTATTGAAAATATTGCTGGTTTTATGCAATGAAAGCTGTAAAAAGACAAAAGACAAGAAAAAACATGTCTTCCATAAGTTTAGAAATTTTACACAACTGTTAAAATGAGTTGACTATGCTGCATGATTGTGGAATCAAGATTCATATAAACTTTGGGAGGACAGAAATCAGAGAAATCAGCTCCATTGATTTCATATTTTTACATGCTCTCAGTTGTGAAAACATCTGTATTTGACAGGAATGCTATCACAAATTGCAACTTTCTATCACAGAACCTTCCATCATTGCAGGGGTAATTCATGTCAGTCAAAAAAAAATTAGCAGAAAATTGTGGAGGTTTTTTCCCATTGAAGAACGCTAAAGCTACAAGGTTTCCCATCATTATTTGCAAGTAAGCGCCTTTTAAGGAGCATGAACAACATCTAAGTAAAGGCGGATGCCTCTTGCCACATAACTTTGTGAAGGAAACTGGTCCAAGACCATTCCTAGAAGCTACAAGAAAATGAACCAAACCATCAGGACAGAAGAAGAAACCGTGAAAGAGCACATTAGAAACAGACAGCTGACCAAAGTGGCCATATAAACGCGCAGTTACCTTTGAGCACTAGAGATTTCAAGCCCCTCAAAGCAGGAACGCTGCTCAGGGTGGAAGTGATAAGCTCCTCATTGCAGTTCAGCCTCAAGAACTCCACCTGTTCTACTTCTTCTCTCCTGCTCTCCAGCAGCTTGAGGAACAAGCAGCAGCTCTCAGGATAGACGTCCAGGTTCAATCGGTTGCCAGCCAAATAGGAAACAGAAAATGCCTCAGCCCGCAAAGTGCCCTCCCCTGGAGGGTACCCGGGCTCTGGCAGTCCTGTCATCTTCTGGTTTTATATCACCATGGGCTATGCATGTTCTGACTTGCCAATGGTACTACAAATCATTAAAGATGGAAGAATGAGGCAGCCTCTGGGGAAAAGAGATGGGAAGAACATGAAAACAGTTTAGGATATTATAGAACTGCACAATTAGTCTGATGAAGAAAGCCACGGAGATTGCACCTGAGCAAGATGTCACTGACGAGTCCTGTCTTACAGGCATCCTTTTATTCAAGCACACATTTTCAAGTGATAATTGCTTTTACACTAAAAATAAGGAATTTCTTGTGGGCAAGAAATTATTGGATATTTCAAGCTTCCAGTGCTTTAAGTAATGTCTCCCTAATATAGTCAAACAGCCAAATCTTGTATAAATAATCTTCTTGAACAGATGAGGAACTGATAGGGCAATTAGCTAGAAGAAATACCTTAAAAATATTAGGTGCACGATTCTTACTAGCATGATTTCTATCTCAATCTTACTAGCATGATTTCTATCTCAATTATGAAGCATATGGCAGCAGTGCTGTCTTTTATCACATTTCTCTTGTATTTTAGAGCAAAGAATCATCTTGTCAGCAAACGGTGCCAGGATAAATCCAGCAAATTAATACAATTACATTATTTTGCACATTATATTGCATACTATAGAGCCAGTTAGGTCTAGTGCCGTGATGGTGAACCTATGGCACGCGTGCCACAGGGGCACGTGGAGCCATTTCGGTGGGCACGCGAGCTTAGCTCTGGCATGCATGCGTGCGCTGGCCTGCTGATTTTCAGACCTTCCGGTTCCACCAGAAGTCAGCAAATAGGCTGTTTCTGGCCTCTGGAGGGCCTTTGTGGGGGGGGGAGGCCGTTTTTGCCCTCCCCAGGTTCCTAGAAAGCCTCTGGAGCCTGGGGAGGGCAAAAACCGGGCCTACCGGGCCAATTGTGCCATCGCATGCCAAAAGCAGGGGGAGCGGGTGTGTGTGTGTCACGTGTGCATGTGCGGGGGCAGAGCGCATAGAATTATAGGTGTGGCCACACGCACGCACGACCCTCCCATGCTCCCCCTGCTTTTGGCACGCAATGGAAAAAAGGTTACCCATCACTGGTCTAGTGGTTAAAGCACCAGGTTAGAAACTGTCTTATTTTATTTATTTATTTGTTTAGACTTATATGCTGCCCTTTCTCTGAGAAGACTCAGAGTGGCTCACAACAATAAAACAGAAAAATAAAACAAAAACTCTAGGTTAAAAGTTACACATAAAATCCCTAAAATCAATTAAAATCCATTTAAAAAACCCCCATCAGTCCAGGCCGGCCAGGCGAAATAGCCACGTTTTTAGTTCGCGGCGGAAAGAGCGAAGGTCGGGGGCCATCTGGAGCTTATACTAGCCATACTGTCTTAACCATACTGTCTTAGCTATGTATGCCGGTTGGGTGACTTTGGGCTAGTCACTCTTTCTCGGGCCATGATGTCAGGCTCAGGCAATAAGCTGATTGGTCAATTCCTGTTGTAACCAATGGATCAATGCTAGGTTGATCCTAAAAAAGTAGAACCCGAACTTGTGTGAAAATGCTAGGAATGAAAAAAAAAAGGGCATGTACAGATAGCCCTTGACTTTTGATCACAACTGGGACCCGGATTTCCTTTGCTAAGCAAAGTGGTTGTAAAATAAGTTGCGACCAACTTTATCTTTTTGGCCACAATCATTAAGTGAATCACTGTAGTTAAGCGAATAATGTGGTTGTTAAGCGAATCCAGCTTCCTCATTGGTTGCTTGTTGGAAGCTGGCTGGGAAGGACGGAAGGAATAATTATATGGTTTTGGATGCTGCAACTTTGTCTGTACATGCTGGTTGCCAAGCACTGGGAATTTTGATCACGTGACCATGGGGCTGTTGCCATGTCAGAAGTGTTTGGGCAGATCATAAGTTACTTTTTTCAGTGCCATTGTAACTTTCAACAGTCATTAAATGAATGATTATAAGTGAAGGACTACCTGTAATATAATGTATATTTACTGAACAAGAAGTCTTAGTTTCTTGTGATGTGTCTCAAGTTTGTACATCACTAAAGCCCCCAATTCCTTTTGTATATGATTTATTATTTCCTTTGCCAAGCATTAGTTTCTTCTTTCATTAAACAGTTGTGGAAAATGTTAAGAAAAAAAAAGCCCCAAACCCTCATTTATTAATGATCTTCGAGTTAGTATGTCTAATCTAGAACAGCCAGTTTAGTAGACACCATGAGATTGCGAGTTCTAGTTCTATCTTAGCCACAAAGACAGCTAGGTAATCTTGAGCCAGTCACTCTCTCTCAGCTTTAGAAAGCAGGCAATGGTAAGCCATTTCTGAAAAATCTTGGCAAGAAAGCTCCAGGGACTTCTCCAGGCAGTTGCCAGGAGTCAAAACTTCATTCAAGGAACAACAAAACAACAAAATCCAAGACCCCTTTTACAAGTTCTTGCTTATTCATTATAAGGTTTACTTACCTAAATATACTTCCTGTTTTTTATTTTGACATCCTTTCTCAACCTGGTGCCCTCAGATTCACTGGGAATACCAGGAACAGGCCAGTATCAGGAAGTTGGGAGTTCAGGGAAGCATAATCTATGATCAGAGCCAAAGCTGAAAGGGTCTAAAGACAAGGCAGTTTTCCCTTGGTGAGATCCTCCGAAGAGGTTAATAGAAGGGGTGAAAGGCAACACTGTGGGCAGAAGAAGCAAAGATCAGGAGGCGTGCCTTTAGAAGGGTTTCGACTCTCAGATTCAATCATTTAGTCAGAGTCAATCCTTTAGTGTTAAATCCTTTAGTGTTCTCTGCATAGATCTCAGAAATACGTTTTTGCTCTTGTAAAATGCAGCTGTGGAAAAACAAAAAAAAAACCACATAGCTCCTAGCGTGAGCATTTCCAGCCGTTGGTCCTGGAATGGGCTCCGATTTTAAGAGAATTGCTGGCAAGTATGGTGCCTTGCATAAATTCATGTTTGTTTTTTATTTGTTTTACCTTAAGGCGAAGCAACTAGATTTTATTCATTTATTTTGTCATAACGTTCTGAGGAGGCGGAAAAAAACCCCCCAGCAACTTTGGAGGAAGTTTGCAGGAAGCAAGGAGAAAAGTTGGCCTGAAAAAGAAGCATGGTGAAGGGCGTCCTCTTAGGTCCACTCCCGTATAGAGAAGAGAGGCTTTAACAGAAATTTCCATTCGGATTAGTAGTCCCTCCGACTGAACAATCCCATTCCTCAATTCTCACTGGCAAAAAAAAAAAAATCTTACCCAGCAAGGTCATTTTGTTGTTCTTTTGAAGTCATTTTCGTCCCGCTGTTGCTTAAAAAGAAGCCACGCTACTTTTGTGGAGGAAAATAGGCGTGCTTAGGTTGCGGAACCGCTGCAGTCGATCGTCTGACGTTTGTACATCGCCGCGGACTGAAGCCTCATTTTTTCTCAACACTCGGGACTTTTTTTGTTAAAGGAAGAGCTGCTCCCGTTCCTTCTCTGCATTCACAAGTCTTCTCACCCTGGCAAACTAAGGGTTACTGCGTTTTAACCGAAAAAGGAAGGAAGCATTTAACTTGCATGCCAAGGATCTGGTTAAGTGAATTCTACAATCACCTGCTTTTTGCCAACAAAACTTAGCCGGCGTGAGAATTGGTATCTTTGCTTTTCCAGGCTCAGCAATGACGAGTTAATTATATTGCGATTTGTGTGTCAGACAGGATTTCAGATTTAAACTAAATCCTAAGGATTCTGGACACTTTAAAGAACAAAAATCATCGAACATAAAGAAGAAACTCACCACAACCACGCACTCTTTAATATGACACTAAAACACTCTGAATTTTTTGACTAAAATCATTTTCTCACAACCAGGAAGTTTGATCGTTGTTGAAAATAAGTCATAAAACGACATGGAGGGGGGGGGGTTTGTTCAATTTTACCTTATATTTAAAAGTAAAAGCCGAACTTCTTGAATTTTCCCCCCAAATCAGGACAGTTAAAGACTGTGGTTGTCAATATCCTGTAGGAAAAAAATGCCTCTTTTACACTTTTCTGGAATTTTGCATATCTTTGCCACTGAACATTGCCAAAGTTTCTGAACATATCTGGTTGACTGCTCTGATATATGCAAAGTTCAAAAAAACCTGTTAACAGAACCATAAGCTCCTTCCTGTGTTAAGACAAAAAGCGGGTCGATCAAACCAGATGCATCCAGCAGTTACAACAGGAAGGCCTTCTTCCGCTTTCCCTACATAAGCAGCTGATATTTTAAAAAATATGCTGCCTGTGATTCAGGACATATTGTAGCCTATTAATAATAGAAGCCATGATCAAGTGAATAGGTTTAGGACTCAGGTCATTTCAGGTTAGCGACATTCAAAATATTTCATTTCCAGCAGTTCAAACTATATAAAACTTCTCACTTCTCACCAGCAGGCCCCGCCTACCGGCTCGGGGACTACTATAAAAACCCCGCCCATGCAGGTGCTGGTCTCGCCGTTTGAAAACTCGCGTTTCTATTGGCGGAACGCCTTCGAAGCTTCAAGTTAGCTACGTGATCTCGGATTGGTTGCTTTTTGCGCCCAATGTGAGAGCCGATTGTTGCGGCGCTGGGCAGAACCTTACTCTGTAGGCTCCGCCCTTTCTTTTTGGCTGTCGCCGTGTTAGGGAGCGCGCGGTCTGAGGCCTGGCCTTTGCGCCGATAACGAGGGAAGTAAGTAACGGCGGGCTGGAAGCCGGCCTCTCCGTGGCCGTGGTGTGCCCACAAGACATTTGGGGGTTCAGGTTTTGTTCCGCTGAGGGAGAATATATCTGCGGGAGAAAGGCCGAGAAATGTAGCTTGGGCCTCGGGGCGGGGGGGGTGACATGGCGGCCATGTGCTTCTCGAATTGGCGTGAGGAACCGGATGGCATAATCACGGCGGCCTATGAAATAAAAAGAATAAGATACAATACAAAGAAAGAGGGCTTGGATTAAGACACTGGATTTGTACAATACTCGAAAATGGAATGTTAAAACACGGACTTTTGGAAAAAATAAAGCAAAAGGCCTGTAGAATTCTAAAAAGCGGGAACAGTATCTGAAGGAAAGCTTGTGTAAGGCTGTGCTTGAACCCATCAGGGTCTGTACTTTCTCCTCTTTGGGGAAGAGAGACAGTTGCCCAAAAATACTTTTAAAAGCCAGGCCCTTTACAGAGTTTAAACTGATTCAAATACTGTATCTGGATCAACGTTTTCAAATTGCTAGTTTTTAAATGTGGTCTACTATAATTGGTATTGTCCTTAGCATAGTGATAGACAATACAGATCAGTACTGCCTTTTCCAATCTTCCTTTGAACTTGCATTCTCAATTTTTATTTTATAGCTGGGAAGATACTAGTTTTTGATACCAATAATGAGCAGTGGCTCTATAAATTCAATATTTTAAATACCTGTTATGTGATTCTTTAAAAATAAAAAGTAATAATGTCAGAATTAACAAAATGCATGCTATACTTATCTTCCGGGATGTTGGATCTTTACTGCATAAAATTCCCAATCTTTAACTTTTAATATCCATATGTAGAGGAGACTGAACTGGAAAGGTTAGCTTAGATCATATTTCATGTGAAGTGGCTACGGTTGGATTTTCAGTATGAGTACTATCAAAATTATGAGAGTAGTGTATATGTTCTTCAGGAAATTGAGACAATATAGTCTTTGCCCTAAATTTAAGAAATATATGTTGCTCTTCAAATACACAAATGTTTGTTTTTCTCTTCACAGAATGCGTTACGTTGCAGCTTACCTTCTTGCTGTCCTTGGTGGCAATGAATCTCCAAGTTCAAAAGACTTGAAGAAAATTCTTGATAGTGTAGGCATTGAGACAGACGATGAACGTGTGAATAAGGTGAGACTAGATAAATAATACATGTATTATTCCTGTTTTCCTTGGCCATCATTCAGAGACACATATGAAACACCTATTTTGTAACAGTTTGTTACAGTTACCAAGTGGATGACATGAAGGTTTACAACATGTGTTCCACATGGCTTATTTTCTATAGAGACCCCTTGAGGTCTTGAAGACATCACACTATAACTGATTTCCACTATTCAAAACTAGTGATTTGGAGTAATTTAGCTATAATGCTATGTGTATTGTTGCAGTGGATTAAATATCTTCCTGAGTCTTGGAATGAAATAGTAGACCTAATTTCCTTTTACTGGAATTGTATGTACCTGAGCAAAAGCAAAAAAAGAAGCTTAGGTAGCCTATTCAGATCAAATATAGGGTAGTTTTTAATGCTTATTGAGAAATAAATTCCTTTGAGTTTAGTTAAAGCTATTTCCAGGTAGATGAAATAGAACTGCCTACAATATGATTGCCCTGCTGAAATCAGTTGCACCCAAGTTACTCATAATTAGCTGTTCATATTGATTTCAGTAGCCTTAAATATGATTTTGCCTGAATCCAGCATTCATGTATTAAGCTAGATTTGATTCATTATAATGTATTGCAAAATCACTAGAAGGCTGAGCTGTCATAGTACATAGTCATAATAACATGGTTTGATTGGCTTAGTTTACCAATTAGGTGTTGTAATTCACCTATTACGGTTTATAAATCAGTTTGTGACTTAGTGACAGACTTGTGTTTTTATTAACCATCATTGTGAAATATTTTTTTATTTAAGCAGGAAAAGCTATAGATGAATAAGTGCAATATTGTTATTGCCTGCAAAAACAGCTTTTATTTGTTGAATTCTGTTAGGTTGAGGACATTTTCTTCTCTCGCTCTTACATTTCAGGCTAAAGCCTGTAAACTACAAATGCCTTCTCCAAAGAGCAGTCTGAGTAACAATAACTATCCCTCCATGAAACAAGATAGGACTGGTTTTGTTACTCAGCACAGTGAAAACTTTCCTTTTCCTAAAGGTGGGAACAGATGAAAGATTTAAGAGATCAAAACTTGCATCCTGTACACAGCCAGTGATAGCTGCCTCTGTAATATCCCATAAGTTCATTTAAATCTTATTTAAAGTGGGATGATTTAATTTTCCTCTATGTCTTGTTATATAAAAATACTTTAATTTCTGTTTTGAAATTTATATATAGCTTAGTATTGTGCTTTCATATTACTAAAAGGTGATCATTGGAATTAGTTAATTTATTTGCAGTATTCACCATCAGTGAAGACTCCATGAGTTATAAGAACAAAGCAGAGTAAAAGAGTGAATAAATATAAAATGTCCACTGTACGTATTATAACCAGTGTAGTGGCCATCCACTATTACCCAAATTCAAAGGCATGGGATGGGAATGGGATGATGGTAAATCTTACGGAATATGCTTGGAAGGATGCTGCCAAATGTGACCCAAGAGGGAGCCTGTTGCAGTACATGGGGGCTATTACTAAAAAGTCCTGCCAAAGTACTTCAAGGTTAAGTACAATTTCAATATTACATAATGCATCCAAGGGAGATGATAAGGTTATTGTGGCACAGTGCAGCTGCTCCCAGGTTGACACATTAAAAACCAATTATTTTTTAATATTTGTATTTATAATACAGAACAAATGACATGTAAACAATTTGCTCAAAGTTTTAATTAGTAAACAGCTGTAGATTTTTTATTCAATAATTGTTATCTATTTTTCCAACTGATTATATCATGTAAAAAATAGATTTGCAAATAAAACACTTTCCTTTGCTGCCTTGATTCATAAGCCGATGAAAAGCAATACTCATCTTTCTGTTAGTCTGCTTCAAAATGCTCAGGCTAAGTTGTTACTGTCCATTAAATTGGAATGTTTAATTGAATAAGGTAGTCTTCACTTGCCAGCAGCCCTGTTTAGCAACCATTTGAGGTTACAAGGGTGGTGAAAAAGTAACTTTACAATCAGTCCTCATATTTACAACCATTGTAGCATCCTGACATGCTTTACAACTGTTCTTGCACAAGCAAAATCAGTGGCAAAGTTGGCAGTAAGATTTCAAATCATATGTCTCACTTAATGACCCAGAGTGACCTACATAACAACCAAATGGGAAGTGAGATAACTGTCACATGTTTTGTTTAGCAGCGGTTCCAGTTGTAGCTACTGAGCAAGTATTATCCATGATATATTGCTCAGTCTCTTAAATTGAAATATCAGTTTAAATTTTTAAAAATTCCAGAAAAAAGCATTGCTTATAGTTAAAAATTTGTTTTAAAACTACAGCCTGTTTACATGTGTGCTGTAATATTTCCAGTGTAATTGTACCACTGAACTTTCTAGCCCTCTCCCCCAAGTTTTTGTTTATTGGAAGTTGCCAAACTGAAGGTCAGAAGGCTCTTAAAACTTTTGGAAATACGTGCATGATTTTGTATAGGATATGATTTTTTGATTCATATTTTAGCATTTTTCTTATATATGCTAGTTTCAACACCTCTTGCTGATGAATGCTCATCTCTGAAGTAGCAATGAATTATTTAACTAAACTCTATTATTATGGAATGTAATTTAGATAGCCAAGAGTAACATAGATATTGCTTGCTTGTTTTATTTATTGCTTGCTTTGAGGAGAATATAGGGAGTGATAATATTTAATGTTTGGATTCAGACAAACAAGATACAGTTCTGTAGAAATACCTTTGATAAAGAAGAAACAGCGGATGGAACCTGTTGCTTATTTTGATAACTGTCATGAGTTGTCCTCCTTTAGGTTTATTGTGATTGTATTTGTAATCTGCTTTATAGAGTTTAATATTGGGAATTCGCAAATTATTGTTCTGCAATATGTACAAGTAGTTTAAGTGATTGTTCCCATCCTAATAGGAGATGATCACATTTTTTTTCAAGAGCACAGATGCAGCAGCACCATGTTCATTATTAGATTTTTATACCACCTTTTTAATATATATAATGCAATAAACATATCTAATCCCTCTGCCTCCTCTTATTTTCCCACAACAACCCTCTGAGGTAGACTGGGTTAAAAGAATGACTAGTCCAAAGTCATCCAGTCAGTTTTTATTCGTAAGGCAGGCCTGGAATCGATCTCCTGAATCTACATCAAACTAGCTGCTTAACTGTTAACTCTGTAATTTTATTTTCTACAGGTAATTAGTGAGTTAAATGGGAAAAATATTGAAGATGTCATTGCCCAAGGTGAGATGATTTATTACATTTCTATACTGTGTTTCTTCTGAACATTAAAGGGGTCTTTTGTTTAGCCTTCCAAAGACATCTCTGCAAAACATAAGAAATAGTGATTGGCCTCAAATCATCCAATGAGTTTCCAGATCATTTGGAGAACCAAAAATGGGTCCCCACAGTCCAGCTTGGGGCATATACAGGTAGTCCTTGAGTTACAACAGTTAACTTAGTGACTATTCAAAGTTACACCGGCACTGAAAAAAGTGACTTAGGATCATTTTTCACACATGACCATTGCAGCATCCCCATGATCATGTGATTTACATTCGGATGCTTGACAGTTGACTCACATTTATGACAGTTGCTATGCCCCGGGATCACCTGTTTACAACCTTTGCTAACAAGCAAAGTCAATGGGGAAACCAGAGTCACCTAACCATGTTACTAATTTAACAACTCCAGTGATTCACTTAACAAATGTAGCAAGAGAAGTCATAAAATGGGGCAAAACTCAACAAATTTCTCACTTAGAAACATAAATTTTGGACTCGTCATAAATTGAGGACTACCTGTGCAAAATATATTGATGGAGATTAATTTTAGAAATAAACTGTAGCCAAAGGTCCTTTAAAAGAGGGGTCATTTCAACATTCAACTGTATTTAACTTGAATATTATATTTATTAACAGGTGGTCCTTGATTTACAGCCACAATTGATCCCAAACTTTCTGTTACTAAGCAAGACAATTAAGTGAGCTTTGTCCCATGTTACAACCTTTCTTGCCACAGTCGTTAAGTGAATCACTGCAATTGTTACATTAGTAGCTTGGTTGTTAAGTGAATGAGACTTCATCATTGACTCTGCTTGTTACAAGGTTGTAAAAGGTGATCACATGATCACTGCAACCATCAAAAATGAGTCAGTTGCCAACTGTCAATTTTGATCATGTGACCACGGGGATGCTGAAATGATCATGTCACTTTTCAGTGATGTAACTTCAAACTAAATGAACTGATGACTCCTTGTATTTAAAGTATAATTTGGGAGAGTGAATGACATCAAAGGGTGAAGTTGTTTATCAATCACCTTGTTAAGCTTTACACACACACACCCAATTCATTTTCTCTGCCTGAAAATAGGAAATCAACATCCTCTGTGACATGTTATCTGACATCAAGAAAAGTGATTCAACTAATGCACATCTTCTCCCTTTGGGACAATCATAGACTCGACTGAGGGGAAAATGACAATGATTCCATTGTTTTTGTAGAACCATTGATAAAATGAGCTGTTACTGATTTGATACACAGTGTCCCTTTCCCTTGAGTGGAAAGGTAGACTTAGGAAAATTAGCTGATCCTGGTAATGTTTATAAAAATCATTTTGGCTGCTTATATCCTCCGATTTCTCCATGAGAAGGAACAAGGGATGGGTAAAACCAACACGAAATCCTGTAAAACCACTAGCATAATTTCCTTGTGTCTGCAATGTTCAGGAGGAGGGGTGTGTAGTCCTTAGGCCCCAGAGCATTTTCAGTGCATACATATGCAGTGGGTGACGACTGCGTTCTGTTTATTTATCATACATGAAATGGGTCCATCCTAATTCTCACAGGCTTATATTGTTACCTGATGGGCTTCGCTGGTGGACTACATTAACTTAGAGTAATCCTCTTAAAAACAGATACATGCTGATCTGTTTATATAGAGGATGTTCTCAACAGATTACTAGAAAAATTGAGCTTTTATCTTAAAAACTAAACTAATGATTAATTATTGGAATGCAAGTCATTCAAAGGAAAATTTTATTCTCATAACATTTATTCAGCATCCTCTGCTATACAAAGGCTTGTGTTCTGTTACTGACTTTACCCTACTCTAGGCCTAATAATCTTCACATAAGATTTGAAGCTTTCAAAGCATCAATATATTACTCCTTTCATCTCTCTCTGCTATTTCATTTTGTGAGATGCCTTCTCTTACTGTTATTTTCTCTTATGTTTTATCATCTGGAGTATGTATTTAATGTTAATAGTGTCTTTTTCATGTGCATTTTTGCTTTTATACTGCAGTTATACTGCTTTTTAAACACACCATGTTTTTCTCCATGCTCCTTGATAAATTTTGCTTTTGGCAACTGCATTCCAACACTGTTTTCTGATTTCAGATTCTTGAAACATGCTGCTTATTTCCAGTTCCTTTAGTTCCTTTTCTACAGTTAAATGAACCTTATTTCCCAGAGGCTTTCTTCACATGTCCTTATCCTTAAGTTCATCCATAATTGCTAAAAACAAGTAGCAAAAATAAAATTAGATCTCAGTACTTTCTGTTATGTAATGTTCTTCTGGGGTACCTGTAGCTTACTTATTTTGTCAAAGTTGCAGCCACTAGGGAAATTACTTCTGCCTTGTAACCTAGTTTCTGCACATGATTGAAAATGTATTCTGCTATTTTGAAATGTCTGTCCTTTATAATGAAATTGTTCTTAGCTTGTCTATTGTTTGTTCAAAATACCTATTGAGGACAAAATCTCCATCCCATCTCTGGGGATCCTTAGGTTTTCATGGTATTCTTCACATACCCATTTGAACATTTGATACCAATTTTTTTTAACCTCTCACTTAAATTGAAAGGGTTTTGCTAATACACATACCCTATATTCAACACAGTATTTTTCATTCAATATTTTGATTTAGCCTTCTATGCTCTAGTTATGATCTTTTTAAATTTCTTCAATTTCTATAGCTGCCGATCGCAATCAATGACTCTGGGCAATTTATAATTCAAAAATATACAGTTAAAGCAATAAGAACATTTTAAAAACGATTAGAGGACATCCAAAATAAATTTGTACTTTCCCTAATTATTCTTCCATCCTATTCAGAATTCATATTCTTACTCTCGAAGCTCAGTGCACAGCCAGGCCTTTAATACTGTATGAAAGGCTGGCAAATCAATGTCATCTGAATCCAGGGGGTATCCTGTTAATAGAGTATGTCCTTGTCTCTTTCTCTTTTATTTAAACAATCTGTCCACTTAAGCAGCATTATCTGCCCTTTTTTAAAATAACCTTTCTGCATGGAATTATGCCCTTGGATGTTTGCATGGTTGAGATCCTGTACTTCCTATAAAATTTGACTTGGTCTCTATTCTCATTGCAAAGCTAAAATACATGTAGTATGGTCGGAATATCTTACAGCATTGATTATACTGAATGAAACAATAGCATAATAAAGTAATTCCTGTGTCATCAGCCACCTGATTATATCAGTGCATTTAGGTTTGTCTTTAGGAGGACTAATACAACACACTTAGAGTGATTAATACTTAATGTTTTGCTCTATCTGTTCTGAGTAAGTGTTTAACCATATCTAAACTATATTCTTTTTAATAAAACATGTTTACTTTTGGGGCTTGAAAACATTATGGAACACTTTAGATATGTATTCCTAGAAATAGAGAATAGGCAGTTTGCCCTTGTCAATGTGCTTCTGAAAGCCAAAATCATCTCATTGCTCGCAAGGGAAATAGTGTATTTCAAACATACTTAGAACTATTGGCATTAATCTGTAAGAAATCTTTGTATCTCAGGGGCCCATCCATCATGTTACTTCTGCAATTCTTTGCCAGTTCTAAGCTTGGCCTTGTGTTGCTACTGCAAATGAATGAATCACAGCAGAGAAAAACTTATCTACCACTAGTCTAGGTCTGATAAACCATTAGGATGCTGACTAACCTATCAGTTGCAAAGTTCATTGTTCACTTTCCATCATTGTCATAAATAAGCTGAGGTAGCACAGCACAAGGGAGGGGAATATGGAATCAAGCTGAGGAAGGAGTGGTAGAAGTGCAGTAAATTTAATTGTTTTGCAGCTCATTGTCTTAAGATACTAATTTCACTTTTGCCTGGCAAGTTTTATGTGCAATATGTCATCTTTCTGGTTTGTTCTCTAGGTAACAGCAAGCTTGCTAGCATGCCAGCTGGTGGGGCTGTAGCGGTTTCCTCAGGAGGGTCTGCTGCTCCAGCTGGAGGGCCTGCACCGGCTGCTGGTAAGTATAATTTATCATGAAAACAAATGTTTTGGGTGGGTAAACTTCAAGCTGAACTTCTCTTCCACAAATAAGTTTTTTTGAAGTTTACAGAGCAGTAAAACAGCCTGTTACCTATCCAGCCTGTTAAATGCCCTTGTTGCATTTAAACACAAACATGAATAGTTCTATATAAAAAGGAACATGCTAATCTCTGAAAAACTTTTCTATCAGCAATTGTATAAAATGAAATATTTCAACAGTTTTAAGTTGTTCACTTCTAATTATACTTCATTTTGAAATTATATTGTAGATATCCAGCCATTTCTATTATTCCTTTATTGGCGCATGATTGTAAAAAGCAGATAAATTCACATACAGTACATTCTGTGCTTGAGCTTAATCCTGTCAGCAAATCCGTCTTTTAACTTGGTACATTTTTTAAAAATCCTAATTATTGCTTATCCCTAATGTCTTGCTTTGAAGGGAACTTTACTTAGAAAACCTATAAATTTGTAGCATTTAAAATTCTTGGCTAATGGATTTTATCTACTTGTCTTTTCAGCAGAGGAAAAGAAAGAGGAAAAGAAAGAGGAGTCTGAAGAATCTGATGATGATATGGGTTTTGGATTATTTGACTAAAAATAAGTGTTAGTCTGTAATAAATATTTTTCAAAGATTTTGCATTGTTTTGTTAATTTATAAGCTTAGTTAATACTTTCAAAAGTTGGACCTGCCCAAAAGAAACCAGAATATTGTGTATTCGTTATGATGAGTTTTGAATATTTTGTCACTTTTTAAAGCTTATGATCATTTTAAAACTTAAAATGCTTTCTAGTAAAAATTAAACCCTTATCTTTGCTAATTTATAACATAATTACCTTGAGATTATATACTACAAAACTACTGTACTGGTTTCTTGCTTTAGATCATCAGTTATTTGGGTTCTTGGAATTCAATCATGGATTATGGTTCACCATGGCTGGCTTGACATACTATATTAAGCTGGAACCAAGTTACAGTATAGCTTGTGATTTTTGAATTGGTGTTTGAGATATCTCAATTATACAGTATCTTGTATTGTTCAGTCCATGATAAACTATAGTAACATGTCAGTCCATGATAAACTACTCCCTTTTATGGACTAGAACTTAAGACTCTTGTTTGCTGCCAGTTCCAAATGCCCTTATGTGACCATGTGACAGAAGTTGGCGTTGGTATCCTATGCCTTGTTTTAATACTTTTAATGTAAATGGATAGAGGATGTGCTAACTTGAACAAAGTAATAGCTAATATAATATGACCTGACAGGATTGTTCTGGAGAAAAATAGGAAAAAGGATTAGTATTAGCTACTTATGTGCTATGTGCATTCAATTACTGTGCTTTCTACACCATAGATTAAAATCAAAATATTGAGCACACGATATCTAAATTGTAAACAGAATTCCTTTTTCCTAAATATTTCAGGAACCTGCATGCAAAGCTTATTTTGCTTACAGTATTCCTTTGCGAGGCACTGGTTTTCTGGGATTGTTTTCTGAATTGCAAATATATTTTATTCCAACAAATTATCTAATTTTGAGGTATCTTCTCAACAATTTTATAAAGATATTTTTCCTGTAAAGGATTCTGATGTTTGTATTTAATTACGCCTAAATGCAATTGATATAATCCAATTTTTTAATAATTGTTAAAATAGTTACATCTAAAAAGATAGCCTGAGGTCCCCATTCAGATATACAGCAAAATATGTACTGGGATTTAATCAAGACAAGGGGCCCATTAGGTAGTAAACAAGCCATTCCATAAGAATACAAAATCTAGAATAGCTACATACCTAATGAAGCATCAAGTATTTGAACAGAATGCTCAGTATTTTCTTAACAATCAGCTTTTAATTATCCACTGCCTAAATTAAAGATCTTTTTAATAGTGCATCCATTGTAGTGCAATGTAGTTTGTTTGCCTTAGTGCTGGTCATTCTTCCACTTTTCCCAGCATTAGAGACTTCTCAGGAAAAATACATCTTTGTATGATTTTAGGGAGCTGTTTTTTTATGTACTAAATTATCAGGTCAAACAGGGATTAATTAACGTATTTGTAAGTTCTACCTTGCTAATATAGATGTCTTTGGAGCTCTGGTACATATTCCATTATGTACGTTATAAGTTGATACTGACTTAAGACAGACTTTTCTGCCTGGATCCCAAATATTTGAGGAAGTTGCATAACATTCTCAGAGACTCTTCCCATCCTGCTTACAATCTTTTTGGATTGTTGCCTTCTGGCAGAAGATACAGAACAATTAAAACTCGGACCACACGTTTTCTGAATAGTTTCTATCTCAGAGCTATAATTGCACTCAACAATCAACTAAAGGGCCACCATCAGGGAGCTGTTGGACAGTATTACTTGGTCTGTTGTGTGGATGTTTGGGTGGTTTAGGGGTGGAGAACTGGTGGGTGGGAGTGGGTTCGGGGATTATGTGTGGGACCTGGTCTTTGGGTGTCAAGTAAATTTTGTTATATGGGTATACCGTGTATACACATACAATGACAATAGTTTATTTTATTTATTTATTTATTTAAATATGGATCAGCTTCCAGTCTAGCCAATGCTATGCTTTAAACAAGAACTGAGTTGCCTTCAGATCAAGCTCTTTTATAGTAACTTCATATAATTATGTTCTTTCTGAGTAATACTATGGAAGTGGTTTTCCACTGCTTTTTATACACTTCCTACTTCACAATTTGACTACAGACCCGGGATTTCCTTGTAATGCCAACTCATCCTGTTGAGGTTTTTAAATTCTCTCATTAAGTGTTTTGTTTCAAATGAAATTGAAACTTGAGTACAATCTAATCAGCTGTATGCTGATCATACAGTTTCATTGCTGTACAGATACTGCACCCTGTTATATACAAGCTTATATACAAAAACACAATAAACAATAAATATAAATTATATTTTAAAAACACAATAAACAACTTGTGTGCTATAGAAACATGTTGGTCATAGATTCTTCAAGAAAAATTAAAACTTTCCTGAAGATGGTGCTCTCTATAGATTATATTTTCCATCATGTAGCCAGGAATTGTAAATTGGCATATCTAGAAGGCACAGCCCTAAAAAAGACAGCAGACTGAGGATGCTTATAAAAAGAAAAGACTCAATACCCGTTCGTAGTTCTAATGCATTTGATGCAAAAGCCTGGTGTTACTAAAGCAAGTTCATAAACTGCTGCTAATTCCTAATTTTCAGCTCATAAAATGCTTGAATGTAAGCGCTTGACTTAACATTCTTCCGTTTAATAACTGACATTACGACGGCACTAAAAAAGAGTAATTCCATCCTCACAGTCCCAAAATTCAGGAATTTGGGAACCAGTATGTTATGTTTGTAGTGGGATCACAATTGCCATCTGTGACATTCCCAGGACTTCCAACAAGCAAAGTCAATAGGGATACCTTGGCAAAAAAGTTGTAAAATCAGGTGTGAGTCACTTCACCACCACATTGTTTAGCAACAAAAGTTCTGGTCCAAATTATGGCTGTAAGTTTAGGACTACCTGTGTATTTTATAATAACAACAGTAATACTAGTAGTAATAATAGTAATAATAATAATATAGGGCAGTGATGAATATCCCTTATCCAGTGCTCAAAGGACAAGGTTGTGGTTGCTAACAAAGATATTAAAGGAATGGTTTGAAAGAGAACGCAACATTATTTTAGCTGGACCAGTTATCTCATCTGCCTTTTTAAAACAGCTTTTTGTAGAATGCCTATATACACCCGGAATCAGTCCAAAATAAATACAAATTTTCAATGTATGTACATACCGGTAGAACAGAGGTAAAAATGTAACTCCATCTTCGTGCTATAAAACAATAACCTGGGCTGTAGAAGATCAGAGTTCAGTTCCAGAGATTTATTAAAGGCTCCAGGTAAGTTCACATTTAATCCTTAGTTCATTTGGTTAAGAGAAAATGTCTAAGACATTGTGTGCTATGCGCCAGTCTGCCCCCAATATTATGGATGCATAATCTTTTCACTCCTTAGAGGCATGGGGGTGGTTGTTGACATTCTGCCCAAATTTACCACTGTAATTATTTATTTAGTATTTCAATAGAAATATTAAATCTGGTGCAAGTCTATAGTTCCTCCATTTAATAGTGTTTTATTTAAATTTTAGTTCAATATTTTATTGTGTGCCCTGGCTTCACCTATTTGGTTCCTGACACATTGTAAAAAAATAATATTGGATACCTCCTTGCAAAGATCAAAAAACTTGAGATGGAGCATCCTATAAAAAAGTTACTAAAATCCTTTTTAGAGATACAAATTACTGTATCTCGGGTTCATTCATGCAGCTACGCAAGAGATAAGCAACCACAATTAATGTTTACAATATTTTTGTGTAAGAAAGCATTCATATTGTTCCAACAATGACTGCCATTCAATTATCTTCCCATAGTGTGACTGAAATCTTGAAGTGAACTGGAATGTAGTTAATATCACAAAGTGATTTTGCATAAGATGCTATGTTACATATTCAGGATTTACTGGAAGAGATATTAAGATACCTTTCCAATCAGTTAATGATCATAAAGATTCAATGAGTCAACTTATAACCAGTCTATCAGCAACAAGACTTTAGAATAAATTTAGTAATTAACTGAATTGAAATGAACTTTAAAAAGTACATACTTTAACAAATTCATTCTTAGTTGTGAAGTCATGTCCGACCCATTGTGGCCCCATTGACAACGTTCCTCCAGGCCTTCCTGTCCTCTACCATCCTCTGGAGTCCATTTAAGCTCACACCTACTGCTTCAGTGACCATCCAGCCACCTCATTCTCTGTCGTCCCCTTCTTTTGCCCTCAATCTTTCCCAGCAATATTTCCCATTTCCAGACTTCCGGAACTTCCAGTAGGCCCATTTTTCACCCTCCCCAGGCTCCGGAGGCTTTCCCTGAGCCTGTGGGAGGGCAAAAACAGCCTCTCCCAGGCTCCGGAGGCCGGAAATAGGCCTGTTTCTGCACTTCTGGAATGCTGCACCACTCACCCCATGCTCCCCCGCCCCCCACGTATGCATGCACGACCCCCGCATGTGCCTTGCCCTCTGCACATCCCGAAAATCAGCTGGCCAGTGGGAGGAACATGCGCATGCACAGTGGACCTGAGCTGGGCGGTGACTCACATGCCCGCTGAGAGGGCTCTGTGTGCCAGCTGTGGCACGTGTGCCATAGGTTCGCCATCACGGGTTTAGGTTGAGTCATGTTTTATTTCAATTTAGGAGCTACCTTGAATGCTCATTCATTTCCAAAGAGCTAGTTGTTGGTTCAGTCAGTTCCCTTATTATCAGATGGTCATTGTGATGGCACTTTCATGTGTGGGAGTGTGGAGAGTTAACCCTTCTAGCTCCCTCTCATGACTCCCATTGTTGCTTCTTTTCCATTTGAGATGCTACCATGGATCCACAGTGACTATGCACCATCTCAGACATGTTTTGCATTTGATATTCCATCCCACCCCTCCACTACCAATGCCCTAAACTCTACTTCTACAGTCTCTACTGTTGCAGTCTCTCAAAATTGAGGAAGGTGCCTCTTAACAGGATGTGATAATTTTTCCTATGTGACAAATTTTCTCCCTATTTGTCTTTTGGTAGAGAAAGAGGAAGATTCTCCATCTCTCATTTCTAGTCAGAACTGCAAGGCATCTAAGGTTACTTCTCTTGCAGAATTATGTACTAGAAAAATGTGTACTTATCAGCTATATTAACAATTAAGGAACCAGTTCAGCATTAAAATGATGATGAGGAAAGGAGATAGGAAAATGTCCTGCCAGAAAAAAGGCCCTGTATACATAAACACACAATATATATAAAACAAAATGAAATTTACGGTTACAAGCCAGTAGCTAAGACATCATATTTTAATCATCTCAACTCACTACATTTTCCAAGGCAGGTACTCCTTCTGATTTACTAGTCCTTATTCCAGGCAGAACTAGAGTGGCAGGTTCTTCTCTTGTAGAAGCCAGCCAGGGGAGATTCCTTTCTCTTGTGTGATGGAAGAGAAAGAACCCAGGCTAGATAGAGAGGATCCCTTTTAAAATCACATGTCAAAAAGAGAGAAAATCTTAGTTACTTTTAAAAAAATGAACTTGCTGGGCTTTGCTGGATCTCTGCCCACTCTTAAAATTGACTTGCCTTCACTTCAGACATCATTTATTCCAGGAGTATATTGGAAGCCATAAATATATTTATTGTCTATAAGGCGGCTTTATTGTGGAACCAACATTGGAATACCTCCAGCAGGATCCTGAATGCCAAGAATGTATTTTTGATAGCAGGTTAAAGATGCAAACATGGAATTAGTGGCCCATGTGTAGTCTGTGGATTGTCTATCATTGCTTTAAGATGGTAGTTCCAATCTTCCAATTTTATTAAGGCCCAACTATAAAGAAAAATAGCTAAAGGCTGAATAATTACTTTTAAATCAGTGCAGTTTCAAAAAATACTTTACAAAACTTCATGAAAATTTTCTGCAGTTCAGTGCTACTCACTTACTGTATAACTAGTTTAATTCTACCTAACTATGTAATTGCTCAAAAACTAAGTGAATTCAGTCATAAAGAACTATGCCATGTTATTCTTTCAGCCATATATAATCTTCAAGAAATAAAATAAAAGCTAGATCCCCCTGGATTTCAGTCTTTTCTAGGAAAAAAAAGATTAGGCTTACATGGAAATTATAGATCTCCATTTCACCCCCTCTGATTGCGTAGGAACAATCCCCTGAGGAAGGGTAAGTGGGGGAAACCATCAAGAGAGATTCTAGCTTCTGGATCATCCAAGTAGAAGATTTTTGTTCTAAATACATCACCTCTGACAAGCATTTCTCCGAATGTTGGAAAAAGGAACATTAGAACATAACAAAACAAAACTGGTGTCATCTTTCATAATCTTTTTCTCAACAAATCAAAGGCTATTTTCCAATTTTCAGAGGAAAAGAACCCCGTCTTCCTTTAAGGAATAAAATAAATGGTTTGATAATAGCCTCGGGCACAGGTGTCAAACTCATGTTGTCATGGCAGTGTCATGTGATGTATCATGATTTTTTTCCCCCTTTGCTAAACCGGGCATGGGCTTGGCCAGCGTGTGATGCATCCAGCCCGTGGGCTGGGAGTTTGACAGCCCTGGCCTAAGGCATCAATCTTCAATTACTGAATGAAGTGGAAAATATAATGTCCCTCTGCCACCCCCTATTCCCCAACACCTGGTTTCTAGTAAAATTCCAGGTCTCAGTATTTGGCTGTAAGACTAGAAGATTAAGGAGCCATTTTTAAACCTTGTACTCCAATGCTGGGGTGAAATAGCAGGATGCTTCTTTTTTTTCCCTTAAATTAAAATAACATTTGCGTTGGAAAAAAATATACATTAAAGTGATCTTTTACAGTGGTGATGTCAAACTTGCAGTCTTCAGTCCGGATGCATTATATGCTGGCCACGCTGGTCCCCCACATCCAGTTGAAGGGGAAGAAAGTCGTGATACGTCACTTGATGACACAAGTTTGACACCCCTGTTTTACAGGGTCTCAAACAGGTATACATGATTGTCTTTTCAATTTAATCATCAGAATTATTTGAAGCAGGATAATCTGGGAGACTGTTATTAGTGGTTCATATATCTCACTAAACTATAATGTCCTTTGCTTAGGAGTGTATTATGTGAATTGTGATAACTATGGTTCATTCCACAAACAATAATTTAATGTGTGTCAACAGATTCTGAATCAGCTTGGTTCTTTTGAGTTCCAGGAAAATGAAGTTTTTAGCTTTTAATCATGACTTATTTAACTGCTGGTCTATAAAAAGCAGATATCACTTAGTAAGTCATAAAGCAGCTAGTCTTCTCCTACCTATTTCCACTAATATGTTGTAAGCACCTTCCAGAATATCCAGTTAGACTTGTCCTTTTATCTGACAAAAATGGATACTAATGATAGTAAATATGTCAGAAAAAGGGACATTAAGCTTGGTAGTACCTTCAAGCTTATGCAATTTAATTAGACTTTGTTTGTGTTATGGGCACAGACTAACAGAGCTCTTCCCCCACTTCCACTAATCAATGTCACAATTTTAAGTACTTGATGTACTGTGTGCTAGAAGACCTTATACTACTTTGTAAAGCTAACCTATGCGTGTTTATTTCCTGGGGAGCAAGTTTTATCATCATGTACACAGTGTGATCCATATTAAGATTAATTGGGATTAGCCTTTATCCACCAGAAAACTGTTTGATTTTGCTCAAAGGCAATTAATTCTCTTTCATCCAGGAGGCCCTCTTGCAGCAACCCTCCAGATACACGTAGTCCTCGACCTACAACAGTTTGTTTAGTGACCGTTCAAAATCACAATGGCACCAAAAAAAGTAACATGACCATTTTTCGCACTTACGACCTTTGTAGCATTCCCTATGATCATGTGATCAAAATTCAGATCCTTGGCAGCAGGTTCATATTTATGACCGTTACTGTGTCCCAAGGTCATGTGATCCCCTTCTGCAACCTTTTGACAGGGCAAAATCAATTTGACAGGCCAGATTCACTTAACAATTATGTTGCTATTTTGCTAGTCAACTATGTTGACTATAATGATTCATTAAACAACTGTAGGAAAAAAGGTCGTAAAATGGGGCAAAATCACTGGTGAAATCCACATTTTTTTACTACCTATTCCCCTTTTCTAATTAATACTATAAATTTTAATTTGTTTTAAATTTTGGGGGTTTTAATATTTCTATGGCCAAATTTATTTAATTGGATTTTAGTGGGTTTTAAACGTTATATTTATATGTTTTATTTATGGCTGTTCACCGCCCGAGTCCTTCGGGAGGAGGGCGGCATACAAATTAAATAAACTTCAAAACTAAACTACTGGTTCTGTGGGCGTGGCTTGGTGGGCATGTTGTGGCTTGGTGGGTGTGACAGGTGAAGGATACTGCAAAATCTCCATTCCCACCCCACTCCAGGGGAAGGATACTGCAAAATCCCCACTTCTGGAGGAAGGATATTGCAAAATCTCCATTCCCACCCCACTCTGGGGCCAGCCAGAGGTAGTATTTGTTGGTTCTCTGAACTACTCAAAATTTCTGCTACCGGTTCTCCAGAACCTGTCAGAATCTGTTGGATTTCAACCCTGGGCAAAACTCATTTAAATGTCTCACTTAGCAACCAAACTTTTGGGCTCAATTGTGGTCATAAATCAAGGATTATCTGTATTCCTGACCTACAGATACTGTATTGTTCACCGCCAGGCTTTCTAGAACCACCAGGAATCGAATTCGCCCAGTATTAGGGAAACTAGAGATTACCTTGTCCCAAAGGTGCTCCCCCCCCTTTTTTTTTTCCAAGAGGCAACTGGACTCCCTAACCCTAACCCTAACCCTTGCAAGGATTGGGGAGAATATGCCCCATTTCATTCAATGCCAGAAGGATGAAAGAAGGCGAACACCCCAGTCCTCCCCCTGCACAGACCACGCACCCTTTCTCTTCCACCGCTTACGTCGCAAGAGACGTCACAATGCGCATTAACAGTAGAAGCCCTTCACGTTAGGAAGCAGGACCCCGGGGAGGAGTGGGAGGAGACAAAAGGTACCACTAAATAAACTTAATCTGGGTCGCAAAGGGCGGCAGCCCCAGCCACAAACTCCGAGGGATACTGTATAGGTTGCCCAGCTTGCCCTACTCACGCCCTTATTGGCTGCCGTCTCGGAACGCCCCCGGCTTTCTGAGAATCCACCGCACCCGCTTTGTTGTTGTGCCCGCCCGTCGGCGGGTCCCCAAAGGACTCTCTCTCCCCCTCCCACCCACTTCCCCGCCACTCCTCCCGCCAGACTTCTAGGATCCGGACTCCGCCCCGGGCTGGGTGGTGTTACCTACGCAGCAGCCATTAGCCGGGGCTGGCGCTGCTTGTTTATTTGTTTGCTCCCTGGCCAGCTTGAGGAGGGGAGGTTGTCACCACCCCGAGCTCCTCCTCCTCCTCCTCCTCCCCGCCGCAAGCAGCAAAGCACCTCATATAACGTTTCCTCGGCGAGCAGTCGCCGATTAGGCGCAAGGCGATTGGAGGAAGAGCGGAGAGAGCCGGGGAAAGGCGGGTGGCAACCGAGCAGTGGGGAAGGGAAAAAAAAAAGCCGGCGCGGAGGGTGAGGTGAACAAGAGTCCCGGAAGGGCAGGCAACTCCGCCGGTGGCTGGTCTGAGAGCTGCTCCCAGCCTCCTCGTTGCCTTTGCCCGAGCCCGTGGACACTTTGCTGGGTTCGGGCGCTCTCCCGTTCCCAGCCGCGGTCTCGTCTCCCCACCACCACCACTACCACCACCCGCGCCTCTTCCCGAGCGTGCGACTAAGTTGGTGGCGGGGAGGCGAGGAGATGTACCCGCCGGGTTCCACCTGGAATATCTCCTTCGCCGGCTGCGGATTCCTCGGGATCTACCACGTCGGGGTGGCCAGTTGCCTTCAAGAGCATGCCCCCTTCTTGGTGGCGAATGCCAAAAAGATTTATGGCGCTTCGGCCGGAGCCCTGACGGCTACAGCCCTTGTTTCGGGTGCCTGCCTAGGTAAGGGAGCGCGGGGGTCATCTTTCCTACCCGGGTAGGAGGGTGGGGGGAAAGAGTGAATGAAATCCCTTGTTATTTGAGGGGCAGTTTCCCTCTCTGCCCTTTCCTGCTCCTGGACGCTGTCAAGACCACAATCCCGCAGCCCCCAGTCCCCTCCTCATCCAGGATGCGTTGCTATCTCGCGTGTTGGATCGGGAGGGAATCGATTTAAGAAAGATCCCGGTGTACCTTTAGTGCTGAAATATGAAGGGCTTGTGATCCACCAAGCCGGTGCTTTTCCCCCCAAAACCAGATCAACTCAGGAGAGGGGGGCGGGGAAAGGTTTTGCGGAAGGGTGATTTGTTTTAATACTTCGCTCACACTAGCGGCGGTTACACTTGTTATCCTACCCTAGCTTATTATTAAAAGACAAGTTTGGCTGGGTTCGCACTGTGGCATGTTGCACACCACGTAACATATTTGTCCTCGGACTAATAAATCAGAAGTAAGCAAATTATATTTTATACATTATAATTATTAAGAATGGATTGATGAGACTTAATTATTGAGTCAGACCATTGCAATGCCCAGTGCAGTGCTGTATGTTAAAAAGATATTTGCTGTGATTTGATATATGCTATGATTCCTGTTCTTACATGAATCATTGTATTATTTGAGGGAGAGAATGGAATGTATGCATACATTCCTCAGATCTGGTTATGGGACAGGTAGTTATTTTATCTCAAAGGGAGATAGGTGGGAAAGAATAAATGCTCTTCCAAATGTCCAAACTGATTTACTTAGGCTAATGATGGGTTCCTAGTATATGTTGTTGTAGAGTAGACTATTAATGTTCATTGTATTCAGGCTCTAAGGAAACAAATCTATGCCACAAGTGATTACATGATGTTTTCTCCCACAGCACATGATTCCTTGATCTTTGTTAAAGTCAGGAATACAAAAAGATTTCATACTTGTTGTTTTAAATCATTTGAGGGTTGCTTCCAAGCTTTTCCCAGCAGGCAGCAAGAACTAGCCTATATAGATGCTTTCTTTCTTTCAAGGATAGTTTCTTTCTTTCACTTTGCAATTTCTCATTGTAATTTCACTAAACATAAACTAAAGGAGAGCTTTACTTTGCAGTGGTTACGTTAGTAGGAGCTACAAATAGATGATGGAAATTATGTGTTTGTGTATATGGAGTATATAGAGACTATCCTAAAGTGTTCCTAAAGTTTTACTGTTTGCTGTTCAATTCCTTTCTTCACCCTTGATGCTTTCTGCCATGTTTGCCCAGAGAGCCTTGAACCATAATCCTATATATCCTGACATAAACAGTACAAATTTAGTGGATAATTTTAAAAACTTAGATGTCTGCTTACTGGAATTATTCAGTTTTGCAGAGCTGTAGTTCAGGATATATATTGTTCCTGGCACCATGGTATGGCAGAGAGAGGAGAATTTAGGCCTGTTCACCTCCACTTTTTTTCTTAGAAACATCAACATTACATAAACGAGTCTCCAGTTGTCTTCTCTTCCTCTAGTGCCTCCAGGGAAGGGATCAAAAGCATTTGCAGACAAAAAGGAAGATATAAAAAAAAGGCTTCAACCTTCTTCACAACAGAGGAATAAAAATCAAGTAAATTAACTGTGTCTATTAAATTTGGGTAGATATTAATTGACTAACCATAGTTTGCTTTGATTCACACAACGACCAAAGAGGAGAAGTTGAGGTTGTTAGTTAATGTCTGGATGAGACATGGCTATATCAGTCCCATCCACATTGCTTTTGAAAGAACTGGCTACAGTACTTATTTATAGTTAATATTTTTATAGCTCAAAAGCTTATGTTTATATGTCCCTCCTGGTTAGTACTGGCTTCCTGGGAGGTAACATATGGCTGGCTCCAGGGGATTATAAATGGTTCGTTGGGTGAGGGTGACTTTCCTGCTGCCTTGAAAGAGGCGGTGGTGAGGCCTCTCCTCAAGAAGAGGACCCAGCAATGTTGGTAAATTATCATCCGGTCTCCAACCTCCGCTTCCTGGCGAAGGTTGTTGAGAGTGTGGTTGCACAACAGTTCTCCCAGCACTTGGATGAAGCTATGTATCTAAACCCGTTCCAGTCCAGCTTCAGACCCGGGTACAGCACGGAAACGGCATTGGTCGCGTTGGTTGATGATCTCTGGAGGGCTCGGGACAGGGGGTGCTCCTCTGTCCTGGTCCTGTTAGACCTTTCAGCGGCTTTTGATACCATCGACCATGGTATCATGCTGCACCGGTTGGAAGGGTTGGGGGTGGGAGGCCCTGTGTTACAGTGGTTCTCCTCCTTTCTCTCCGACCGGTCGCAGTCGGTGTTGACAGGGGGGGCAGAGGTCAACCCCAAGGCCCCTTATATGTGGGGTGCCACAGGGATCGGTCCTCTCGCCCCTCCTGTTCAACATTTATGTGAAGCCGCTGGGTGAGATCATCCGTGGTTTTGGGGTGAGATACCATCAGTACGCTGATGACACCCAGCTGTACATCTCCACCCCAGACCACCCCAATGATGCCCTTGAAGTGATGTCCCGGTGCCTGGAGGCTGTGCAGATCTGGATGGGGAGGAACAGGCTCAGACTCAATCCATCCAAGACAGAGTGGCTGTGGTTTCCGAAGTCCCGATATAGTCAGCTGGTTCCATTGCTGACTATCGGGGGCGAATCATTGGCCCCCGCAGAGAGGGCACGCAACTTGGGCGTCCTCCTGGACTCACGGCTGTCTTTAGAAGAGCACTTGACAGCCGTGACCGGGAGGATTTTTCATCAGGTTTGCCTGATTCGCCAGTTGCATCCCTTTCTGGATCAGGACTCCTTACCCATGGTCACTCATGCCCTCGTTACCTCCCGCCTGGACTACTGCAATGCTCTCTACATGGGGCTCCCCCTCAGGAGCACCCGGAGGCTCCAGCTGCGCAGAGTGCGGCCGCGCGGGTGGTGATGGGAGCGACTTGGCGCTCTCATGTGGCACCTCTCCTGCGCAAGCTGCACTGGCTCCCAGTGGTCTTCCGGGTGCGCTTCAAGGTATTGGTTACCACCTTTAAAGCGCTCCATGGCTTAGGGCCTGGGTACTTGCGGACCGCCTACTACCACCAATAGCCTCCCACCGACTGGTACGCTCCCATAGAGAGGGGCTCCTCTGGGTGCTGTCGGTCAAACAATGTCGACTGGCGGCCCCCAGGGGAAGAGCCTTCTCTGTAGGGGCACCCACTATCTGGAACGAGCTCCCCCTGGAGATTAGGAGGATCCCAGATCTTCGTGCTTTCCGCCATGAGTTAAAAACTTTTCTGTTCCACCAGGCGGGCCTGGCCTAATTTTCTCCCTTTTCGTAAAAACAATTTTATAATTTTTAATATCTAAATTTGGGGTTTGAATTTTTAAAACTGGGATTTTAAAGAGTTGTGGCTATTGTTTAATCTGATTTTATTTGCTTTTAAATTTTGTTTACATGTTTTTATTTTTGCCTGTTCACCGCCCTGAGTCCCTTCAAATAATAATAAATATATTATTTATATATAAATATAATGAATAATAAAATAAATAAATAATAATAATAATGTTTATATGTCTCTTTTTGCTTTGAGAGAAAGATGAGGTAGATCTAACAAACATTAAATATCTTGGTCAAGAATTCAGCCTTTCTTTTTTATGAAAAGAACAGATTTATTTTGGAGGTTACTGCAAGATCTGTAGCTTGGTTTTTGAGAAGCTTCTTGGTTACATTTCCAGGCAGTATTGTCACCTTCTAAAACAACTGCTTGTGAACTTTTCCCTCTTTCTCCCATGGCCACTGCTATGTTTTGGAATTACAGGATGTTCTATTTTTTTCTTGGATGTAGTTAGCTTCCAACCTGCTGACAAGTTGCCATTTGTCATAGAATGCTCTGGAAGGTTTGATGCTAACGTGTGATCCTTCTAGTGTAATGGGAGGTTTACAAATATAGAACAAAGTATTCTGACTTTGCCTCCCCCCATATTTCTCAATTTGAGAATTATTAAAGGATATGTAAGAAAACATTTCTTTCTTATCGTAAGGGAGAGGTCCAAGTAGGAAATTGGTTCCTTGTATACTTCTATGGGGCCTACTGCAATCCACAGAAAATTTATTCTGAAGTCTTCTGTTGTTTCTCTGTGTTCTAATTTCCTTTGTTATAAAGGAGCTGCAGAAGGGAATCTTGACAAGCACAAAAGCATCTTGAATTCATGATTCCTGAAAAATGCAGAGGAGGGCATTATTCACAATGGCATAAATAATGCCGTTTGACACATTAAATGTATTGTGCAAAACCTCTTCGAGCATAGTGGCTACGGGGTTAATTATTATTGATTTCATACTGTTTTTTCCTACCAGAAAGAGCTTAGAAAAGTTCACAAAATCTGGAATACATATAAAGAGGAAAGCCCAATAAGAATATTGCTTCCTTGGAAATACACATAATCCATAATATCTTGGTGACATTGTGGCCCAGAAGTTAAATTCTGCAGCAAATCCTGCGAGAAAAACCCTGTTTTGGACTTTCCCCTGAAGCTTTATAGTATATGGACCAGCCATATTTATGGTTCAAGAGGAGAGTGTTATTAAATGGGGCAATCACCAAGAAAGTCCTCTCCTGTGGGCCAAGCCCATAGATAAAACTGTGAGCAAGGCCTGTCCATCTGATTTAATCCATGGTATTGGAATTGATCTTTTAAGGATTTAGCCAGTAATGCAGCCCTGAAGTGCACCCCCCCACCCTCATAGGCAGTCTGTGCCTATGAGTTTTAAGAATTGATGTAACATGGTGTCCCTTAGCAGCCCCATTTACTGTACCTATTTAGCAGATTGCATCATTTTGTAACTTCTGAATTATCTAAGACAGACCCAGTAAAGCAAGTTACAATAATCCAGTTAATAAGATTATGAGGGCAGGAGTTTTGGTGGTTAACCTAGCTCGGCCTAGGTAGAAACAGTTATCTAACTCTTTTTATTGGCTTCGGCAAGCCATACTAATTTTAATATTTAATATATTATATTATGATATTTACCTGCATCTACATTTCTAGAGAAAGATTGTTCAGCCTGAAATGTCAGATGTGACCTACTTTATTCACCAGAAAGCATGTTGCACTGTGATAGGCAAGTGATTTCATTGATCGTTATGATATCCATGTCATCATCTTAATCATGATTATACTTTGTTATTGCTCAATTTACAAAGATGACAGGTGAACTCCTGTTGCCTTTGATGGGAATGGAGGGTCTCAGGTCTGATATGGAGGAGTTTCTCAGAACTGAGAAGAATCTGTTTACCTGTTTCCTATCTCCTCCACCTGTCAGGACTGAGTGCAAGTGCTGAGCAAGCAGAGGGTGGAAACTTGTCAAAACAGCCTCAGCTGTTCAATATCTAGGAAATATCAGGTCTAGGGAGTTTTCTTCTCCAGAATTGCTTATTCATCCTGGTTGAACTATTGAAGCTTGTGAAAAAGGAGACGGAATTAGCCTTTGCAAATAGGAATGGCTTACGTCAGGGATGTCCAACCTTGGCAACTTTAAAACTTGTGGATTTCAACTCCCAGAATTCCCCAGCTAGCCAATTCTGGGAATTGAAGTCAACAAGACGCCAAGGTTGGACACCCCTAGTTTACATGATGTACCATTAATGCAGAACTGGAAACATTCTTACATGGCTCCTCTGTGGTTGATATTTTCACCCTCTCCAAGCCTTGTTCTGTATATTTAAATTTTTAATATGTTAGTATTTAATAATTATTTTTATAAAGATTGTTTTTTAATATTGTTTTATTAATTGTATGTCACCCAGAGTTGCCTTTTGTGAGATGGGCAGTTGAATACATTTGATAGATAAATAATTAAATGTAGCAATCTCATATGCTGCAGTACTGCTTAAAATAATGAGGAATGTGTATGTATATCCCATTGCCCATATGAACTACAACTTCTGTCATTCCCAGGGTGTTAGGTTGCTGCAGGTGATTAGAGATGTAACTCGTAATGTTATCTAAAAGCATTAGATTGGAGTGCGACATTAAATACAATACTCATAAATCAGGGGCAGGTTTCAAAACCTGTTGCTACTGGTTCACTTGTGGGCGCGTGGGCACTCATGCGCGCGCGCAACATTTCTGTGCATGCGCAGAAGCGTCTGGGCAGGTGGGCAGAGCCTCCCACTGCCGCTGCTAATGGTTTACCCAATCTGGGTGAACCCTAGCAACCCACCACTGTCACAAATGTATTTTTTAAGAGCACGTGGCACCTGAACTGAATGTGGTGAGATTTGAAGTTGTTATTGTTGTTTTCCTAGTATTGTGTAACGAAGATGTAGTGTCTGCTTGTTTTTGTATTGCACATTTCTGGTTTACAAGGAAGCTGTCAATATATGATGTAGCAATGGCAGTGTCAATCATTTTGAGGAAGAGTCTGACTGTCCCAAGATCACCCACTCAGGTTTCTGTGCCTGAGGGGAATTAGAATCTGTAACTCCTCACTCCTAGTCCAACAATTTACACTGCACTGTCTTTAATGAGAGCTTTACTTGCATGTTTTTGAGATGCTGCAATAAAAGGAAATGTATTTTCAATTTTAATGGTGGAAGGAAATTCATAATTAAGATGAAGCACAGATGGTAAAACTATCTGTTATTCGCTTTGTATTTCCATAGGTACACTTTGCTTAAGTCTATCTCTTGAATGTAGGTCCCCCCCCATCAGAATATGTTTTTTATGAATGTGAGGAAATGTTCTGGATATTTAAAATTCATAAGCAGTGGATGAAATTAATGGCAACTGTAGCTGAAAAACCCTGCTAGTTGATCCTCATGATGTGCATCATACTGTATAAACAAGGTGTTAAAATATGTTAAAATATAGCAGAGGGCATCAGTGTGGAATTAGCCCTTTGACTATGCTTCTGTGGTTGTAAGAAAAAGAGAATATGTGTGCATTAGGACCTAGTAAAGATAGGCAAGTGTAAATCAAAGATTTACCTGATTAAAGTAATGATTGAGTTCATAGCTGCATAATTAAAGGAATAGCAGTGTTCATAGCTGTATGAAGCTAAGGTTTGTCCTAACTCACAGCTGGCACTAAGCTAAAACCAAATAACATTTATGATATGTGACCCATATTTCCAGAAGGTATAAGATTGGGCTTGTTTTTGATGTCTTTGGACTTTTAAAATATTGAATAGGTTCCTTGTGAGAGGTATAAGACTCTGATTTTCTACTGAAAATCAGGGAGAAATTGCATCACTGCATTCAGTAGTTTGGTTGAGCAGTCTGCTGTACTCATAGAGTAACCACCCTTCTTGGAAAAAATAAATATATAATTCATAATCTTGAAAATTAATTATTGTGGTGCAGAAAAGATTATTAGACAAGATTGTTAAAACTAGCTACCATAGTGCTGGAATATAATTCTCAGCACAAGACAAAATTACTTATAGAAATTAAGCAAGTTTTATCTCCTCAGAAAATATGAGTATGTCTGCAGAATTAATCTCTTTCTCCTGAGAATAAAACAAAAAATGCAGAGCTACAAATAGTTTTCATATTTTTAAATACTGAATAATGGAGACTTAAAATACCTCTTATGCTTCTTGCATATCTTTTGTCCTATCTAAACTTTTATTTGGCAGGCTGAGGACATTTCCACACAGCTTTCAGTTTTATCTTCCTAAGCTCTCAGTTTTGTTCCACTCTTTCAGCCATTTTCATTTGAGGTGTTCCTCCAAAAGATGAGTAACATTATTTACACAATTGCCCAACACGAAGAAATATGTGGCAGGGATAAACTGCTAGATGTTTAGAAACAGAGCTCTGAAAGCTTAGCCAGAATAGACAATGGTTGCAAACTTTGTAAAACACCAGATTGTCTATTCCCAGTCTATGAACTGGATTTACCACATTAAAGTATCATAAAGTAGATGGTTTGGGCTCATGACAAGCTTATAGGATTCAGCTCCTTGTATCAGTTCAAGAGCACTTGTGCATGTGTGCTGATGTGTGCCAAATTCTTGCTCCTTCTGTTTGCTGGTTGATGGGCAATTCAGTTGCAAATATAACCATAATACACTGATGAGGAATAATCCCTTTTCTAAAGGACCATGTGTGATCAGGTCCTGTTTGACGAAAAAGCACTTACTGTACAACCAGACATTGTCAAGAAGTTATTTGAGGGAATCTCACCAGCCTTCTTAAGATTTTTAATCTTTGGTGGTCAGCAAAAGCATTAAAGCATGTAAGGACATTCTCAGTAGTGAGAATTCATGCACATATGGCCTCTACACCCTGCAATAGAGAAGGCTGCATATTTGCTTGGTATGATAAAGTTGTTTGACATTCCACAGATATTTACTTAGGAGAGCGTAAGGAAGATTTTATTAGTGTCTTCTTCAAGACCTTTTGTTCCAGTCTTGATCCAGGACTCAGTATTGGCTACTCTATGATCAGGTCTATATCATTAGATGATAAGGAAGCAATTTTCCATGTGACCACCAGATTTGATGGGAGACCCTCTCATACGGCTGGTATTAGCTGTGCTTTTTTGCTCTGGTTATTTGAGGCTAACAATTATTATCACCCTCTCCTTAAAAGGGTATTTTTGGTGCTTTTAGAGAACTTCCAAAAAATACCAATGCAGTCAGTCCAAAATGCTTTACTTTGAAATTTAGCAAGATTCACTGACTTGGAAAGGCCTAGCGATGAAGTATGCTTAAGAACTGCAGTTTTAATTAAGAACTGTTAGGAAGGGGGGAAATTCAACTGGATTTATTTCTGAGCAGAACATTTGGTTAGCCTTGGGTGAAATAAATGGGACTTTTGGGTGAATCTTAGTTTTCCTACCTGACACTGTAAAGTGGAAATGAGAAATTGGAAAGATTTAATAAACTCTCAGTTGTAACAGGTTACTTTCAACTTGTGAAACATGATTGTGTCTGGGAAGCAATTTTGTATGTGGTTCTTTTGCTTTCTTCCACAAATTATGGCAGTTTCCTATCCAATTTTTATTTTTTTTTACCCTATGTGTTTCTGTGTGTGCCGTTATAAAGAAAATTATATGCTGGCTTTTCTTAAAATGAATTTAAGGTAGTTTTCAACAACAGAGCCTATGAGCAAGGCTGGCATAAATGCAATGTAATCTTGGAAATACCCAAAGCAATTTTCATAGACATTGTTCAGCATACATTTTGAGAACTTCTGCAAAATAAGAGTGGAACCACTAAAGAGCAATGCCTTGTTTGTCCCCACCCAAACTTCCTGTCTTATGGATATGAAGGAACAACATTGTACTTCCTGAACTTTGCTGTCATAGTAAAGGTATCAGTATTGTACAGTTCTTTTTTTCTTACAAACCACACACAAAAAGCAGATCAAAATGAATTGAGAAAAAGTGGATTTCCAAGAACACCTCAAGCTTGATAGGTCTTTCCTTAATCAATTTCAAGAATACCATACTAGTGTAAGAATCCACTTGTCTACTCAAAATTAGAAGATTAAAAACTGGGTTATGACTTCACTGTTGGCAATTCAGCTTCAGTAACCCAGCACTACTGGGTCAAAGTTAAACTATAATCCGTAGGACATAACGTGTAAGTGTAAGCACTTTATGTAAGGGCAAAGAGGACTGAATTCCAGAGGGAGTGAAAGTTGATATATGAAACAAGCTAGCAGAGTTGATTGTGCCAAGAAATATGTCTGTTTGGTTTCCACCAGCAATTCTTATTCTAGTACTACAGCAATTCTTACTGCAATATTTACACTTAGATCTGTGACGGCAGCTCATTGTTTAATTATCTCCTGTTCTAGATATGTAGGATGAGATAGAAACAGATAGAATTTTTAAGCCCAACATGGAACTAACTAAAGCTTGTTATAATTTTAAATGTCTATCGCTTCAAATATTGTACCCGTCCATGTATCACTGTGTTTTAAAAAACTTTGGAATATAGTATGCCAAGAACAAGTATTGAAAGAGGATGCTAGTTATAGAGAATATAAAAAGAGACCTTTAGAATTAGTCTAAAGGTTCATCTGATCTAACGTGCAGCTCGCCAGCCAAGTCATTCCAGAGACCCATTTGGCACCAGATTTCTGCTGTTGGGACAGAGCCTATAATTGAATTATGCCTCTTTTTAAAGAGGATTATTTTATTAGTCTTTTTAAAAACTTGTGACAAAAAGAAATGTAAACAGAGGGTACTATCTTTACTTCACTGCTATGGATTGGCTTAAAATGGGATCCTGGATTTCAAGTTGCTAAAAACGCAAACATCAAGTAGTCTTCTTGATTGTACCACTGAACTTTCTCTAAAAAGTCCCAGACACACTTCTTCTTCTCTTGTGTATACTGGAAGAAGCTTTGGGCTGCCTTAGATAAGTGTTATCTTTCAAGGCAGCAGCTGGGAAACGTTTCTGAAAGTGCTTATACATTGGCAGATGGATAGCACAAGAGACTGGGCAGGGTATTTACTGAAGCATGCATTTTCCTTTATGATAAATCATGTACATTGGTCTATAAGCATGTAATCAAATAAATGTTATCAAAAAGCAATACATGATTCACTCGTATCTTTGGCAAGATGATGTGGCATGGCCTAGCAGTAAAAGTCTCTATTCCAGAGATAGCAGCTTTTTAGGCCTTGCCATTGAGAAAGAAGTTTATTTTGGATTTAAGATCACAATGCAATCCAGTCATTATCCATTTTAAAGTATGGTTTATGTCTTCTGGAATACTAAACCAAGCGTGACTGGTAGAACAAACCACTGTGAAGAAAATCATGTGTCAGCATGATGATGAACCAAATCAGTCCCTCCTACGTATATATATTCTGTATTGAAGAGGAGACTTCTGAGTTGTAATGCAAGGACTCTGAACTTATTTCTTAATGGCTATTACATGCCATGAAAAAAATGGCCATTGAGTACAAATATTCCCATTCATCTAAAATTAATGTAATGAATGAAACCTAGGTTCATTAAAAAAATTCTTGTGCAATGCACAGTCATAACAGCTAGGTTTATATATTAAGCTAGATCATGGTTTATTTTAGACATTTATTGAATAGATCATAAAATAATAAACTGGTTCACATGATACCAAGCCATACTTTACAAACCATGATGATTTAATATGGGTGAATTTAATGCTGATCAGTTTTGCCAAAACTGCAGAGTTAAGATAGTGAGTGGATGTATAAAGGGTGGGTTTCATTTTCCACTATCATAAAATTCTGCCTCACTGATTTCTTGATTCACATTTTTAAAGCCCTCCACACCACTGGATTACCTCATCCATGACTACACCTTGCCAGAATAGAATCGACCTGCCTGGTCTGATCATCCTGAGAGGGCCTGTTTGCAAGTCCCACCCATCCCTTCTAAAGAATATGGGGCAGTGTTTCTCAATCTCGGCAGTTTTACAATATGTGGACATCAACTCCCAGAATTCTCCAGCCAGCATGGTGGCTCAGGAAGTCTGGGAGTTGAAGTCCACATATCTTAAAGTTGCCAAGATTGACAAACACTGACATAAGATGTACTTCCCAGTAGTAGCTTCCTCTCTCCCTCCTTCCCAATAGATATGTGCAGATCTACTTTTCATAAGCAAGTTCATGAATAGGGAATCTCATGGTGCTTGGTTTTGGTAGATTTTTTAATTGTAATATTTGTTCATTTTAATTGTACCATTGTTTTATTTGCTGCCCACAATCTATTTGGAGTAGGGCAGCCTAGCAATATTGTTAAATAAATAAACACAACATTATGTAAACTCAGCATTGTAGCTTATTCAATACACCATTGTTTAAAGAATGTTTAACAGAGTATCTGAAGCCATCCAAAGTTTGAATGGCAATTATTAGCCCTTAGTATAAAAGAACTGGCCAAGGTAACATTAACTGATTTGCATAAATGTCTCATTATAAGAGATTTCTGTATCACTTTTAGCCAAATACAATCCAACAGTAGGGTATTGTATCTTGTGTAAATTAGGACAGTGTGAAAAGCTAATTAAACTCATTAGACACTTTTTCTTGATTGGCTACTGTTCGTTCATAATGAACTCTAAGATTTGAGCTTCCTGTGTATTTTGTGTAGCCATTATTCAGATCCTTTCATCTGAGGGTTTGAATGAAAGGTAATGTTTCCAATATTATAGGTTACCCACAAATGCTTTAGAGCTCTGACATGTTTTTTAGCATTTCTTTCACTTCAGTTGACAGAAAGTTGCTGTGAGAAAACATGTTTTTACCGTTTATGAAATTAAAGCTTCCAGTGTGTACTTGTCAGTGTCTTTTAAACAATGCACCATAATTGATGTTTTTTAACTATTGAAGAAATTTATCCAGTTCAAATTCACCTACAAATTGATGATGATTATGTTGATAGGATTACTGTTTATTGCTGAGCCAAAAATATACAGATTGTAAACTGTGAGGGGTGGATTTGTGTGACTCAAGAAGAAAATGGATGATCTCTGACAGCAACTGATGAGTTTCACGTATGACAAAAGTTGATGAACTGACTAAAGATAGTTAGAATTCATTGAAAGGGAAATTGCTGTCAATCTTGGCATTTCCCAGAAATGTGTTACATCCATTAGTCTGTGTCCCGCACTTTGGAGTGTAGAGAATAGGTCCTGACTCCTGACCTTCTGTGTAACATCCTTTCAGGTATTTGAAGGATATGATCAATCCAGAGAGCCAGTTTGGTGTGTTGTGTTGGCCTAGAAACCAGAAGTTTTAGTCCTGCCTTAGACATGAATGTCAGCTGGTTAGCTTCAGGCCAGTCACTCATATGGTGGCTGTTGTGGGGAAAATAGGAGAAGGAAGGAATGTTATGTATGTTTATAATCTTGAGTTACTTATAAAGTAATAAGAATAAAAACAGTGCAGAACTACTGTATCCATTGATTTAGAAACTACTGTTTATGTAGTTACTACTCTACCTTTTCATTTAAAGATGCCCTGAATATAACTTTTTATGATGAAAGAGGCCAATGATTTAGATTGATTTTAGTTGTTCTTTTTTCCCAACAAATATATTGTCTTGCATCATAACAAATATTTGGTTACCCTGTGTTCACAGAGGGCAGCAAAACCAAACCAAAAGGAAAAGGGTGCTATGACAAACTGGCACTGTGAATATTTATTTATTGGTTCGATTTATATTCCGGAGACTCAGGGTGGCTTACAATGCGTTAAGCAATAGCCTTCATACTTTCGTATATATCTGCTTAATAGGGCTTTCGCCCCCCCACCCCCACCCCCAAGCGGTGTTCTTTTTTATACAAAGTCAGCTTATTGCCCCCACAATCTGGGTTCTCATTTTATTTACCTCAAAAGGATGGAAGGCTGAGTCAACCTTGAGCCTGGTGAGATTTGAACTTGCAGTAATTGCAGGCAGCTGGTGTTATTTAACAGTACTTTAGTCAGCTGCGCCACCAAGACTCTTTTTATCTTGGTTTATATTCACTGAGTTCTCTTTATCATGCAATAATGCCAGTTGCAAAATCATAATGTAGAATGAATAACTGAAATGTTCCATCTCTCCCATCCATATAGATCTAGACCATTTCAGCTTGCTCCAAGGCTACCCTGACTTTTTCAGTGATAAAATTTTTGTGGCTTGGGCACATGGACAACCTAAGAAACATTAAATCAGGGCTTCAGACATCAGTATTTCCTCAAGTGTCCTTTATGCCTATGTCATTTAACTGCTGCTTTATACACAGGCATGATTAAATCTTCTTGTTGCAAGTCTTTGGTCATTCTGGCCTTTTCAACAGATAGCCATCACTACTTGCACTAATCTGCATCACTAATTGCAACAGATAGCCATCACTACTGTGATTTGTTTTGAAAAGAGCAAACTATTTGTTATGGCATTACTACAAAGCTCATAATTGAGCTATGATTAAGCAAAACATGACTTAGTGCAACATGTTCTCATCACAAACAGGTATTGCAGTGTTTGGTGTTACAGTAGTTTTAGTCTATTATACTGAAAAGAAGTTGTGTGGCTCTAACTCTGGAGCTTCGTTCCAAACTCATTGACTGCTTTATGAAGTTTCAGATTGTTCATTGACTTGCAAATATTTATTATACAAAAATAAAATAAGACTTTCATCAATAGTACTATGAATAATAACAGAAAGAATACAATAATGGGTAACAATGACTTCACAAAAATTGGTGGTTTATAAAATTTGGAAAAATACAAGATTTAACATTGTTTTTACTGAAATTGATGATATAATTAATGGAAAGGATACATCTGATGAGCATCCACAAGGGTACTGATACTTGGTTGGAGATTGGTCAGATGGGAGATGAACAGGAATACTACACGGTATCCTTCCTAAAACAGGGGAGATGATAGAGACAAGGGAGGGTGAAAGGTCTCAGTGCAAAACATGCCGGTAAATGACACACAGTGCTGGTAAATGAGGCCAGTAACACAGAGATGATAGAGACAACTCAAGGCCACTCTCACAGGTATACTAACCCTGGGTAAACTATTTTGCCACTCATTTCACCTTCAGGACTAGGGACTGCCATGGAGCACTGTAAGGTCCCCAAAGATTAATGAACTCCAGTCAATTTTACATTATTTACTGACCTGTTGACTCCCAGACATTTATCAACCCTTTGGAAAGTCAACCTTGGTGGTCAGTAATGACTTATTTTGAGTATCCGTGTTGTAAATGGATCCACTTATTTAGTTGCATAAGATGTTACACTGTATTTGTTGGTGTATAGTTTTTTGTAACTTTTAAACAAGAAGATAAAAACTAATGCAAACTAATATAAAGTAAGAAAGAAACAATGAAAAAGACCCCCCCCAAAAAAGTTGAAGAAAAATAGAAACAAAAAAAGATAAAGAAGTTATTCACGACAGTTCTAAGTAGAAATGTTACATTGTATGTGTGCATCTGTGTTTGACAGAGGAATTTTACACACCACAACAACAACCCTGTGAGGTGGGTTGAGCCGAAAGAGAAGAGGGACTGGCCACCTGAAGTGGGACTAGGTGAATTCTAGGCCTAGTTTCAAGGCTAGCACCTTACAGATGCTGCACAGTGAAAGCTGTCAGTTCGTTAGACATGCTCAGTTGCATCGTATTTCTTTTTCCCAGATATTAACTCATTTGCAGATAGCATAGAATTCTTGAAATCCCTTGCTAGGCTGAAGTTGCTTTGCCCAGATAACATTTGGGTTAGTTTCTGTGGGAACAAAGAAATGCAAAGATGGCTCCGGGCCAGGCTTTCTAAGAACTCTCTTTCATAGAACTCTATCTTTCCATAGAGGAATATTTGCACAGGGTTATTTTTTTATTTAAAAATAATTCTCCACATAACAAAGGCAATCTGCATGTTGGATTTACAAAGAGTTGTATATGCCCCAGCCTCCCAACCTCTTTTTTTCTGTATTAGAAAAGAAAAGAACATTCTCCCATCGCCTTCTTCCCTGGCTTATGGGCTTGAGAAGCACAGGAAAACCTCAAGGGAGAAAACAAGAACAATTTCGAACATCCCATACTATTTGACCACAGCAAGAGAGACACATCCTTTTAAAACAATGAAGTAGGAATCAGCTCCTGTAAAGGGAGGTTTTTTCTCAGGTATCAAGTTATGCGCTTCTTTTCCCCCCTCCTACTTAGAATGGTTTTTGTTTAGTTCAATTTTTTTCCCCAGATTGAGGCAGGTCTTTCTATGGGAGGTTCAGATTCCTGATGATAAAATTACCTTTGTTGACCTAGGCATGAGATGGGAAGTCAGATTTATTTTCTTTTTCCACTAGAAACATAAGTTCCCACAACTAAAGCACTTGCAGAAGGTACGTTCACCTCTTTTTTAAAGCCCAAGAACTTGTTTACAGGACCAGATTGAACATTGGTCTGATCCTACTGCAGTTGCCCCAAAGGTCTATGACAGCGATCCCCAACCTTTTCGGCATCAGGGACCAATTTCATGGAAGGCAATTTTCCAAGAACTGAGTGGGGCGGCGGGGGGGGGGGGGGGAGGATGTGCAATCTACATCCCTTGGATGCACAGTTTACAGCAGGGTTTCCACTTCTACAAGAATCTGATCTGAGGTGCCATTGAGGCAGTGATGCTAGTGTTGGGGAATGGCTGCAAATACAGATGAAGCTTTGCTGGCTTGCCCACTGTGGCCTGGCATCTAACAGGCCTCTCAAGACTGGTAGTAGTCTGTGACCCAAGGTTTGGGGACCCCTGACCTATGAGATTCTTGGGGGCGGGGGTTATATTCTACCCTGCCAATTATTGCTGCCTTCTCCTAGAACAGGCTGCGGCCTTGAGGCATTTGGAACCAGGCCATGGAAGTGGCAGGCACGCATGCATCTCCACTTGCGAGAGAAGCGGGCAAGCGTGTGCACGCACACTCCATTTAATTGAGTAATGTAGCCACTGCATTTTAACCTAGTAATCTTAAGAGTGATAAAGAGCTAGCTAATTTAAATAGCAAGGAAGGCAAAAACCTTCATCTCTTACTTAATGTGTTGATTATTCTGGACTTTATTCTAGATCCTGGAATCATGGCACTGTCAGTCCATGGAGCTTAAAAACCTCAGTCAACATATGATTTTTAGGTGGTTAAGATCCGTAGGGCATCTTTTCCTAGCACTTGAAGTTAAAAATCATCCTAGAAGACATCCCATTCTAGGCAGTTACACTACAGGGATGTATCCATGAAATCATCAGGACTTGAGTTCAAGTCTAACGAGTCTTCACGTTGTCACAGACATTGATTCATCGTGTTGAGCAAAAACTTATTTAATGGGAGAATCTATCCAGTAGGCAATTACATCCACATAATCCTGTAGCTGCTTTTCCAGCCTGCTGTCCCCTGGATGTTTTAGATTTCAGCTGCCTTGATCTAGAGTGAACATGGCTATCCATATACTTCTTACTATTTTCCTAGGGCTTGTTCTGGATGAGAAATCTGCACAATATCTCATCCTTGTAACTGACAGAAGAGAAGCCTGGGGAATGGATGAACAGGCAAAACTGCCAGTAGTTTCTATTATAGCTACATGCTTATCCTAGCTTGCCTTCCCCTTGTTCCAGGTTCCTTTGAAAAATAGAATGGAAGACTAGCTAATTGGTACTGAAGTAATGTATTTACTGCCTCCCCTGCATTTTATTTCCAGTGGGCATATCTAGAAAAAGGGATAATAACTTCTCGGCAGTGATGGGCAAAGGGAGATACCACAGGAGCCTAGGAATGGAGTGTTTTCAGGGAATGTAGCTTCTGTGTTCAATGCTAACCATTTGTTCCAGTCCCCTTCTTTTTCTCTGCCACAGTGCCTGGTCATCAATCCATAAGACCTTAAGTTCCTAGCTGCTACTACCCACTGTCAAGTTGGCTTATAATAAATCCTCCATCATTTATGATTTGATTAGGGATATTAAGGTCGAGCTGAGGACTTTGTACAGTATCTGCATGATAAAATCACTCAGATTCGGGAAGACTTGGCCGCTGACTGGGTTAGTTCAGACGAGATGACTGAGGCAGGTCTTTAGAGTGTTATCTGGGAGGAGTTTGATCCTGTGGTTCCCGAGGACTTGGACAGGATCTTGGGGCGGCTGAACGCGACCACATATTTATTGGACCCGTGTCCCTCCTGGTTGGTGCTGGCTTCCCGGCAGGTTACACGAGGCTGGCTCCAGGGGATTATTAACGCTTCTCTGAGTGAGGGTGTCCTACCGGCCGCCTTGAAAGAGGCGGTGGTGAGGCCCCTCCTCAAGAAGCCCTCTCTGGATCCAGCTGTTTTGGCTAACTATCGTCCAGTCTCCAACCTTTATTTTATTGTGAAGGTTGTTGAGAGTGTGGTGGCATGGCAGCTTCCCCAGTACCTGGATGAAGCTGTCTATTTAGATCCGCGCCAGTCTGGTTTCAGGCCTGGATACAGCATGGAAACGGCATTGGTCGCATTGGTGGACGATCTTTGGAGGGCTCGGGGTAGGGGTTACTCCTCTATCCTGGTCCTGTTAGACCTCTCAGTGGCTTTTGATACCATCGACCATGGTATCATGTAGCACCGGCTGGAGGGACTAGTAGTGGGGGGCACCGTTTTGCGGTGGTTCTCCTCCTATCTCTCCAACCGGTCGCAATCTGTGTTGACAGGGGGGCAGCGGTTGACCCCAAGGCACCTTGTTTGTGGGGTGCCACAGGGGTCGGTCCTCTTGCTCCTCCTGTTCAACATTTATGTGAAGCCGCTGGGTGAGATCATCTGTGGTTTTGGGGTGGAGTTCCATCAGTTCGCTGATGACACCCAGCTGTACATCTCCACCCCAGACCATCCCAACAATGCCTTGGAAGTGATGTCCCAGTGCCTGGAGGCCGTGCGGGTCTGGATGTGGAGAAACAGGCTTCGACTCAACCCGTCCAAGACCGAGTGGCTGTGGCTTCCGGCATCCCGGTATAGCCAGCTGGTGCCATTGCTGGTTATTGGGGGCGAATCATTGGCCCCCACGGAAAGGGCTCATAACTTGGGCATCCTGCTGGACTCACTGCTGTCTTTAGAAGAGCATACGACGGCCGTGGCCAGGGGGGCTTTCTATCAGGTTCGCCTGATATGCCAGTTGCGCCCCTTTCTAGATCGGGACTCCTTACGCACAGTCACTCAAGCACTCATCACTTCTCGTCTGGACTACTGTAACGCTCTCTACATGGGGCTTCCCTTGGGGTGCAAGAAGGCTCCAACTGGTGCAGAATGCAGCCACGCGGGGGATTATGGGAGCGACGGGGTGCTCCCATGTGACACCTCTCCTGCGTGAGCTGCATTGGCTTCCAGTGGACTTTCGGGTGCGCTTCAAGGTGTTGGTAACCACCTTAAAGTGCTCCATGGCTTAGGGCCGTGGTACTTACGGGACCCTCTTCTGCCACCAGTTGCCTCCCACCGGCCAGTTCACTCCCACAGAGAGGGCCTCCTCAGGGTGCCGTCCACCAGACAATGTCGGCTGGCGACCCCCAGGGGGAGAGCCTTCTCTGTGGTGGTGCCCACCCTCTGGAACGATCTACCCCCAGAGATACAAGTGATCCCAGACCTCCGGACTTTTCGTCGGGCCCTTAAAACTTACTTCTTTCAGTTAGCCGGGCTGGCCTGACTCCATGTGGGCTTTAATGTTTGATATTGATTTTAATTGAAATGTTTTAAATTATGTGCCAAATTTTATAAATTATTTTAAAATTATTTTAACTTTTTGTATACAATTGTTTTTAGTTGGCTGTTCACCGCCCTGAATCCGGAAGGAGAAGGGCGGTATAAAAATTCAATAAATAAATAAATAAATAAATTAGGGAAAGAAGAGGGAGTGTGCTGTCCCACTCACTCACACATACATAAAGGTGGGTTGGTGGGCTCATTAATATTCCCCAGCAATTCCCTTCACTAAAAACTCAGAACTGTCCCAATTAAATCAAGCCAAAAGCAGATCAAGATTAGTCCACAAAGCAATGGCCAATGAGTCCACAAGGCACTTGAAAGTTTCTCAAACCAGATAAATCCACTAGATAAAATTAAATCTACAATACAAGAGGGTGCATGAAGCCAGAAAAGTCCAGAGTTCACAAGGCACGATCCAAACGCATAACAACCAGGAAATACGCCGCTGGAAAATGTACATGTCATTCCTAGCATCACCTCCAGCTGTCTGCTGTGCTAAATAACCAACTTCTGGTGCATCCCATCAAGAAGGGCGAGGCTGCCCCTTCATGAGTGATCAGGCTGAACCTTTGCTGCTCTTGCCTTTTCTCTGCCCTATGTGTTCTCGGAATGAGGTGCAGAAGGTAGTTCCTCATCTTCATCACTAACTGGCTGCAATTGTGTGCTTTTCCCACCTGAAGCCTCAGGGCTGTCCTGCTGCAGCTGTGTTTCAGCCAAATCACTCTCAGCTGGCTGTTTGGAGCCATTGACCAATTCCCCTCCTGAAGTGCCCGAGACTGATTCATCCTTCTCTAAAATGACATCTGGAGAGGCATCTGGGAAAGCATCTGGAGGAGTCATTACAGAGTGCTTGTATCAGAAATTTGACCACCTGGGTTTTAGGTGTGGCATCAGTTGTGACACCAAGGCATGGGCAGGCTATAGCCAATGTATCAAAAAAATCTTTGGAAGTTTCAGAACTGCTGCCCTGCAGATATGGATATAAGACCCTTTTTGAAGTTGGTTCTAAGGGATCAGATGGGATTGCTGCTACTGTACCAACCTGCCTGTTGCATAGCTGCTTTTCTGTCTAAGGTGCTGGATGCCATAGCTGGATTGGCAATAGAGTTCTCCAAGCTTGTGATCTTGGAAACTTACTTTTTCCCCCCTAGGGCATAGAATTGGAAGCAGTCCAGTTGTTTGTGGCCTCCATGGCAAATATGGACCTGCCCTAGATAATTCAAATACCTGACATACGCAAGGGGTAACATGCCAGTTCTGGTTTTTGTCTTGGGCCAGTGGCAATATGATCTGTAATTGGGGGATATTGCTATTACACCCTTGTTATAGATAGATTACTCACTGTTAATCCTGGAGTTGTCTACCCTGTCCTGCAGGAAGGAAGACCTGTTGGATTAGTCGGCCGCAGGTGTATTTTGGATATTAGAAGGAGTTTGTGGTTATTCTTCAGGTATGCTCGCATTCTACAGAGACCTTAGTCAATACCTGAAATGGGCAGCCAATAACAGCCTTAGATTGAATTGGAGACGTGTGGGTGTACTGTCTCTGTGCATCCTGAAGAGCTCTTTGGCATAAGAGCAATCAAATGTTCTCTGCTGTTATTAAGTCTGCAAATTGCCATTCAGTGACCATCTCTCCTGCATAAGGAGAAGCTGAAAGACCTCTGTGAGGATTATTTTTGGCACTTCCTGGACAAAGTCATTTAGATTCATTCTGAGTTGGATGTTAAGTAGGCATATCTAGCATAATAGTTACCTGGGAAGAGTTTGATCTTGAGGAAGTGGACAGGAATCTGTCAGCTTGTCCACCTATGTTTTAGTTTCATGCCCTTCCAGGCTGGTCCAAGGCATCCAGGTGAGCAACATGTAGCTGGATCCATCCGTGGGGTAGTAAAAAAGTGTCTTTGAAAGGGGGAGGGGGCATGGTTCTACAGGCTCTGAAAGAAGTGGTAATTTGCCCCCTTCTCAAAAATTTGGAAATCCTCCTTGGCTGTCCACTCCTGCATGAAGAGCAAGTGGCAGCTGTGGTCAGGATGTTTTTGGTTCCCATTTTTGGGTAGGAAGGCCCTATTCATAATTTACTCATGCCTCAACCACTTGGATTTCTACAATGCCCTTTACATGGGATTGTTTTTGAAGATGCAACTAGTCCAGAATGAAACAGTGGGGATATTAATTAGTATGTGTTGGTACATCAAAGCAAGTTGATATTTATGAACTGTACTGGCTTCCAGGTGTAATTCCAGGTATACAACTTATAGTGGCCTATGTAGCACAAGATTGGGTTATTTGCAGTGCCATCTTTTCCCACATCTTTCTATAAAGTCACATGAAGTAGGCATCTCTGAGGGCACAGTGCCATGTAATGAAACCTAGGAGATGTCCCTTTCTGTTACTTCACCTATACTTTGAAATGAGGTCTCCTCCTCCAGGTTTGGATGGCCTCACCTTTCTTGGCCATAGAACCATAAAAACTAAGCTCTTCTCCAGTGCATTGGCCAGAATTATAGATGATAGGAATGCATTTTTATCACCAGGCTCTCATGCATGGTACTTATTTTTGTTTTTGTTTTGTACAGTGCTTGTTTTTACCTTTATTGTTTGGATTTGGATTTGGATTTGGATTTTCTTTTCTTGATTGTACAGCATGAGGTGTCATTGTGAGAGAGGCAGCATATGCATTTTTAAATGACAAAATAATGGTTAACAGTAGTTTTCAGTACTACATTAATTATTCTAGGTGCTGTCAAAACATTTCTGGGTACAAATATTAGCAGCAATTATATATTTCTTGCTTACAGAGCAAACATCTTCTGCAGTCAATTACTTGGGAACATTTTAATGGTGCATTATGGGAAGAAATCACACAATGTTAAGAATTTGTGTTAAATCACACAACGAATGATTGTGTCATACTCCTGGTAGTACCTTTCGGTGCCTGTGTGTAATATCTTGCTTCATCCCACTTCTCACTCTCAAATTCTTTAAAACAAATTATGATCATTTACCTCTTCTAGGTTTTAATAATTTCAATGGGTTTTGCCTATCCTTTTCAAGGACAGTATCTTCTCCTCTGCAAAATTTATAATTTCAGATTAGCAAATAGGACTTGCATGGGGACACTGGAGCTGTTGGATTAGGAAAGGGTTTTAAATGAAATCTTCTCCTCACTTCTCCTGGGAGAAGCCAATCTCTTTGCCTTTGGGGTACATCCTGCAGACATTATTTCCAAGCTGTGCTTTGGTCGATGTTGTGTACGTCACTGGAACTCTTATTTTTTCTGTCGCTGCCTTTTGCTATTGCAGAAGCAGAGGGAACAGTTCAGTGAAAACAAAGACGGGGTTATGAAAGAGATAATTAGAACAAATGTGAGGTATGTGAAAAGAGGAAGGATATACTAATGTTAAACAGATTGCCAAATAGTGCAGAGAAGGGCCATCAAGTAATTTTGGATAGCCTTGGCACATCTTGTTGGAATAAGATGACACAACCAACTTGGGAAGGTCAGATGATATTTTAGAAAAAGAACAGGTCAGGAATTTTCAAAGTTTACATTGTTTGCGAATGGTTCCTGGATTGTTCGGCGCTCCTGGTTGTGAAGCATGATGAGTTATGAAAAGTGGCATAAAACCTTTGTGTTGAGAAATACGGTAATTTATAGAATGGCTTCTCCTTGCATTACATCCCTAGTATACAACATCATATTGGGCAATCAGACAATCAAGTTGAGAATTTGGCTGCAATCATGTGCATGTCTTAAGCTAATATTAGACCAGACATTCTCTGCAGCACGAGGCTTTTCTAAACCAACCACATGTTTGTTCCCTGGACTGTCCATTTTTAAAACTTATATAATAACCTTTGTACCTCTGCAAAACATTATTATTCAGTAATGTCAGGATCTGATTATCTCAAAGCTTTATTTTTAAGGACAAAAAAAAAATAGAATTTATTTTCTGTGCAGCATTTTCTTCCCTGAATGCACCACCAGTGTAATTACTGCCCATTTTCATTTTCTTGTCCAAAAGAGACAACATTAAAGGCAAAAACCATCAAGGTGCAAAGGGTGGAAGAACTCACTTTAAAATACCATCACGTGTGCTTGAATTTATTTAGAGTTTCCCTCTGGGGTGATTTGCTGCCTTCTATGTGACAAATTTTCAGGCCATTGAAGAATGCAACTGGGTAGGGCTCTATATACCTTGGAAATGATTTGAAAAAGTGGTTTCAACCTGATACAAGTATGGCAGCTCCCTCCTGTTTTAAAGAAGACTTCCTCCACAAGAGGCTGAAAAAAAATACAGCTGCTTTAATGAATGAATTTGTTAAAATTAATTGAAGCCTTAAAGCTGCTGCAACCTCTTTTTCAGGCTCATGTGGAAATCTGGAAAAATTCAAGTGTTTTAAGTTTTCAGCAGGGCAGTACTATCCCTATGCTCTCCTGTGGTTAGAAGCACTTTTGAATCTTTTTTTGAAAAGTGAATAGCTCAACTAATGAATTATGCTTAGGGCAGCATGTAAAAAAATGACTCCCGTATTCAGTTCTTCCTTTTGAAGGGTATTCTGGGTTTAAATATGGCCATGAATTCTGTATGAATGTATGATGTAAAGCAGAAGACTTTTTGAAAATTTGGAGATACGTAGCAAAGATGAAGTGTAAATTATGCACCTTTCATGAATATAACCAGTTTTATAGGATTTTCATATAAATTATATGTGGCAATCTTGGGAGGTAACATTTGGCGATTTTTTGTGGGTTTTTTGTTTTTGCTGCTGTTTGTGTGTTTTCTCACCAATAGAAGACTTGGACCAGAGGTGGATTCTACTTACCTTTACTACCGGTTTGCAATGGGACCGCACGTGTGTGCTTTGCTCTCTTGCACTTGCTTGTGCAGAAACTTCCTGATGACGTCCGGATCAGTGGGCAGAGCCTCCTGCTAGTTTTACTACCGGTTCTTGAGAACCGGTCCGAACCGGGGGCAACCCACCACTGACTTAGACTTAGAAGACTTAGAATAACTTTACTGTCACTTTAGATGTACACTAATCAGCATACATTAAAATGAAATTTCATTCCATACAGCTCACCACCTCCAATATACACTACATAAACATGACAAAAATATAAATACATACATACATACATACAAAATTATGCATATACCCACATATATTATATGACACAGAGAAACAACACAGTCTAGTTCGGATGTATACATGTACATGGCGAGAAAAACGAATCTTGCAAGTTTATCAGACGGATGGCATAGGGAACAAAGCTGTTACAGACTCTGGTAGTCCTGCTAGAAATATTTCAAAACTTCATCCCAGAGGGGAGCAACAGGAACGTCTGTGAAGTGGGTGTGTGAGGTCTTTAACAAGGAGATGGAAACTATTCTTCCCACTTGCACAAACTCGAGCAAACAAAATACAATTTTATATTCCTGTTGGACTGATGAAAGCTTCATATGATTAAATGTCCTCTGTGAAAGGCATCTTGGAATTCCAAGTGAAGCTGGAATGTCCTTGGCTTGAAGTGGCACCCTTTATTCTGCAGTGAAGCATTTCCAAAAAGAGTTACAGATTCCAAAATTTGTTTTTTTTTTTGAAAAAAACATTTTTTATTTTCAAACAAAAAACAAACAAAACGTAAAAACATCATTCCCAATCATTACAGACAGTGTATAGAACAGTTTTCATTGTTTTGTGCTCCTGCAATCTTCATAATATCAATATACAAGCTTATTTCCTAAAAGAAGAGTTTAAAATATTTTATCTTATTGCATTTCATATTTCAAAGCTCATCTCCATGTTTTATTTTCTATCCATTGATAAAACAAACCCCATATCAAGTAATATTGTTTATCTTCCTGATTCCAAAATTTGTATTGTCAGTGGCTACCCAGATAAATTTAATATGCGTATGTGTATGATGATATTTTAATTCTTTTGTTTTCCAAATATTGCCAAAACGTTGTTTCAGTTCAGATTGACCTTTCCTGACAAAGGAGCTTCTGGGTGCTTCAGATTCAATATCTTTCTTCTGATTTAAGTCTCAGGAAATTGTAAAAAGTTGAGCAAGTTTGGTCTAGTGGTTAAGACATCAGGCTAGAAACTAGGAGACTCTGAGTTTTAGTCCCACCTTAACCATGAAAACCAGCTGAGTGGCCTTGGGCTGGTCACATGTCTCTCAGCCCAGCTTACCTCAAAGGTAAGCTGTGAGGCACATAGGAGGAGGAAGTAATATTAAATATGTTTACTCCCTTGAGTTGTTTATAAAAACAATTAAGGTGTAATATAAATAAAAATAATAAATAAAAAGATTTTAGATTAGACCATCTGTGTAGGACAGGGAGTGTGAAATATAAGAAAAGAATCTGTGAGAACCAAGGTTATCTCTCCTGTTGGAACAAACAAACAAATATGGAGATGATGCCCCATAACATTGGAAGAAGAGTGATTAGGTAAATACAAAACTGTATGTTTTTAAAAGTGGTCCACTTGAAATGTAAACCAATTAAAATATTAGGGATACTTATCAAGTTTTTTTTTTAAAAAAATACTAGGTTCCTCCTGCTCCACCATTTTTTTTTGACCTCTTTAACTTTCATTGATAATCCTCTCTGGCATTCTCATATCTCAGCTTGCTGAGCTGATGATCTTTCCTGCCAAAGTTTGTGTGTGTATGTACATAGATGACATTTTCCAAGGTTACTAGGCATGTTGAGTTATCTTCAGCTCTGTTGTTCTCTGTGGATCTATCTAAATAAAACCAATTCCCTTTTGGCAGGACATCAAAATTGAGCTCTCTTCTAGGAAGTCTAAAGTTCAATCTATATCTGTTCAATTTCTAAGGCTATTTTGGCATTAGCCAAGGTTACAGGATGATGTCCTTTCAATAACTGAAGCATCTTTTATTGCCTTGCCAAGCCATGCTCCCTCCAGCATATTCAGTGAAGAGAAGCTATTCATTTTCTTTTCTGACTTCTCTTAATTTGGTGATAGGTTTGTGTTACATCCCAGCAATCCAACTATTAAAAATGTAACTTGGCTACCGTATATAGGTTGGACTGTTTAACTACCATGTTTCCCCCAAAATAAGACATGTCCGGATAATAAGCCCAATCAGGCTTTTCAGTGCATGCGATAATATAAGCCTCCCCCGCAAAATAAGCCCCCCCCCCAACTACTTACACACATGTGCAGCCGGTTCTGCCATTTCCTCTGGTTGCTTGCCACACAACCAAAATGAGTTGAGGAGGTGAGGCCGGAGGGGGGGAGAAGTGGAGGACATGCCCTCCCCTCCCTGTTCTTTGTGCTGGCCGAGTGGCCCAACATGTCCCACCCCACCCCAATAGCAACAGCAGCCTGGCTGCTTCCCTTCCCTGCCGTCTCTTTATTGAGAGGGGTGGCAGGTGGGGTGGGGGAGAAGCAAGATGCGTGGAGCGAGACGTGGCTCCCCTTGCCATCTCTTCTCCCCCCCCCCTTTGCTGGGCATGGCAGGGCTCCTGCTCCTTGCTTAGCCACCCGCCCCCTTTAGGGATGCAATTTGGGGGTGGCAGGTTGGGCGGGCGAGAAGCTGGATGCAGGTCTTACCTTTCAAGCTCTGTTGCTTTCCTCGCCATTGTGTCCAGGGAAACACACTGTAAAAGAAAGCCTTCTCGCGAGTTTGAGAAGTTTGATTGAACTCGCGACAAGGTTTTCTTTTACCTGCCATACCTGGTGAGGGGTGGAGAAGAGACGGCAAGGGGAGCCACGTCTCACTCCACGCGTTTTGCTTCTCCCCCGCCCCACCTGCCGCTCCTGTCAATAAAGAGATGGTGGGGAAGAGAAGCAGCTGTTGCCACTGGGGTGGGATAGGACATGTTGGGCTGCTCGGCTGGCATGAAGAACAGGGAGGGGAGGCGACAGCAGCGACAGGACATCCAGTCCCATGCTCGCCGCCTCCTGTGCCCCCAAAATGATAAGACCCACCAATAATTAGGTCAAGCCCTTATTTGGGGGGGGGGGTGTCAAAAGAAAATAAGACCCTGTCTTATTTTCAGGGAAACACAGTATGACACATATCGTTCAGGTGCATTCAGATGTTGCATATAGCTTTACCCAAATAATCCAGTATTTATTTAGTTACCTTCATATATATTCACCCAGCTCTAAGTAAATACCTTCATACATGCATCATAATCTATATGATTTGATAGACTGAAAATGAAGAAGTCACTTGACCATTGGTATCCTGGACACACAGTGGTGCTTAGAAATGTGTGAACCATTTTGAATCTTCTATATCTCTGCATAAACATGGCCTAAAAATGTGATGTGTTCTCCATATGTGTTAAATCTAGATAAAGAGAATCCAATTAAACATATGAGTCAAAAACATTATACCTGTTCATTTATTGAGGAAAATTATCCAAAATTACCTATTAATGTAGGGCAAAATGTCAGTGTTCATAGGATTACCATCAGGAAAACACTGAACAACAATGGTATGCATGACAGGATGGCAAAGAAAAAGTCACTGGTCCCATAAAAGACACCTACAGTTTGTGAAAAACCACATGGAAGACCCAGAAGGCTGTTAGAAGAAAGTTCTGTGGACACACTCTTCAACAAGATTTTTTAGCTAAGTACCCCAGAGGAAATAAGAAAATGGGTGTCTCCTTGTTTTTCTACCATCAGGCCTCTGACCCACTCCAGTTTAAAGGGGAGGCCAAGAATGAAGCAATTGCTCTCTGATTTCTATAAATGTACTTCTAGAGCCCTTGATAATAAAAAGCTGTACCATTAAGTTTTGTTCAACAGCGATCCCAGTTAAACATTATTCTCTTTTAATTTAATTTTAATCTCCTTTGCCGAGATTCATGAACAAAATTGCTGCTAGCTTTCATTCCAAAAAACAAAGAAAGAGGTTTTGTTGTTGAAAAAGGATGCTGCAATTTCATTATTGTGTGGGGTTAAATGGTGGGTCACTTTTGAGTACACATGGAAACTTTCCTTCTCCTAATTTCAAGCTGATTTGAAATTTGCTGGAACCAATGAGAAACAGAGTGAAACAAGCAATAGAATTGATAGCCCATCTTTAGAATTGGAAATTTAGAATTTATATAGCTAAACTAGAACTTGAAGTTTAAAAGGCAAGATTTGTGTGTTCTGAGAAGTACCTTGGTTCTTCCTGGGATGAACTGAGGTGTTAGTTCTTACCATGAAAATCATAAGGTGACCCCTACCCCTTCAAAGCATACTGACAATGCTTGATTCAGCCTATGACAGTCACATCATTCAATGAGAAGGTCTGTACCTAGGAAATCTTCAAATATATATAGCTATACATGTGCAGCTTTTCTTCCTTTGGAAAAATAACACTTGTTGAATGCTCTTGATGATTACACATCACCAGTGTGACTTAAGAGAGGGACTATTGCTTGTGGGTGAACAGGGTTTTGCTCACTCAGTCTTCCAGTCCCATTGACTGAAACAGCTGACTTTAATTTCCCCTTCAAATAAACCGATAATCCTAGAGATTCATGTACTTTTGATATACACAAATATATAACTTCGGACCATTTTCTTGACTTAATTTGTTTAGTTGGGTTAACTCTTTATCTAGTTTTAGGACTTGTGTGGAGAACAAACCACATTTTAGGTCATATGTATGCAGAAATATTGAAAATTCAAACTTCACTGTACGTGCACTTGCCCAGATGGTTGTCAGGAGTCAAATCTAAGTTGAAAGCACAAAACCCCAAATAAAGCTGTATAAAGTGACTGTTACTGACTATTAGGGATGGTATTTGATTGAAAGGCATGTGTCTTTTAATCAGGTGACTGTTTCTGACTATTAGGGATGGTATTTGATTGAAAGGCATGTGTCTTGGGAAAGTTGGCTACCAATAAAGAAAAAAATAGCATAACTTATTATAACACAGTCAGTTGAGCTCTGTTTAACCTTGAGTATATTTTTTATGATGAGCAGGAAACACAGTGTAAGGTAAACAACTTTGGTCTTAGGGGAAAAGGTCAACTAGCAGTGAGATAATTTTCCCAGCTCAGAGATGGCTGATAAAGAGAACTTTGGGCAGCACACAACAACGTTGTCCTGAAAACAGTGCTGTGTGTTTAATAGTTAACACATTGTCAATGGGTTAGAAGATTTGTTCAGTGGTATCAAATCTGTGATGTAGTCCTGAGCTCAAGATGGAAAACCTGACAAGTGATGTATACTTTTAGGGAAATCATATTTCTTGCTGTTTCCACCAAAGCAGTTTATTTATATCATATCCAATTAACATGTTTTTCTTGAGTATAATGTAGAACTATAAACAAAACTCTTTATACTCTTGGTGCCAAAAACAATGAGCCGAATGGAACCTACCTTGAATTAGGATAGTTATCTATTTTGGATAAAAGAGAATTATATTGTAATCTGCTTCCTGTTAAGTATTTAATAGATTAAATAAAAATTCTATAGTTATCATTTTAATATTCTAACAGTATTTGGGTCACATTTTATGGTGAGGGAGCCTTAGGGCATAACTTTAGCTTTAGAAAGGATTCTATCAGTGGTGGGTTTCAAATTTTTTTACTACTGGTTCTGTGGCTGTGGCTTGATGGGCGTGGCTTGGTGGGCATGGCAGGGGAAGGATACTGTAAAATCTCCATTCCCTCCCCACTCCAGGGGAAGGATACTGCAAAATCCCCATTTCATCCCGATCACCTGGGACTTGGGAGGCAGAGAATAGATGGGGGCGGGGCCAGTGCACATCTCAGTTTGTACATTAATTCCATGGTTCAGTGGACTTAGAACTAGTGCCACTTAATAGAATAGAATAGAATAGAATAGAATAGAATAGAATAGAATAGAA
>WNWU01000001.1:2924980-2996691 GCA_012654045.1 Ptyas mucosa
AATAGAATAGAATAGAATAGAATAGAATAGAATAGAATAGAATAGAATAGAATAGAATAGAATAGAATAGAATAGAATTTTTTATTGGCCAAGTATGATTGGACACACAAGGAATTTGTCTTGGTGCATATGCTCTCAGTGTACATAAAAAAAGAATCATAAGGTACAACACTTAATGATAGTCATAGGGTACAAATAAGCAATTTAATAGTTAAGGAATTGGGTTAGGACTGGGGAGTTTCACATCAAATTCACTCTCAAGTCTGAAAACTCACTGGGAGACTTTGGTGGTCATCATCTCTTGGTCCAAAAGTCATTGTTAAAATGAAGGAAATCTCCCCATGTAAGTTACGCTGAAATGGTAGAAAAAAACAGGATATTAATCCAACAATTTAAGGACAAAAATGAGAATAAGCTAATTTTGAATCAAAACTTTATCTATTGTACTCTTATCCCTAATCATTTAAAATCTATACTGTTTTCTTCATACTAGGTGATGCTGGAGCAAATATCATCCATGTCTCCAAAGAGGCCCGGAAGAGGTTTCTTGGCCCTTTACACCCGTCTTTCAACCTGGTGAAAATCATCCGTGCCTGCTTATATAAAACCTTATCAGGCAATGCACATGAGTTGGCCACCGGACGTTTGGGCATTTCATTAACCCGGGTTTCAGATGGAGAAAATGTCATATTATCCGAGTTCAACTCCAAAGAAGAGCTTGTCCAGGCAAGTTGTAACTGTGGGGCTTTCTAGGAGCTTTCAACATGAAGCCATAAATGCCTTATCTCCCAGGAACCAGTAGAGCTGATATGACCTATTCTTCTCATGGAAGTTCTCCTTTCTTTCTTCATGCTCTGCCTAGATTTATCTTCTGCAAATAGTGCAGGCTTCTCTAGTCAGTTCATTTATTTTACATGGTGTTTTCCCATCTTTCCTCCAGGCATGTGTCTGCAGCACTTTCATCCCAGTATACTGTGGCCTGATCCCTCCAACTCTTCAAGGAGTGGTAAGTAAGCACCAGAGTGTTTTAACTTTCAGCTGTTTGGTACTGTACGACAAGAGCCTGTTCCTGATTTTCATGCTTCATCAAGAGGGAAAGGGAAAACCTGGAGACTAGGGAAGATGACATGATATGCTTCATAATTCTGCCAAAATAATCAGAACAATGTACAGTTATAATCAAACTATTCTCAAAAGACTGATTTTTTTCCCTTGATTGCTGAGATCAAGCACTAGAGATCTGATGTTTGGAAAGGAAAAAACAAAAAGGGGAGAAAACAGGATTTTTTTTCCAAAAAAAAGGGAAAAGAAGAAAAGAAATAGTATTGCAGTAGTGGTGAATACCTTTAACTCGGGTGTAGGATGTGGGTGAAGGTTTGATTTCCGACTTGTGGGTTGGTTTCCGAACATTTCATTAACCAGGCTAGGTAATATTTTCAGTGGAGTTTAAGGGAATAGTTTTATTTGTAGTATCACATTTACATTTCTGGACTATAATGTTTATAGACATAATGTATATTTAGCAAAAGTTAATTTAGGTTTGGTAGAATGAAGCCAAAATATGTTGCTCTCAGTCTCAGTGTTTGCTTTTCTTTGTTGAGTAAGTATTGATCAACAGCTTTGGAGGAAACACCTGTTGCCACAAAGGAAATGTCACAACACTTTATTGAAGTTGAAGCACTGCCTGGACTAGGATGTCAGTGACCAAACCTGGAACTTTGATGTCACAAAGGGAGCCCTCACAGTCCATATAATGGTCTTCAGCATTGCCATGAGTTTGTTTTAAAACTTAGTAAAAATATTTTTTGGGTGTGCCAAAGCAGAAAATAAAATATATTCTGCTAGGACTTTGAGAGAAACTTGGGCTATTTTGGGGGGTTGGGGTTAGGTTGAAACTTTTAATTAGTTTATCAGAATATAAAATACAAAGGAAAATAAAAATAATGGGAACTAGGGAACAGGAAAATGAAAAAAGAGAGTGGGGTAAAAAAAGAAAAAGAAAAAAAGTGTTGATTTTCAACTTTCTTTAGCACAGTATAAAATAATAACATTACAACCTCAGATTTTTCCTTTTATACAATAATATATACTACCCATTTATATAACAACAAACCTATCTAATCAGCAAACCCAAAATTTCATTTTTCCATCATAAGTACAAAATCTAGAAGTGATTTCCAATTAAAAACAAAATTAGATATATTATTTTCTTTGAATAAAGAAATCAATTTAATCATCTCTTACTTTTTTTCTTTGCTGTGGAAAGTAATATATATTTCTATCTGCTCTTATTAATCTTTATAGATTGTCACCATTTATATTAGCAAAACTCACTGTATTCTTTAAACGTAAAGGAAAAAAACCTTTTTTTACATCCATTTTAAAACTTTAACTTTTTCTTTAAAACTATTCAAATTCTAATACATCTTTTTTAACTTCCTCTTAATAATTACGTTCAAGTACTCTTTCAATATTTTACAAGCTTTGGGAATTACTTAAGCATTATAATAAAGGGAAAAAAAACACATTGTCAAACCCACTTTATGTTAAAACTTTCTTTCAATTACATATATCAGACTGGTAAAAATCCATCCTTACTCTAACACATTAAATTTAAGTCACTCCTTCCAGCTTATCTTCATAAAATAAAATATTTTTCTTCTTTGGAATATCTATCAAGTAATTATAGACGTCTCTTTTTCTCAAGGAATTCTCAACCTTGTTAGTATCCATGAAGAAAAAGTTCCAAACTTGTCCTCTTGAAAGTTGCAGTTTTTCTTGGAACACTTCTTTCAATTATGCTGGGAGGTTTATCATCATAATAAAGATTGGTGTCAGATTTATATTCCAAAATTGCAATTTAGTCCTTTGCATTGTCAGCTACTTCTGAAATTGTCTCAGTAATTTCAGTGGTTTGATCATTTTTTTCACATAATTACATCTCTGAAGTAGTTTGAGTATTTTTATACTATCCTTAGAAATAATTGATCTAATAATTGATCTGTAGAATTTTATTTAAGAATTTTTCAGACACATCACATTTGTTCAAATCCATGCTCCATCTTGTTAATTCCTCATTATGGTCAAAGAGTAAATTTTTTGTGAGACCCTTGTAAGAATTTCTGGCAATCAGAGTTCATAAAAATCTGAAAGTTTTAACCACCCACAGCAAAACAAACCAAGCTACAAATTGCTTAAAAATAGTAAAACAACAACTTTCTACCCTTAAGTTTCTCCATCAAAGTTAAAAGGTACTCCAAGCTTTCCTTATTTTAGCTTGTCTTTAGCAATCCCCTTTTTGTTGTAGTTTAACAATAAAGAAGATCCCAAAATGGCACAGATCTTCAAAACAGAGTAACAGACTGTGGCTCAAGCCTCTCTTAAGTGAATAAATAATTCTAAAAAGTGATTAAGAAACGAAAGGAACAACTTATTGTCCATTTGAAAAATAAATTCCAAAACGACTGCTTTTTTAATAGTAAAGTTATTGCAGCCCCTCCCCCCCAGCTAAATCACTCATCAGATACTCCAGAGCCCAGCTCCTGAAGCTTCTTGCAGACTGATGCAGTATGGAGGATCTTATGGGGTGATTCTAGGACTCTCCCTAATTCAGGAGAGTCATATAAACTAAAGGAATGCCATTTGAAAAAGCGACAGTTCGGAGAAAACCCCTTTAGAGAGCCTTCCCTGGGCTTATCGTCATTTGGCCACCTTTCATCGGAAGTCAGAAACCTGAGCTGTTTCTTTGATGACAATGAGCCATTTATATTTCCAGTCCTTCTGCTTCAGAAGATTCTTTGAGGGTATTGGGATTCTCATGCTTTTTCACTGCTAGTTGCATAGCCAGTGCTCTAGTATCAACACTGTCTGTAAAGCATAGATACTAAGCAAGCCATACTAAGGAGCCTTATGGCGTGGCAGACTAAAGCACTGTGATTAACATTCAGCTGCCTGCAATTACTGCAAGTTCAAATCTCACCAGGCTCGAAGTTGACTCAGGTTGACTCAGCCTTCCGTCCTTTCTAAGGTAGGTAAAATGAGGATCCAGATTGTGGGGGCAATAAGCTGACTTTGTATAAATATACGAAGGTATGAAGGCTATTGCTTAACGCGTTGTAAGCCGCCCTGAGTCTCCAGAGAAGGGCGGCATATAAATCAAATTAAAATTAAAATAAATAAAAATAAATGACCATTCCAAGGATGATCAGCTTTATTATTCCCACATTAAAAATGGACAGCTGAAGGTTGAAAACATCTGACTGCTTAAGCCTACATATCTACATTAAGAACGTCATGGGAGAAAAGCTGGCTAGTTAAGGCAGAAGTGAAATAATTCCACCTCTTAGTTACTCTGTTCTAATTCTTGAAAACAGACTGTACAAACAAAGAAATCTTACATTTTATTTGGCTAACTTACTATCCTGCCTTTCTTCCAGGAGCTCATGAAAATTTTAGTAGCAATATTTTATTTCCTCTCAATGAAACCCAGTGAAATAGGTTAGAGATCATGACTATTCTGAAATCTCCAAGTTAGCTTCTATGGCAATAAGGAAGGATGAATAGTGCAGAAAACCGTGGATTAATGCAGGAAGGAAGAGATGAAGGTAGACAGCATATTTTTGCATTGGAATCCTAGGAGAGCCACTATTTTATAGATGTTTGAATTGCTTTGAAGCTGTAACTCACTGGGCCTTGATTAGTCAATGGTGTAGTCTAAGTGGGAACCAAAGACAGATTCATACAGGAAGTCCTTGCTTCATGACTGATTGCTTAATAATAGTTTGACATTCAATGACTTGGAAAGGGCTCCGCCTCCGCTGCTTCCCCACATGATCATGCGATAGTGATCTGGGTGCTTGGTAATCTATTTGTACTTACGACTGCTTTCCAAGTGCCCTGTGATCATGTGATGATGATTTGGAGTCCTCTCTGCTGGGTTCCACAGAAAGAGCCTTGGTGGTGCAGCGGACTAAGTGCTGTTATATAGCACTTAGCTGCCAGCTGCCTGCAATTAGTGCAAGTTCAAATCTCACCAGGCTCAAGGTTGACTCAGCCTTCCATCCTTCCGAGGTAGGTAAATTGAGGACCCGGATTGTGGGGGAAATAAGCTGACTTTGTAGAAACACTGCTTATGGGGGGCCAAAAACCCTAATAAGCAGATATATACAAAAGAATGATTGCTATAAGTGTATTGTAAGCCGCCCTGAGTCTTCGGAGGAGGGCGGCATATAAATTGAACTAATAAATAAATAAATAAATTTAATGGGTAAATTTAATGGGTAAGACAACAGGGAAGATTGCAAGCTGTTGCTGCTGCTGCTGCTGCCTGCCAACAGATATCTCCTCTGTGTATGGGGTGGGGGTGGGGGGAGGAGGAAGGAATCTTTTGCCAGGATGCAGAAACAAAGCTCCTGAAGACCCAAGCTTTGCTTCTCCAGCCCAATGTAGGAGTTCCCTTCCATGAATGGAGAGCAGCAGCCTATTCTCCTGAGATAAGATGCTGTTTTGCTCTGTCTGTTTAACAACTGCACCTGTGAGAGCTGGGATTGTGATCACTGAGTGAAGTAGTTGCATGGGGCATCTTGCTAAATGAGTGCTTCACTCAACAACCAAGATTTCCTGGCCCAGTTGTGGTTGTATGTCATAAAGGCTACCTATAATTCAAGCTGCTCCAGCAACCTAAAATGGCAGCTCCAAATAACTGGCATGATGCCAAGTTGGCCCGCCCACCAACATCCTCAGCACCCAACTCTCAGCAGACAATTTCACCATCTAGCCAGATTCTGTTCCTGATGTTGTGTAAAAACATGAAGTAAAGGGGAAAAAAATAATGCAGAATTGCAAACTGGCTGCCTCTTCTATCTATTCAGCTGTTATTCTTTGATTAAAGTATAAATCAGGAGTCTCCAATTTTAAGACTTGTGGACTTCAACTCTGGCAGTTGAAGTCCACAAGTCTTAAAACTGCCAAGGTTGGAGACCCCTGGTATAAATGTAGAGGTTTTGAAAGGGGACAAAGGAAGAAACTGAACTTACTGTTAGTGGAAAAGTCTTGGTGCAAAAGTTTTGTGTAGTGGATGTTCCATCCTTAATTATCCAGCTAGTAACTAACATACAGTAATGTACTGGGTTTCCTGGAACTGACACTGTGGAACATTATAGGAATATGCTGGTTGCTGGAGAACATGGTGTGCTTCTCCTTCCTCTTGCCAGTTGACTTCCACTCCACTTTGAACTTTCTTCTGTTTTTAGTATTTGTATCACTTGATACACTTGAGATTCAGTTTGGCTGTAGACTATTGTGAGTAGGAGTGACGGATAAGTTTTCGAAAACGAACATGGTTTTTTCACTTCTAGGAACATTCAAGGTTAGGGAGATACTATTTTGTCCTTAGTTGGGATCAGAGATGTGTTTATAGGCTGTTCTAGATTTGATGGAGGCAAACCTTTTCCCCTTTGGTCTCAGTAGCATTAGCCCGCTTAGCTACCAACATAGTAAGCTGCTAACTCTTAAACTGCCTAACAGTGGAATAATGAAAAACCTCATCCATCTATCCACCCTTTACAATTCTCTGCCAGTAAAAAAAATAACAATAATAAGGAAAAGCACAGGAGGCAGATTCTAAATAAAAATGCTGCTTAGTCATACCTTTTTGTGGTTCATTAAAAAAAAAATAATTCAATTTGAATTACTACAGAATGAAGGGCAGACATAAAAAGAAGTCTCGAGATATGATAACAAAACATTATTTCCAAAACACATCCCTTCTTTGCTGCACCACTATGATTGGGAGATGATCTTCCCCAAAGCTGGTGATGTATTGAAGAGGATGGCCAGTGAAATTGGAAGACTCAACCAGTTGCTTTGCCTGTCACACCCAGTACATTCAAAATCTGAACAGAACCATTTATTTAGCAGTGAGTCAGAACAGGGGCAGTAGAGGAAGGATAAAGATTGGTCTGTATAAGCTGCTACTAACTCAAGAATGGATGGATAATATTTTAATTCAACAGCGGGGAAAAGTTCTTAATGAGTATCTTCTGGACATGTCCTTTTCCTTCCAGAGCCCCTTAAGTACAGCATGTTAATATTTTGGCCCTCTAGAGAAACATTTTCTTGATCTCTGCCTGGCAAACATCTTGATGTCATTGGTTAATACAGTCAAGTGATCATTGTGGATATTTGAAATTAAAGGGATCACGGCCATTTTGGCAGCTTTAGATCATTTACATTTAAGCCATAGTCTTAATTCTGACGTTTTAGAATTCCAAATGGGATATCTATTATTCAATAAATGTTACCACTTTCTGAGCTGCAGGAAGGTATATAATGGAGAAGCTGACTTGCTTTCGAAGCTATAACATCAATAAATAATCCCAACACAGCAACCAGGGTGATTTTTCTTACATTTGGATATTGGGTTATGATTACAACAGAGTTAGTTTTTCCATGTAAATTATTTCTCTCCAAGATTGGCATTTTGTTTTTCATGTGGTCATATTCTGGGCATCAGTTTTTCTATAAGAGATGAAGTCAGCAATTATCTGTATTGCAGGTGACTGTATTCTGTAATGCATTAATGCAACTCCTGATGGCATTAAACTCTTTTGTTTAAGGCCAACGGAATAGGGAACTGCCCACCAACCATCCACCCAAACCAGATAGAATTAAATTTGTGCAGAGCTGAAAGAATTATGCTATGTCAGAGCCCAGTGCGATTCATTCAGATGCAGTGATAAGTCAAATAAGGCTCATTATTGAAAAATGAATGGCTTTGAGTCACAGATATGTCTGCTGCTTATCTGTCTGATCATCCATTGTTGAAACAGGAAGAGGAACTTAGAAGGTTATGCTTCTGTTTAAACACATCATAGCTGAGAGAGTAATCTTTGTTTTTATTTTCAATTAAGAATAACTACAGTGTGAGGTTCAGACACAACATCAAACCATGGTTGCTTGGATACTTTTCCCCCCCAATTTCAGTCTGTACTGTCCCAGTGGAGGAAAAGGCTGGGGCCATTAGAAGGGTACACAGGATTCTGAAGCTGATGTACAGTGTTAAAGTATCCGGTCTCTGTATTTGTGGGAAGGAAAATACAAAGGTGTGCAGCATGTGCATAAGATAGAAAAAGCATGTAGACTACTCTTTGTTTAACTTCATTTTTGTGGCCTGGAACATGTAGAAGAGGTCGACATGAACTTTTTGTTACTTTCTGGAATGCAAGTGAAAGGCCAAGATTTATTTATTTATTGTGGTTGTTACATAAAGTTGCTAGACGTGCGGGGACTACTCTTTATTTCAGAAAAATGCTTTCATCACCTCTTCCTCATCTTATTCATTTGAGAACAGAACTCAGAAGCTACCCAATACTACACCCTATTAGATAAAACAGGATTGGCAAAGATCTCATTCACTAAATTTGCAGAAATATGTAATGATCTATTGGGGAGTAAAAAACCCCTCATTCCCTTGATTTCTCGATTCCATAATCGAGAAATCTTTTACATTCCTTTACCATAATGACCTGAATGCCGAATTATGTATTGTGTCGTGATGATGCAAAATAGGCCTTTTGCGACGTACCTTGCAGTGCAAGAGCAGATGTTCGGGTCATGACATTGCAATTAATGTTTTATCATTTGCTTAACCTTCCCTCCTCCCAGAGTCTGTTTCGCTTGATGCTCTAGTAAGCTGAACTACTATCTATGTGCATGTAGAGATCTGAGAGAGGAAGAACAGACTGGGGACTATGAAAAAGACAGAGAGAAAAAGAAGCTAACGTCATATTTTCTTTTCTCCCCAGAGGTACGTTGATGGAGGGATTTCTGACAACTTGCCTCAATATGAGTTGAAGAACACCATCACTGTATCCCCTTTCTCTGGGGAAAGTGATATTTGTCCACGGGATAGTTCCACAAACATTCATGAACTCAGAATCACCAATACCAGCATTCAGTTTAATCTGCGCAATTTGTACCGCCTTTCAAAAGCCCTGTTTCCTCCAGAGCCCCAGGTGAGCTTTCCACACCCTAATAGACACTTTCATTGCTTTTTATTTAAATAAACTGAGAGCCAGTACAATGTAGCAGTTAAGGTATTGAACTAAGAGTGTGAAATTTAGTTTCTAAGCTTCACTTAGGTATTGAAGCCAACTGGGTGACTTTAGGCCAGTCACTCTCAACCTAGACTGGAAAGTTTTAAAAAAACAAACTACTAGTATTTACAAGTAGCAAACTGCACTGGATCAGCAAAGAAAATTATGGTTAATAACCTTCAGTGAAGAAGCCTTCATTCTATGGCAGATTGATTCAGTATTGCTATTGTTATTGATTTTCTATTTTTCATAGTTCGTAGGAAACTTTAGGAAATTTCTGATTTAGGAAGTAGCTATAATCCACTGCCAATCCCTCTCATGACTTCCCAGCACAATTTGCCTGCATTTTTATAGTACCCCCGTCTTTAGTGGAGCAAGGAACACCTGTATTTGACAATGTACCCACATCACAAAGAGAATTAACATGTTAAGAAAGCAGATGCAACACATGACTTTGATACAAGAAAAAAATATAGATTCTTCCTATAGTGCTAGCAGAGATATTGAAAAGAATTCCAGAGCTCAGTTTTTCATTTAGAACAGGGGTGTCAAAATGGCAGCCCGCGGGCTGGATGCGTCGTGTGCAAGCCACACCCCCTCCAGCTCCACAAAGGGGGAAAGTTTCGTGGTACGATACGTGACGGTAACATGACCCGTGAGTTTGACACCCATGCTTTAGAAGGTGCTAAAGACAACTTGTTCAGACATTGTTAAGCTGGCTCACGCTGAAAACTCATGGGACAATATACGCCTTCAATAGTTTGGAAACACTGCAGCTGGAGGGCAGCTGTTTCATTCCAATGGCGGAAAAATTGAATATTTTTTTTTTCAGAATTGGCAGAAACTTTTATTGAGTTTCTTTCTTCCCCATGGAGAAAGAAGACTTTCACCAATTCTCCCTTTTCACATGGAGTCCCATTTCAGGATCAGACCTGAGGTGTTTACTTGGCTACTCCTGTGGCTACCCCATTCTTTTCATGACCATTCTATTAATTGTGTCTTTTACTTTATCCCAACTTGTCAGAGAATATGGATTAAGACCACTTTGTAAAATGAAATACTATTTCATTTAATGCTGTTTAATAGCATCTCTTGTCTTCGTATAACTTCCTTAATCAGCAATACAACCGGAGATGTGTTAATTTTACTGTGTTTCTAGCCCAGCCTACAGTGATCGCTGGCCATGTCTGCTTGTCATGCCTGATGCAGAGGTCTCCACTGGAGCTCCCTCTTTCTGCCAGGGGCTACATGAGCTGGAAGTACATTTGGAGATATGGGTTCTTCCCTCTGCTGAAGCCTATGGGCATGCTGGTAGTGCAGTGTTTAGATGTCTTACAACTAATTGTAAGTAACATGCTGCTTTATCTCTATGCAGGTTCTCCAGGAAATGTGCAAGCAGGGCTACAAGGACGCTCTTCACTTTTTGAAGAAGAATGGTAAGTTCTTAAAAGTTTTGTATTCTCTAGCAAAAGTGAATCTCGTGTCAGGTGTTCTTTTCTCTATTTCTAATAGAATATTAAAAAGCAGAGCCTGGTCTTGCATTCCAGTCATGACTGTATATCATCCTGTCTAGTCCCTTTTTGCTGTATAGAAAATGTGCAACTCTTGCAGTCCCTTTTAGTGAGAGCAACATTATATGGATACATGCATGGATTACATATGTTAGTGCTCAAATTTCAAAAATAAAAACTTCCCCACTAAGCCAAAAGGAAGGAGGTCAGTCAAATTACTACAAAGTGAATTTCCAAAACTGACATTATTGCTTATTGCTTAATTGAACTTTAATTCTTTTTCTATTCTGTATTATTTTTAAAAAATGACTTGATGTTTTATATGTCCTTACACAAATTGAGATTTATTTTTAAATGAAAACTTTCTTTTTGAATGGCAGGCATCTATAAATTTTATATTTGTGCATAGAGATACAATAGAAAATGTTACTGGTCAGCGGATTGTACACAAACTTCTTTGAAATGAATGGAAGGTGTGGAAAAGTATGGTGATATATTATGCACCTTTTGTTGTGTGGTTTGTTCAAAAATATTTTAAACCATTCTTAAGGAAATGGGGTGTATGGAAAAAAAATGACCAAAATTAATTATACTGATAAAAGCAACAATAACTTTATATACAATTCAAATAATAGGCTGGCCTGAGGCCATAATTTTGCTGGATTTTGCTGGCCTATAAATCTCAAGAACCCTAGCAACATGCCAATACTGAGGGACACTATATTTTCCATATTTTCTTTATGGAGGAAGAATTTCAGACCCAACAAAGAAATATTTTCTCTGTTTAGCTGCCATGTAATGCACACTCCTGGCAGAGGAGCTATCTGCTTCCAGAGGTGCCTACGTGGTATTGAAGGAGCATCTTGTCTGGCTGAAAGTCATGTGACTTTCAGAACTCTTTTAGATTGTCTAATTCTGTAACTGCAGTACATTGTCTGTCTCTATAGCCTCACCTAGTGGTGCAAATTTGTCATGCAACCATTTTATTCACTGACTTGTTTTTAATCATGGCAGCATGCTACTTATACCCACAAGGAGACTCATGCCATTGATCGTTATATGCTGCGATTAAATAACCATAATGATACATTCTCAGCATAATTGCCTGTATTAATTTCAAAGATTTCTTATGATGTCATGTCATGTCATATTATGTTATGTTATATATAGATATCTGTCCTCTTAGAGTAGTTATAAAGTCACTAATTGAATGATGCTCAGCTGATTGTCCAGGTCTGATATTTATATAAAGACAAATTATAAGTGATTGAGTTTCATCTATTTTGCTTCCAAACAGGTGTAAAAACAATTGTACATCTGAATATCCTCTCCATCCGTATTTTTTTTCCAGAAGGACCTACACATACTAGCAATTTGATGCTTATAAAACAACACAGAATATTTATACAGAAATGCCAAGATTCACTTTAAAAGCTACTTTGGTTTGTGGCTGCTCAACCTATTTTTTGTCTGGCTGCTTCTTGTCCTCTGCTTATTGCACGTAATAGTCAACAAGATGGCTTTCTTGCAAAAGGTTGTTTCTATCTGCTACTGCCACGTTCTCCAAAGTGAAATGGTGAAGAGAAGATAATCTAACCGTCTAATGATGTTTTCTGGTGAATTCACAGTTCTGCTGCCTATCCTTTTTCTCTAGCTCTCCTCCAAAGACCTCCCCTCCCTCCGCTATCCATTAGCAGTGATGCTGAGGAAACGGACTCTGAGAAAGAAAAGGATGAGGATGATCAGCTGGGAGAAAGTGCTGAACTGGCAGAGGCTGAAGAACACATCTTGGAACACTTGCCTCCTAAACTGAACCAAGGTAAGATCTTTTGTTGGAGAGGAAAAGTTGCTGTATTGCTTTGTCCCCAATTTAATGGAGCTGTTCAGGTTCTAGGTCAGTTTTTGCTGACTTGGCCCTCCTCCAGAAGTCATTCATTGACTTCATCTCCCAGAATTATCAGCAAGCATGGCTGGCTATTGCTGAGAATCCTGGCAGTTGAAATCTACACATCTGGAATGGCTGTTCCTCGTATGCTTTTTAAAGAAACCGGATAAGCAAATTTTCAAAGAAAATATGTGCACATGTAGACATAGTCATTGCTCTTGGAAGAGGACAAAGGCGTTCATATAATTCCTGTACCAGTCTTGGTTCAAGATAATCAAAGGCCAAATTTAAATTCCTGGCTCGGTTGAGGAGACGGACAGCTCATTGATTTTAACTACATCAGTTGGTGATTGGAATACAAGTTTTCAGGATCACCAATTGGTGTTAAAATCAAAGAGCTGTCAGTTTCGTTAACAGAGAACCGTTGAAGCTGTGAAGAAGCTGTGAAGTTGCAAGAAGTTTGTGAACATAAGAGAACTGGTTTGGTATAGTGGGGAAGGTGCTGACCTAGAAACCAAGAGATTCTGAGTTCTAGAACTCCTTTAGCCATGAAAGCCAGCTGAGTAACTTTGGGCTGGTCACTCTCTCAGCCCAAATAATTTCACAGGATTGTTCTTGTGGGGAAAACAGGAGGAAATATATTAAATATATTTTCTATCTTATATTTTAAAAAGGCAAGATAAACATTTGATAATAACAATAATTATCCAGATTCAAATTTCACTGCACAATGATTAGATCAAAGGAGATTCATTACCAGAAATAAAATATTTAGGAATACAGAATGAAAAAAAGTCAGAAAAATTATGAAAATGAAAGCTCCAAAATAATTGTAGAAGTAGAAGAAATTCAGATAGGATTCTAAATATAAAGGAAAGAGCGGGTATGAACTATAGAAATAATAATTTGGTTAGTAATAGCAACAGAACCAGTTACAGATCAGCACTAAAATAGACAATGAACTGACCTCACTAACAGGAGTAAAAGTGAAAATTATGCAGCATTTTTAGTAGAAAGACAAAGACTGCTAGCATTAAGAGTAGCATTAAGACCTGGCATCTATAATGAAGTATGTGAATAAGGTGCTTGCAAGGATTAAAATAACATTCATCTAACACATCAATCAGCACTCCTACAGTACAGCAGTGGTGGTTACAAAAGAACTATGTATCATAATCAGAAAACCAAAATCAAAATCATATTCAATTCCGAAGTGGAAGATCAGACTGGGGCCCAGATAAAGAAACTAAGATCAGAAGCAAGTAATTTAAACAAAAAGAGCAAAATTTGGAAAAAATGTAAGGATCAAGCGAAGCCTAATAAAAAAAGTATTGGTTTAGCACCAGAAAAATTGAAAAAGCTTTGGAAATCATAAAGCAACAAATAACAGCAGTGGCAAGGAAAATTGAAGCCATGGGGCACAAATAATCTAATTAAAGCAAAATCAGTTATTTCAATCAGACGAGAGGCGATTCTGCCAAAGTTAAATGACACTAGAAATTCTGAAAATGGAAAACCAAGCAAAAAGGAAATAATCCAGTTTTGGAAAGATTTATGGGAAATTGAAAAAATACTATAATAAAAATGCTGGGGTGGACAAAAGAATTTCAAGATGAATTTAGTAAAAATCAAATGGAAGAACTGGTGAAAGCAAAAATGGTTAAAAATTGAGTGAAAGGGATTAAAAATTGGACATGTCTTGAAAATGATCAGTTGCATGTCTTTTGCCTCAGATATCTGACTACCTTGCATCTAATTAAAGCTAAACAGCTTAATGAAATATTGCATAAAGGAAACATCAGTGACTGCTTAATGATGGCAAAATGTATCTGATTCAAAAGGACCCAGCGAAAGGGACAATAACAGGAAACTACACCAATATAAATCAACTCAGTTAAACAAAACCTCCAATTATTGATTTTTAGTTGAATTTTTCTTTGTTTAGAATCTCATGAAGTAGTAATAGGGGTGTCACTTAAGTCGTGGATATGTGCAAATTTGGGGAGGGCTTATAACAGACAAGGTAAGATTTAGCATTGAGGAATAAAATCCTTTGCAACTGGATTAGAAATGCAACAATTAAATGGTTGAATTAGGTAAAAAAAATCATTGGTTTCTGTGCTCAAACCTTGGCAGAGGGACATTGATTTAATATACCTTCTCCATCTGCAGCACTTTTGGAAGCCTGTACTGAGAGGAGGGGATTATTCACTTGCATTGCCAATCTTCTACCCATGCGTTTGGCCTCTACATTGATGCTACCATATACTCTTCCTCTAGAGTCTGCTCTCTCCTTTACAGTCAGGTATGTTCTGAATTTCCTTCTGAGCCTCTGTGGTGATAGAACAGTGAGGGCTAACCCTTTTGCCGTCGCGTGCCAAAAGCGGGGGCAGCGGGGGGGCAGCGTGTGCGTGTGCCCACATCCATAATTCAATTCGCCCTGCCCTCCTGCACATGTGCACGTGACTCCCCAACATTTCCCCTTGCGTGGCACGCGATGGCATGGTGGGCCTGGTAGGCCCGTTTTTCCCCCTCCCCAGGCTCCAGAGGCTTTGTAGGAGCCTGGGGAGAGCAAAAACAGTCTTCCCCATCCCCCTGGAGGCCTTCCGGAGGCCAGAAACAGCCAGTTTCCTAACTTTCAGTGAACCGGAAGGCCTGAAAATCAGTTGGCCGGTGCATGCATGCGTGCTGGAGCTGAGCTAGGGAAACACTCGTGTGCCCACCAATATTGCTCCGCGTGCCACCTGTGGCACCCGTGCCATAGGTTCGCCATCATGGTGATAGAACGTTAGTAGGATTTGCATTGGATGTTAAATGCACTTACAACATTCAACTTTAAAAAAATCGTATTTAATTGTATTTCTTTCCAATAAAGCAGAGATAGAATACGTTTAGATGAAATTCCTTCTGAGTCAATGGCATCTCCTTTGGTATAGTTAGAATGAAACAATTCACATTTTAAGATTTTGGGGTGAGAGAGTTTTGTATCCTGCTGGATTGTAAATTTTGAAATTATATAGGTAATTCCTTAGAGAGAAAAGGCTTTCCTGTCAGTAAATTTAAATTTGGGTGTAACTGTTCAATTTAAAATGTAACTTTATGAAGCAGTTCTTATTTCATCACAAGGCAAAATCATATTTTTTATGCTGCAAAATGAGTGTTTATTTTGATTACCTGCAATCAAGTCAGTTTTGACCCGTAGTGACAACATAGACAATTTTTCTCTAGGACAATTTGTCCCCAGCCCTGGCCAATTTTTATTTCTATAGCATGTCACAGGAAAAACCATTGCTTGCATCATTCTGCATATTTTGGCATCTGAATATCTTCTCTTTCAAGGCTTTCTCATTTAACAACAAAAACACAACTACAAAACAAAAATTAACAAGCAGTTAAAGGAGCATCTAGCTCTTATGTCAAAATCTCTGTAAAAAGGTCTTGATTTGCCTTTCAACACATAAAGGCAACAAAGCAGACTATAGTTGTTATTTTTCATATGATTTCGCTTTTTTTTTAATGCTGTACATCTTTTTGTATTGTTTTAGTATTGGAGAAAAAGGAGGGGAAACAAATAGAAAAGAAACAAGGAAAAGAACAGTAGCATAGATGGTATTGATAGGAAATGATTCGGCCTACTTTTAAACACCTCATTAAACCTTCGTCACGTGGAATAATATTGATCGGTCTTTCTATGACATCAGAGAGAACTAAGTCATAATCAGACAGCAAACACATAGTGGCAATCAAAGATTTTAAATTTTGAGTCACACTTTCTTGCCAACTGTTTTCCTTATCCCCACTTGAAAAATAATAATTTTTAATTTCATGATACATTCTAAGTTTTGTATATATAATTGAAAATACATTCACTTCTTTAATCCATTTTGAACTTTGTAACACCATGTTATCAAGGATCATAACATATATTTTAAAAGGTAACCATCAATTTGTTAACATGGAATATTCCAATTCTTTATTCCACTGTTTTTGCAAATCTTAGAGATGCTCTTTAATTGATTATAAAACACGATAGGCTTTAGAATAATCCAAAATGTATTCAAATATTGATTATAATTTTAGGGTTTTATCTGATTGATTAAATGCCATCAGTTGTATTAACCGTTAGCAACCACATGGATAGATTCCTCAGAATGGTCTGCCTTCAGCTTGGCCTGTTTGGTTTCTCAGTGTATATTCATTGATTTTGTAATTATATTTATCCACCTTGTTTCTGGCCATCCTCCTTTTTTTCCCTTCAACTTTTCCAAGCAACATGGACATCACAATACTGTAGGATTCTGGAAAAGCTTAGTGGCTTCTGTGACAGTTGAAGTTTCATCCAGATAGTCTCTAGCCTGATGCACACAGAGACATGTGTTTGATTTTATTTTTGCCTCAGAGAGATTAATGCATGCCCCATTGCTGGAGGTCATTACTCCAAATCCTTTGCTGTGGTTGGATCATTTCTCGTCCAGAAAAGTGTTGTTACTCTAGGACCGTGATGGCGAACCTATGGCACGCGTGCCACAGGTGGCACGCGGAGCCATATCTCTGGGCACATGAGTGTTGCCCTAGGTCAGCTCCAGCGTGCATGCGCGCACTGGCGAGCTGATGTTTGGGCCTTCTGGGCCCACCAGAAGTCGGGAAATTGGCTATTTCCAGCCTCCAGAGAGCCTTCGGGGGGGGGTGGGGAAAGCTGTTTTCGCCCTCCCCAGGCTCCAAAAAAGCCACTGGAGCCTGGGGAGGGCAAAAAACGGGCCTACCAGACCCACCGGTAACCTTTTTGCTGCCGTGTGCCAAAAGCAGTGAAGCATGGGAGGTGGGGTCGGGCGCACATGCGCAGGGGGGCAGGGAGGGGTGGCATTGAATTATGGATGTGGGCACACACATGCATGACCCCCCCTACACTTCCCCCGCTTTTGGCACACGACGGCGAAAAGGTTAACCATCACTGCTCTAGGACTTTTCTAGATGAAAAAGCCAGTTAAGATAGTCTGTCCTAAGTGCCTTATGCATCCTGATATATTCATATATGGGGGATGGGTGGGGTTTCCTACCAATATGGGAAGCAATTGCACTGACATTTGCAATGGGAAGATTAGGAGGATGCTTGAGGTGATTGCCAACACGTGGCCTTCGTGCTTGCAAGTCCCAGGATGCTGTTTGGCTTTCTGAAACCAATGCCTGCTTGTTTTCAAAGGCAGAAGTATGTGAAGAGGTCTATGGGTTGGATCATCCTTGCTACTTTATAAAAAATCAGGATAATAATAGCCATTACAGGCTGTTTTTTTCATTGAAAGGACATCTGGCATGCGTTGAGATACCCTGTACAAATACACCCCAAGAGTGTCCAGTCCCTTGATCTGACAGATAGTATTCATTGTTGCTTACAGCTTTTAGAAGAAAGGGGAAGACAATGGGATAATTAACGGAGAGATCAAAAAAATTACAGAACAGACCTGGAAACAGCTACAAATTGTTCTTGGAGAGAGGTCACAAAGTTCTTGAGGTTACCTAGAGTTGACTCTGTCTTGATGGCACCTGACTAACTGTGCAGTTACATGGGGAGAATACTATGAGGAAGTAGCTTCTATACCGTGTGTAATGACCTTTCCAATTCTGGGGACCAGTTCCCATGCTAGCACTGTTTTTAGATGCTTAATTAAAGTGTTGCAAGTTTTAATTGGCACGTGTTATTTTCAGAATTAATATATTACTTTGGGATTGCTCATCACAGCTTTGTGCATCACTATAACCTGCAGCCTATGATTTTCAGTGGACGTTAATTAGTTATATATTCTGCCTAATGTTAAGAGTCATTTTGAATAGCAGTTATTGGGAAATATGTTCCTATGGTCTTCTCTGTGTTCTTCCAAGAATCATCCCGTTGATCTCTGTGGATGCTGGATTAGATAGATCTTTGGTCTTTTCTAGCACAGTGGGTTTTATGTACGCACTTTCTGTTGATACAAATGGCAATAGCAATAGCACTTAGACTTATATACCGCTTTACAGTGCTTTACAGCCATTCTAAGCAGTTTACAGAGTCAGCATATTGCCCCCAGCAATTTGGCTCCTCGTTTTACCCACCTCGGAAGGATGGAAGGCTGAGTCAACCTTGAGGCTGGTCAGATTTGAACTGCCAGATTGCAGGCAGCCGTCAGGCAGCAGAAGTAGGCTGCAGTACTGCACTCTAACCACTGCGCCACCATGGCTCTATCCCGGGATGATCAGTTAAAAATTTCAGTAAAGTGCTTGAACCTGCAGATTGTGTACTTGAGCGTGTTTACAATACTGGGACATGTTTTTTTTTAATTAATACTTGTGCATTGCACCTGCCATATTTAGACTGCTTGAATGGCTGCCAGATGTTCCAGAGGACATCAGGTGGATGAAAGAACAGACACGGAAAGTCTGTCATTATTTCATGAGAAAAGCCAAGAAGAAGCTAGGAAGTCACCTTTCAGCCAGGTAGGATTGCTGCTTCTTATCTTGCATTTCTGAAGATACTGAATTCTGAAGCACAATACAATGTTTTTATATCACTAATGCCGTAACATTCTTGAATTGGGAGATTTTGCAGTTGGATTTGCCCATGCATCGAAATTAGTGCCTTTGGATTCTGTTCCAGGTTTGCATGATTAAGGTGTCGTGTTTGTTTGCTTTGTGCTTAAAGCCAGAGTCTGCTGGACTGGAATGATATATGAACCCAAGTAAGTATAATGAGCAAATAAAAATCAAACATATTCCCCAGTCAGAATAATTTTGAATATAGCTATGTTTCTATAATCTCTATGGCAGGGGTGTCAAACTCAGGTTGCGTCACGGCGGGCTGGGAGTTTGACAGCCCTGCTCTATGGTCTCTAACATAGCACTCCAGCTTTGAATTGCCCTTTCTCTAAAGGCCGAGTGCTTTAAAAACCACAGCCTACGTGTCTGTGATTATTTTTTTGTGGTATAGTTATTGCTGCTTTAATATTGAATGTATTGTTTATTTTTATTTTGTGTTATTGTTTAAGCTTGTGGATTTATGGATTTTAACTTGTCCTAAAATCCTTAAGATAGCTGTCATGATAGAAATGTAATAACTAAAAATACATAAATAAAATGTAAGATACCTAGTACAGTCCATTTCAAAACCAGGTAACAAAATCCACTTTCGTATCTGAATTAAATTTGTAAAGTGTAAAATAACTAAGATCCTTAAATGTTAAAGAAGATATAATGGTAGTCTACAAGTCTACAGTTATAAAGGGGGAGTCAAAGGTTTATATTTTGAAAAACCTTTTGGATTGAAACAAACTGAAATAACAATTTTAAGCAGATTGTTCAAAGATTGTCACTATAGGATTATTGAAGGAGGTTCCTAAATACAAGATTGAGAAAATAAAAAAAATCATCCCATTATTTCCATACCTGTTCCTTATCAAAAGTCATGTGTACACAGCTCACAATATATAAAGAGCTATATAATTATTGCTGAGGCATGGGGGATATGTGCTTTCCAAGTACTTATGAATGAGAGCTCCTATGTTCCCCACACAGCATGGTCAATGGTGAGGGATACTAGAGGTTGTAACATTTAGGGGATATACACAATTCTCCTACTCCTGAGATCAAAGTTACTGTTAGGTTTTCTCTCTCGACCAGCAGTGATCATAGTTTGAGCTAGAGACATGTGTTTTTGCCAAGCCCTTGGCTGGTAGCATTATTGGGAATTGGAATCTACTTTATCACTGAAGAGGCTCTTTCCCAGAGACACCTATTCTTATCACAGTCTCCCTGTACGCCTGATTTTCAATGAAACTTAGAAATTTGATGATCATGAAACTGAGGACTCTGAAAGTTTCTTTTAAAGCTAATGCAGCTCAAATGGCATTTTCTCCTAATGGGCCAAGAAAACAGGATCAGAATAGCCAGAGGGTGTCAGTAGTGAGATCCTCAGGGAAAAATAATCTGCTGCTCACTTTCATCTCTCTGCAGCCTTAGCTTATCTTCTGATTTTTTTGTGTTATTGCATGATGCAAAGGGGCAATTTCAATGGAACGTATACTCTATCTTTCTCCTTCTTTCTCCTTCTCCATTCCCCTTCCATTTTTAACCCAAATATGTTAAATAATATTTACCAAAATAGCATGGCAAACTTTAATTCTCTCTCTCTTTCTCTCTTAGGCTATACTACCATCTTGAACTCCGAAAAACACAGAGTTTATCTATCCCTTTGGGCACGGCTTATGGGGAAGCATTTCCAAAATGGCTCAGGAACAGTCTCTCGCTAACAGACGTTATGACAAAATGGGAAGAATACCAGCGCCAGCTGATGCTAGGGCTGTTCTGCATCAATGTGGACCTGCAGGCCTCCATCTTCCCATCAGAAGGGCTGCAGATGAGACATCCACGAGCAAGCTGCACGGAAGAGAGCCTTCAGCTCTTTTAAATATAACCTTCAGAATCTGGTTGGGGAAAAGAGGGTGGGCAGAGGCTGCATTTAGCAGCTTCCTAATGGAACTCTAACAATTTCTCCTCCCCTCACAATTCAGACAGGGTACTGATAACAAAATAGGCAATTGTGCCATAACTAAGCAGGTGACTGGCACAATGTAAATACCCACCAAAATGTGTTGGGTGTTGCATATTTTCTGGGAGACAGTGGCATAAATAACTTGACAACTGCAACAGAAATGGTTGATGCTTGGGCTGAACTGAAAAGAATTTCATTCAGGGCACCTCTTGGACTGTTTATAATAAGACGACTGGGGACATCATCAGGATTCTAGCTTTTGTTTTTAATCCACTTTGCTTTAAATCAATATTGTAACATGCTTTTGTTCTTAAAGACTCGAGTCCTTTGGGATCATCTTTCTCTGTGTTATGATGCAGTAAAAGAAAAGCCAGCAAGAGCTACCAAATCAGCTCTTAAACCAAATGTAGTCCTAAATTTTCAATCTAAGTAGAGACACCTTATAATTCCTGTACTGTTTTCTTGTAAATTTGTCATATATAAGGAATGCAGCTAACTTTTATACTGCCTGGATTCATGGCCTACCGTCTTCTAGGTCCTTCTATTCTAGAGAGAAGAGAGAAAAAAATAGAAGTCTTGAAATATGTACTTAAATCCCATCTCATTTGGATGCACTATTTCCCCCCCCCCCCCGTTTCCCAGTAATTTTAATTAGCTTAAATCTTAATTTGTACAGTTGCAGAAGGATGTCAAGAAGGATAGATGGAAGCAACAGCTAAGTCAGTGTAATGTATGTTTTGAAACTGTTTGTGTGACTGACTGGATCAGTTGGCCATTTGAGAAACAAGGAAAGGGCTTTTGATTCTAGCTGCAAAGGAATATGAAGCTCTTAAAATCCAGAAGCCAAAATATATTCTGATCTAAATGGATTTAAGCTGGCTTCTGGGATCCACATCACTTGTATCATTGGTGAATGTGGCCCCTTTGGAACATTGCTGATTGCTCAGCAGAATTGTAGAAATTAATTGTCTTGCACTGAGATGGAAATAAGCAGGGTCTGAAGTTGAAGGCCAGAAAGGAAGTAATAGTTTTGCAGGTATTGAATGTTATGGTATTGCATAAAGAAGAGGAACAGGGTTGGCTTGTAAGTCAGCTGAACAAAATTATTTGGTTTTTTTTCCCTTCCAAGCACTTTTTCCCCACTAGTGCAGGGTCCATTTTTTCTCAGATTATAGGAATTGATTGACTGGTTTGTCACCTGAGCCTAATGTTGCGTGCTGAGAGTGACTATCCCAAAGTCATCCAGCTGGCTTTCATGCCTAAAGTGGGATTAAAATACATAATCCCTGGTTTCTAGCCTGGTGCCTTAACCACTAGACCAAACTGGCTCTCTGCTGAACAAAATTGAATGTATAGTCTTATTTCAATGTTTTCGTGATAAACCAGTGGAGCTTTCAATTGCTGTGAAAAAAATGTTGGTAGGTTAATATAGAAGCATTTTTGCCTTCACACATAGCCCAAGAAGCAGATCTGGTATACATTATCCATTTCTTTCATAAGCCTTCTTTACAGCAGTTACCTTTTGTCATATAAACACAAGATGAAGCATTCTGGTTAATTTCTCACAACCCCATACTAACTATCTTGTGTCTATCATTAATTATCACCAGCACCATACTTGATCTCATCATTCACTGCTGTTGTTTTCTTCCTGCTAACTGTATATATAGCATGGCAAATATTCATTATGATGGCAGAAACCAGGAGCTGCACCCGTAGAGTGATAGTGGCACATTTCTAGTCACTGTGTATGAGACTATATGTAGAGTGCTTGTTATGATTTTGTATCGTTATAGACTGAAGTGTTTGATGCTGCAGGGAAAAAAGTTTGGGTTCATTTGTTTTTGGATAAAAAAAGATTGGTTTTCTTTGCACTTTAATGAATTTCTGTTTTTCGCCTAGTACAGAACTATCTGTTAATTCCAAAGATAACACAATGGATGGAAGGAGAGGGAGACATAACGATTGCTTAGAAATAAGTTAATAGTAATAGAATTTTAAATGCTACAAGATAACAAAAAGGATAAATCTGAGTAGAAATGCTTTATTATATAGTGTATTTGTTCTCTTAGTAGACTACAACAGACTACTAACTTTAAGTATTATGAGCAATAAGAGGTTCTATATTAGCAAAGCCTATGAGATACACATGCTTTTTTTTCTGGAAAAAGAATTATTGAAAGCGGCTGAAACCAGGATAATAGTATTGCTCCAGGAAAAGAACCTGGGAGCAAAACACAAGGAGTTAAATAGCATTTCAGCAATGCTTTCACTTGTAAAAATTTCTAGCGCAAATATTAAAAATCAGTTGGGAATGAAGTGATTTTATAAAAATAGGCTTATTGCCAGAAAAAAATTCCTTTGCTGTCTACTCATTTGGCACGAGGGCCTGTTTTGAATCTCTGCACCAGTATTTCCTTTTACACATCCCTGGGAGAAGTGGAGCTATGAAGAATGAATATTTGCAACCAGGCAGGATGGGAGTAGTCATCAAGTAGCAATGAACAGTGGCACTCCTATACGTTACATAAATACTTAGGGTGGCAAGAGTACACTGTTTTATCTGCTAATATTTCCTTTAATGTAAGCAGCAGTAGCAAATTGCAAAACATTCAGAGCACTTGCACAGAATCCAGTTCCTGGTCTGGAATTCACTACTAAATTTTGATAATTTCTTCCATATTACTATGTTTGGATAAGTAAGTACACCAGCCACCAACTCTTAGAGCAGAGGAAAAGAAAGGACCTGTCTCTCTTCACTAATATTAAAATGAAGAGGCTGAGCAAAGGTAGATATATATTTTTTTTTGAGGAAGAAATGCTGTTAAAATTGCTTTGGACTGAGCTGTCACATACAAAAGATTCATGCCTGCTCTCCCATATTTAATTACAAGTAGGATATAAAATAAATGAAGACAGGAGATATGCAAAATTGAAGTGTTTCCTCTAGTAGCAATGTCTCTTAAGAGAAAAGCTTTGAACAAACGATCCTTTATAAAACTCTGCTGAGGAAGCAATCTTCCTCTTATCTTAACTCAAATAAGTTCCATGGGTATTACATCATCTCAGCTTTTCCACATAAAATACAACAGTGCCTAGATCAGGCCTGTCAAACTCCTGGCCCACAGGCCGGATGCGTCATGCACTGGCCACGACCAAAGCTGGTTTAGTGAAGAGGGAAAAAGTCGCAATATGTCATGTGGTGACGCTGTGAATTTGACACCCCTGGCCTAGATAGTTTCCCTTGTTAAGTACACAATTGTCTGCTTATTCTGCAAAGTAGCCTCTGTTAGAGGAAAATGTTCTTGTATCGTGAAATAGCTGGAAAAGTATGATCTTGCTTTTGAATTCTAATAGGCACCAGAGTTTTTCCCCCTTACAACTATAATGTGAATGTCATTTGTTGTCTTTTAGATGAAAATGTGCCAGTGTTTGCATGTCTTTAACCACTAAGTTATTCAACACTGTATTCTATTTTGAAATGTATTGCACAATTATATAGTCTTTTTTTTAAAAAAAAATTGTAAGCTGCTATTGCTGCTTCAAATGCAGCTATTGTAATGCTGGGATTTTATTTGTTGCTAATACCCTGCACTGTAATTTAGACAGCCCTCTTTTTAACTAACTATCTTACCTATTTGAAGATAATCAGGATTTTAAAAATAGTTGGTTTTATAAAATGAAATATAAAATTGTTTAATTTTATGTTAATGTTAAAAATGTAAGTTCAAATGTTAGTGCCAAAAACTGGTATTGCAATATGTACTGTGTTTTTCACAGCAAAAACACACACAGACATTTTCTTTTAATTCTAAAACTTAAAAGTAGTGTAAGCAATGCTCCTAATTGATTTTAATTCATAATAAAAATAGAAGCTAGAACCAACAAAATATCCACAGAGTAAAGCCAACCAGCCCAGCTCTAATTTCTTAAAAAGAAAGAAAGAAAAAAAATGGTGTATCAGATTTGAAACTCTTGAACAAAAACTGATAACAATTTACATCACCTTGTTTGACTTGGCAGATAGAAATTTGGTCAAGTTGAAAAGCAACATTTGATTACATCAGAAGCTGATGAAAGAGAAGCTTGACTTGTTAAGTTGCACGGTTTAAGATTCCACAGTGCCTTTTATTTATTTATTTTTAGAAAGCAAAACAATTTACAGCTTGCTGCTGTTGTTATCTTTATGGGCACCTATAGTAGTCCTCAACTTATAAACCACATTTGGGACCAGAATTTCTATTACTAAGCATCGTGATTGTTAAGCGAATCATGTCAATTTAATGACCATTTTGTCTTGGTTGTTAAGCGAGTCACCTTAATCAGTAAGTGAATCATGCAGTCATTAAAAAAAATCTGACTTCCCCCATTGACTTTACTGGTTGGAAGCCAGTTGGAAACGTCCCAAATGATGATTACATGATCCAAGGATGCTGCCACTGTCATAAATATAAGCTGGTTGCCAAGCGGCCATATTTTGATCATGTTACCATGGGGATCCTGCAATGGTTGTAAGTGCAAGCATTAGTCATGATCACTTTTTTCAGTGCCATTGAAATCTCAAGAGTTGCTAAATGGATGATTGTAAGTCGAGGACTACCTGGATTCCTCTGCTGTTTTCATTCTGACCATTCTTGAATTCTGTAATAGTTCTTAAGTTGCTGACACTACTAAGGCTGAATTAATTATTGTGAGAAGCAACTGATTTACCTTGCTCTGATGTTAAGCCATAGTAAATCCAACATGCCAAATAAAAAAATCTTTTTGCAAAAAATGCACTCTGTAAGGAAAAAGAAAATTCAACATAAGAACTCAATCGTATTTAGGGAGTGGGAGATGACCATGATCTGTTGCTGTTGGTCAAATTGCAATAGCTCATTTTTAGCACTTGCAACTAAAATAAAAACCTGTATTACTTAGTAGCATTAGGAAAGCAATAAATACAGTGAGGAAAACTAATCAAGCATTGTAATAGTCATTATTGAGTTAATTTTCTTCATGCTTTGCATTATCCATGCCCTCAGTTCCTTTCTTCTATGTGTTTTACTGGAAATGTGCTATTTATTCTTTTAAAATGTATCTCTAATAAAATACTTTCTAAACTTATTGAACTGAAATGTGGATTTGCATTTATTCATGCTTTGTGTAGCCATAGTCAGTTGATACTTTCTGATAATCAGGTATTTTTGATCCAGTTGTCAAGAGGCAAACCAGATGGATCCAAGATGCCTTCTGTGATCTGCAGTCCTACACTATGCTCACAGTTGCTCTTGCTACAGTCATCCATTGGGCATTACAGTCACAGGTGTTGCTCAGCTTCACTGGATTCCTCATCAAGTCATTATTGCCACGTTATTCCTAAATTTGCATTAGCCACGAAGGTCAAATAACAAATGCAGGAATTCCATCTGACTGAGATTGCGGATGATACTAAGCTGACAGGAATAACTAACACACTAGATGTTAGGCTCAAGATCCAGATGGATCTTGACAGAGCCATCTAACAGGCCCTATCTAACAAAATGAAATTCAATGTAGAGAAAAATAATTAGGCAAGAAAAACCAAAAGTAGACTGGGTGAAACCAGGTTCAGTAGCAATAACTGAGAGGGATCTTGGAGTCTTAGTGGACAACCAGCTAAATATGAGCTAGCAGTGTGTGGCAGCAGCCAAAAAAAGCCAACTTAATCCTAAATTGCATTAATGGGGATACAATCAAGATCAAGTGAGGTACTAATACCACTCTATAAAGCCTTAGTAAGACTACACCTAGAATACTGCATCCAGTTTTGTCACCACACTATAAAAACTATGTATAGAAAAAGTGCAGAGAAGAGCAACCAGGAGCATTAGGGAACTGGAGACTAAAACATGAAGACTGGTTACAGGAACTGGGCATGGCTAGTCTAGTGAAGAGAAGGACCAGGAGAGACATGATAGCATTGTTCCAATATTTGCGGGGCTGCCACAGAGACAAAGGGGTCAAGCTGTTTTCCAAGGCATTTGAAGGCCAGACAAGGAATAATGGATGGAAACTGTTCAAGGAGAGATTCAACCTAGAAATAAGGAGAATTTTTCTGACAGAACAATCAACCAATGGAACACTTGCTTTTGGAAGTTGTGAGAGCTTCATCACTGGAGGCTTTGAAGAAGAGATTGGACTGCCATTTGTCAGAAATGGTGTAGGGTCTCCTGCTTGGGCGGAGGTGGGGTTGGATTAGATGACCTACAAGATCCCTTCCAACTATTAATCTGAGGTATGGATCTAACCCCTTTTCATTGTTAGCCTTTTCCAATCTGAGAAGTGACGGGTGGTAAGCTAGAGTTGTGTGAAGTGCTTATTGTGGCTATACAACACATCCATACTTAATTCCCACCACCATTTCCAGATAGAATTAGGAAATGCCTTGTTGATTCAATGTTGAAAGGTTAGAAAGCCATGACCACTTGACTGATGATCAGATTCAATATAAGGAATTTTTAATGTGTGACTAAGGTATGGAAAACAGACAATGGTATATGGAATTGTTTTTAGAAAAAGCAGCATATATTTATATCTAAAGTAAATGAGCTCTTGCATTATCCTGACTTTAGATGCTGAAGAATAACATTCAGATTCCAGGAACTCACTAAAGTTTCAAAGTAACATACATGTTTTCATCTACAGAACAAAGAAAACAATATCAGCAAAACCAGTTTTCATATAAACTGGATTCATATACTGCACAAAACCCTGGCTTGCTGATCTTGGCGCACTGAATAAACCATAATTGATAGATGTCTATGAAAATTCTCAGTCATCCAGGTCATGGTTACCCCACAAAAGTGCTTTTCAAGAGGCAACTGGACTTTCTGGTTTTTCTTTGAAGACATTTCACTTCTCATCCAAGAAGCTTCTTCAGCTTTTATAATTGAGATATAGCAAAGATTTTAGAGGACAACCATACCTTTCTAGACTTTAGGGCTTTTAGAATATCTTCATGAACCTATATTTTTATTAATATTAGTGAATAGTCACAGAATGATTTAATTTTCCTGTAGTAAATGGAAGATGACTGCATGGGCACCAATGGGGGTGTGGGGGAACAGGTAAAGGGCAAGTGATACATATATGATGACAATTCCACACATGCTGCGACTGATATACTTGGGTTATACATTCTGAAACAAGTGCATATAATTGTGGCTGTGGAAGCCAGGAAAGTCCCCCACCCCTGCTTTAATCCCGCAGGGTGTAAGATCAAAGACAATTGGAGGCACATAGTCACCATCAATAGACAGGAAAAGGTGCTGAGACTCAGACTCTACAGTACTGATGTGACACTAGTGCAAAAAATGCTTGTTATCACTCACATATCATTGTGCCAGCTAAAGGCTTGCAGCATTTGTGAAACATGTTTCCAAATCACGGCTTCATAAACCGAGGGTCAAGATTTTGGCTCTGAGATTTCCAAGGCTTTGGAAAAGAAAGAGCTCGCATGGTTATGAGTCTAGAAAGCCCCAGAAAGCAATAGGTTAAATAACTACTACTCTCTACCCTTTGGCTTCAACTTGATTTATCTACTCATTTTGGGGACCCACATCCCCACATAATAGGCTCTTCCTGTGCACGGCCTTTTGTCCCGCAGGATCCATTTACTCAGCTCACTCTTTTGCCTGCGCCACGCTTCTGTCCTTCCACCTCTTCAGAATCCCAAAGGTGCTTTTTCAAGACTTCCTTGTTTTTTCTTTGAAGACATTTCACTTCTCATCCAAGAAGCTCCTTCAACTCTGACTGGATGGTAGGGAATCCTACCTAATCTCTTGCAGACAGCTGGTCATTTGCATCATTTTGGAGAGTCGTTGAGGACAACCATAACCCGCGGACAAACATGACCCTGGTGACTGAGAACCTCCATAGATTTTAGTTATGCACTCTGGGATGAACGCCCTCCGAATGGTGTGGGAGTATGAACTGATTTCCAGAAAAACTGCAGACTACAGGACCCATGAACACTACTCAGGTGACCCCGAGGACACAGATAAACCTCCAAGTGCCTCAACCACCCTCTAAAAGGATGCAAATAACCAGCAGTCTGCAAAGAATATAAATCCTTCCATTACCCACTATCCTGTCAGAGCTGAAGAAGCTTCTTGGATGAGAAGCGAAACGTCCTCAAAGAAAAACCATTAAGTCCGGTGGCCTCCTGAAAAAGCACCTTTGGGACAACCATGACCTGGATGACTGACAACCTCCATAGACTTCCACCTCTTCGGAAGTGCCCCGATGTCTTCGAGCCTCCGCCCGACAACTGGAAGCCAGGACAACCCGGCGTGGGTTGTCTCAAGAGGAGACGTCGCTCCAGGCGCGGCCTCCTCCCTCTCCTCCTCCTCCGCCTGCTTTCTCGGCACCTGCGGGGTGGCGGCTGCGGCTGGAAGCTTTAGAGAGCGCGAGGAAAGTATAAGCGCGGAGATTCCCTTTGCTGACCTTTCGGAGCGGCGAGTTGCTTCTCTGTCATTTCCGGCTTGCCAAAAAAGCCTCTTTTCCGCGCCTTCCCCGCTTGGGTTTTTTTTTTTGGACGGCTGGCTGGCTAGCTTTCTCTTCCAAGCTGTTCCTTTGGCTTGGAAAGAATAGGTCGGGCTGTCCGAGAGGTTTTGGCGGCACTTTTCGTCTGCGCGAAAACCACGGACCGAGGGCTTTTTCTTTCTTCGGTTGGCAACTTAACCCGGGCACACGCGTTCCTTTAAACCGGGAGTAGCGCAAATGCTCTAGAAAGCGTTTCCCAAATGCGGGTTTGCTGCACCTCTCTCCCTTCCCAACGAGGTAGGTGGAAAAAGGACGCTGTAGGAAGAGCGACTGGTGGACGTTTGCTCTTACTCTTAGCTAAACGGAGTAAAAGAGTCCAGGGCTTCTTTAAGCATGGGCGAGTTTTGGAGTAAATCTCGGAAAGGAAAGCAAACTGAACTTGGGTCGAAGCCAGGTATCTGCTGCAATCACTTAGTGGGTGGTTTTCCTGCAATGGATTTTAGGCTAACTTTCACCAACGCATTGCTTTCTTTCTGGAGAACATCACTTCTGAAAATTTCAATTTCCCTCCTCCCTGGATGCTGGTGTAGCTTTTATTATTGCCACAGGCAATAATTAACAAACGATGCTTCATTACCCGCCTTCTCAAAAGTCTTGAGTTTCCAGGCTGAGTTAGGCTGCCTTAACATGGCCATGTTTTCCCTTATGAAGGACTTGTCTGTCATTAGCAGTTGCTTAACAGAAGTAGATTTTAAAGACATTGTTTTCTTTTTCATCGTTTCACCTCTGTCCTTCAGGCAGCTGTTTAAGGTTTGTTAGTTATGCAGCTGTTTACTCTGGATGGAGTAAAAAGTTAATCTCCAGCGTAACTTAATTTTTAAAGACAATTTATATAGTCGCCTATTTGTTCACAGGGACTCTAGATGCCTTACAAGCAATAAAACACAGTATAGAAAAAAATTAAAATAATACCTGGTTAAACTTTGGCGGGTATAGCATAACTTTTATTGCACTTTGGGGAATAAATAAGCCTCCTTTGTGATGTTCAAACATCCTGCAAATAATTTATAGTTATCCTAACTGCTGTACTGTTTTAGAGAACATACTTGTGAGGTAGGCTACTCTTGTGTCTGTTTGCACCTGGAAACGCTCACTTTTAACAAGTGAGCAAATATTTTGATCCCTTGGTGCTGAATTAGATAACAATGTCTATAGATTTCACTGTCTTAAAACTTTATTTGATGACTATAAAATTTGAGAACGTACAGTTGCAGATATTTTATTTTCTACCTTCTAGGTGAAACACTGCTAGGTGGCAGCACATAGCCAAACAGAGTTTATCTTGAAAATCTAAGTTTGCTCAGAACAGATTGAGACTACCTACCTAAAAAATAGCACAGGACTTGAACTTTAGTTGAGACTTTTTTTTTAATCTTAAGAAGATAGATGTTCTAACCCAACAGCTTGATCAGCTTTTTGGATTCTGTGATGGTATATATAACCTCTGTTCTTGGAGTTTTTAGCTTGCTCCATAAATAGGTACATAATTAAGGAGAATATTATGTGCACTCCAAATTGGAGTTCAGAATAACCTGTTGTTCTTGAGTCAGGATATTTAATCAACTACAGCTCTCCCTATACACTCTGTGTGTGTGTGTGTATACATGTATATCTATATCTATATATCTATATCTACACACATGCACATGTATTTGCTTGAAAATACATTCAGAAATCTTTAAAACTTCCTTCTTTCCCTCCTTCCACCCCCTATATTAAAGGTAAAGATTTCCCTCGCACATGTGTGCTAGTTGTTCCTGACTTCATTTCAAAGCCGAAGAGCCAGCACTGTTCGAAGACGTCTCCGTGGTCATGTGGCTGGCATGACTAAACGCCAAAGGCACACGGAACGCTGTTAGATAACAATAATTGTTAAGACAAAACAGTTTCTGATCGTTGATGAGTGATGCATTAACATAGGCAATGTCTTAGCAATGAGCCTCATGTTTTCTTTAACTTCGTTATTCTCCCTAGGATTATATTCTAGAATTTGCTATGTTCCTATATTTATTTATTTAATTTTAACATTTTAATGGATTTAGTAATAAGGAGCAACAATCTATAGTTTTATGCTGGTTCCAGTTTATTTCTGTGAATTCCTTGGAAACCTTTTAGAATTCCAGCTTGCTTTTTAAAAAAAGACATGCTTTCCATTCTTTGTAGTTATAGAGATGAGTTTGAAAACACAGCTGTGATGTTATCAAAGGTAATATGGCCCCAAAGAAAGTAATATGTGACTTAGATTTGCATTCAGATTTCAAGATTTCTAAGTTAGCTGATTATGTAGAGAAATTGTAGCTGGTTAAAATTAGATTGAATTAAAATTAGATATTATGAAATCTAATTTTAACCAGCTACAATTTAGAGTCCCTCCCTCCCTCCACACATTTCCCTGGGAAGATGTGATTTGGCTAACTACTTGCAAATAAATATGCAAATGCTTTTATGTTTTTCATTCACAGTACTTTTCCAACATGATTTCTGAGTTTGAACAAATTGCCTGGGCCTTTCTTAGTAAATAAATTGTATGCTAATTAGATTTTTGAATATTGTTTTGTTTTTTTTCAACATAATTTTGTTCCAGAATTTCCAGAAAGAGCAGTTCTGGAATTAAGGCAGAAAATGGTGTAGGTCTGCAGAATATTAAAAATCAAGGGATGGATCATAAAGTCATATTTAAGAAAAATGGAAATCCTTGTTCTGTTGAAAGTATCCCTTATAAGAGAGGACTCTTATCCACTTACTCTTGTAGTGTAATTCTAAGCAGAGTTGCTAAAGCATAAATTCTATTAGTTTAGTCCTCTGCACATGCAATTTGAAGATTGTATAGTAAATTTTTTCTTGTTTGTTCTATAATTTATTTGATGACTTTTTGCTGGATAGTGAATGTTGCAAAGCTATATGGTAAAGACACTTTGAGATAAATGTGAGAGGTACAAAATGCTAACTTCCTTGTGAAGTCTCATGCATTAAGGTAGAATTTCTTTGAATGTGTTTTATGAAAATGTACTATTCCAGAAGTAGCTATAAGAGTATCTCAATCTTACACGGAAAAGACCCGAATACATCAAAACTTGCATACCTCTACCTGTAAAACCCTACGAAAACAAATCTATGTATCTATCTATCTATCTATAACATAGAAATGTGTGTGTTCTGTGACACTTTAGGTAGCTCTCATTTGCCAATTGTTCACAGTTATGATAGTGTTAGAAAAGCAAGTTTGTGACCAATCATTGCATTTACAACTTCGCAGATCTATAAACTGAATGAAAGCTGAAGATCTGTGGTGAATTGGGAGATAATAAACACAGTTGTGGTTCACTTCACTTAACAATCAAATTTCTAGTTTCAATCATGGTTGCTAAGTAAGGATTATCTATGTGCCTTTGGTTCTGTATAAAATTTGGCATATTTTCTATCCCTCTCTCCATCTGTCTTTATTTTTTAAAAAGTGAATATGACACACACTCTAAAAATGCCAGTTTAGACTTACTGTATATTTCATTTTTTGACCTAAACTCTGTTTCACAAAAATAACACCATAATAAATTATATTGCTACACAGATGTAACAACTTTAGCATGTCATATATTGACAGATAACTGTCAATTTAGCTACCGTACCTACAAAATAGAAATGTTCAATTAGTTCTGGTAGTGGTAATAGAATGAAAGTTAGTTTTACTTTTAGATCCTGTAGCAAGTGGAACCTACATTTATAGAGTGGATAATCTTGTTTAATTGTGCTTGTTCTTTACCTAATCAGAGAGGTCAATTTCCTTTTGATTCTAGTCACTGAAAATCACAGTGATTTTTGTTTTCATTCCCACTCAAATGAACATATTGCAATTACATGAATTGCAGAGTTTCTTTTATTTGCAAAGCTATCTGTAGTAGTTTTAAAGCAGGCTTGGGGAATATTTAATGTCCAAGGACCTCATGTTCTTATGCTGTGGTATGCTGTGGTAGGAGTCACATTAATTGCAAGCAGGATCTTCTTTTAAAATGAATCTTGCACTTCCCAAAGATTAAGCCAGTATTAAAGCAAGGGGAAATGATTACCTCCACATGTTAGTAGCACATTTAGGAACAGGGCCAATCCCAAGAGCCACAAAATTATTGTTGTGGAGCTGCATATGGCATGTGGGCAGTGGATTACCATCCTTGGGATTAGATATCAGTTTGATAAATTGGTTCCTGATTTGGAGCAGTGACTGTAAGAGGATAATAAAACATATACTATGTTTTTTAAAAGCATGGAATTAGATTCTGGAAATGAGAGAGTTTCAGCCTGGCATAGTTTGAGGGCCAGGGATAAGAGATAGTTTACAGTCATGCTTGTCATATGTGTTTTGATTAATAATTTAAGTTTTACACACACACACACAAACCCTATTCAAGATTGGGTCTGAGCTACATTTAAGGAAGAGAGAAAAAATGGCTGAAAGGTCAGTCCAATCAGCTATGAGTTTGGCATATCCTATTGAGAGCCAGCTTCAAAGACTACAGTATTCCCCCCCCCCCCCCCCAGTCAAGTATTTATTTTCTCAGTTTACCAATAATGCATGATGTGGGCAGTTTGCTTTGGCAGTACTGAACCTTTTTATTTCATAACATTCTATACCAAAGGCAAAGCTACCACGAGCTTTTATAACACAAATCCCAACTGGTTTTACTTGAAACTGTACAATACTAATTCTCAGTGGACACCACTCCATTAGATAAATCTTTGCTGACGTGTGTTCCCTGTTGTGCAGATCCTACTTCTCCCAACTTTGAGGAAATTGTCCATTCCAGCCAAGAGAAACAAATGTGCTCTTTGTGCACATTTAAATCTAAGTGTGGGTTGGGCTTAGGTCCAAGGCTTCAGATGAGTGATTCAACCCATTCATGAACTCTGCCTTCAGTTATTAGCATGCTTGTGACCGCTCAATTACAGGTAGTCCTTGAGTTACAACAGTTTTCATTTAGTGACTGTTCAAAGTTACAACGGTACTGAAAAAAGTGACTTATGACCATTTTTGTTCACATAAATGTGAACAACGGTCACAAGTCACTTTTTTCAGTGCTGCTGTAACTTCAAACGGTTGCTAAATGAACTCTTGTAAGTTGAGGACCTACCTGTACAGAGCATGGCTTCTGGAATTCTTTCTTATCCTTTTACCTGCAGTGGCCATATATTTGGAGGCATGGGGCAAACTGCATTATTAACAATTGCTTCATATGCAAACTTTTAGAAAGCCAAAACACGTAGATAGATATTGTTAGACTATCTGGGAGCCAAAAGATGTAAATTCATTTCCCCTCTTTGCTGTTAACTGGTTGCAGAGCTTAAAATAATAAGCTTAGCTTTATCATTTTCCAGATGGAACGATCAGCAACATTCTGACAGCTGTACAAGTCTTCTGTAATCTCTTTTTACTGCCTGTTTCATTGGACAAATTCTAAGTTTCTTTCTATGTCCATTACTCAGCTGTGGGCGTTCCCCCTTTTTATCTGATTATTCCCTAAGCAGCAACTCCCCCCACTTCCAAGGTCATTTTCACATTCCATTGTATATTCCCATAATAATTATTAATGTATTAATTAATTAATTAATTAATTTATTTCAATTTATGTTTATTCTTATATGGATATCTTTTGTTCCCTGCTTTCATAAGTTTTGTTGTAGAAATTATGTCAGAGTATTGGTAAATAGCTCTGCTCAGTGTATTTTTGGGGAACACAAGGTGACATGAAGAGAATTAAATATTAGGCTGCCTATGCAAAATCTAACCTAAATGTATTGGACCTTGGATGGCATCACTTTTTCAAAGAACACACAAGGAGAAAATTGGAGGAGCTCATATATTTATGCAGGTGCAAACATGCATGCATACAATATCTACCAGGAGTAAAACTGTAAAATGATTAGTATCCCATTTCCCCTTATGTTTAAAGGTAGTTCAAGGAAAAGTTTTATTATTTTAAGCTCTTCAACCAGTTAATAGCAAAGAGGGGACATGAATTTACATCTTTTGGCTCCTAGATCGCCTAACAATATCTATGCACGTGTTTTGGATTTCTGAAAGTTTGCATATGAAGCAATTTTTAATAAGATGGAATAATAAAGCATAGCAAAGAGCTTAGTACTGTAATCAAAAGCTTCACCTAATTAATTTACTATGTTCTTTTACCTTATGTCCTCTAGGACTCGTTTTTCAACTTTCTAGTTTTCTAACTTTAGATTGTACAACAGTATTTGCATCACAGATACTTTCAGTGTAAGGGTAACTACTCTTCTCACACTAACTTCCAATTTGTTGCAGTTCCTGTTTTCATCATTTTATGTACCTGAATTAAACTTCTGACAAGGTCCCCCATTCCTGTTTGAATTTACACTGTCTGCCTTTGCCCCTCTCATATGAGTTGTAATTGCTAGAAGGATCCAATCAATTATGTACATTCTCAGCTCCCGGTCATTGGAGTGATATTAAAGGGCGCCCAAGACAAAATAACTTAGGTTCGAGGAAAGAAGCAGTCAAAAATGAAGGACGGAAGAAAATCCCCAAGCAACCCTGACTCTCTCACCTGACCAAATGTTCCTTCTGGCGTTGGTATGTCAACGTTTGCTTTTGCTAGGTAAATATTACCTTAGAGGGTTGCTCTGGTATCCATAAGTGAAGAGCTTTACTCAAGGCTGTTAAACTCTCCCATGATCCTGGCACCGAAGGTCTCCAGTGTGTTGGAATTTCTGTTGCTATGCCAAAGCCTGGTGCCCTTGGCCAGTGTGGAGAAGGCCAAGGGCATCTTTCTCTTGGCTTGCTGCCCTGAGTTATCTGCTTTTCAAAACAAAAAGCACCCTCCTTTGACATTTCTGAAACAGATTTTGCTCACTTTGGCTTCCTCCTGACTTAATGGAAAGAAAACAAATACATGCCCAGTAGCAATTACAGGGCAATGTCGTACCTATCAGCATACCTGAAAAAAATGTGTGCAAAATTGTCCTTGTTAAATATAAAATAAATAGCAATATAGCCAAGCATAATGAGTAGACTTTTCTGTAGACTTTCTTATTCCTAGGATCCATCTTATGGCACCATATCAAAAAATCCTGTGAATGCCAGTGGACTAAAATATATAGTAATTCACTTCTCTGTCACAAAATGTATCATTTTATACATGTATACTGTGGGTAAATCTCAGTGTGTTTAGTTGAATTTGTTTCCATTTTCAATCAGCACCATTTTCACACACAGAAATTGTTCTGTGTGAGTTGATTTCTGAGATTTCAAAGGGTTAGAGAAAATAAATTGTCAGAAATGCTGTGTAGAAAGAAGCTTATAGCTATGTGTTTTTATTATTCTTTTTTTGTTCCTTTTTGGCAAATCAGAGATTCTAGTGAGCTCTTAAGTTTTGCAAAATAAGATATCTGTTCATCTTTTTGGCTTTTCAAATAACTGAGTTGGACTAAGTATGTTTAGCTACTGTTCAAGATGGGAGAGTCGATTTCAAATAGTGAAAGAAAGGAGCTAAATGTTAGCCCAAAAGTCTCTTCTTCCAATTAGAAAAGTAGGGGATTTTTAGAACCTTTTTGGGAGTCATAAACAGAATGCAGCACTTGCTATTTTGTCTTGCAAGGTACAATATACCGTATATATTCGAGTATAAGCCGATCCAAATATAAGCCGACCCCCCCAATTTTACCCCCCAAAACTGGGAAAACTCATTGACTCGAGTATAAGCCGGGGTGGGAAATGCAGCGGCTACTGGTAAATTTCAAAATAAAAAAAGACTGGTCCAAAGTGCGAGGACCTGTCAGAAATCACTTTTTTCAGCCCTCTGGGTAGTCCTTTTGTGCATATGGACTACTCAGAGGGCTGAAAAAGTTATTTTTGACTGGTCTTCGCACTTGTGACCAGTCCTCGAACTTACGACTGTCCTCACATTTTACGTTTTTGCCCTATCTTGTCACCATGGTAAAGAGAAGCAGTTGTGAAATGAGTGACATGGTTTTAAGAATGCTGCACGGGCATAAATGTGACGATGGTCATAAGTGTGAGGACCAGTCAGAAGTGTGAGGACCTGTCAGAAATGACTTTTTCAGCCCTCTGAGTAGTCCCTATACACATATATCATATGACCAGCTAGCCACGCCCACCCAGTCACTGGCTTGATCTAATTTCAGGCAAGTTGAAGCCTCTGTTAAGAGATACCAGGGCTGGGCAAATGTGGCCCTTTTACAACCTGTGGACTTCAACTCCCAGAATTCCTGAGACAGCCAAGCTGGGAGAACCCACTAGCTAGCAGCCAATTACAAGAAGGCTAGCTAGCAGCCAATTACAATCAGCTCTCAACTCAAGGTCAGTGCACATGGGATCTCCCTAAACATGAGGATTTCTTTGTTTTTTTCTCCCTTTAAGCCCCCCCCCCCAGCCCGTTTTTGCTTCCAGGGGGCTGCAGAGAGTCTTGCTAGGCACCCCCCGCATGCCCCTAGCAAGCCTTGGGAGCCAGTTGCAGGGAAAAAGTCATTTTTTTTCGTGACCCGAATATAAGCCGAAGGGGCGTTTTTCAGCCTGAAAAATGGGCTGAAAAACTCGGCTTATATTCGAGTATATACGTTATCTAATAACTGCTTATATGAGCTCTACTGTTTTCCTTTAGGCTGAATTTGGGTATTGCACCAGTTTAAGGGTGGGCAGAGTTTTGATTCCCAGAGACCACTTATCATTTGGAAAGAGAACTCCATATTGAATGGAACAATAAAACAAAAGGCTGATGGAGAAATTTTCTTTTTTTAATTGGGTTTCATAAGTGGGAAGGGCCATGGAGTCTTTTTTAATTATGTTGAGTCTGTTTTAAGAATTACATTATAGATTTCATATATTTTCATTTCAAAATGATGGAAAACTTTGCTACCGATTTTTGTCCATTTAGCTCAAAGGGAACTTGGAAGATTAGGAAAAAGAAGACTGCCAAATTTTGCCACAGTTTGTTTTATTTATCATTTGTTGAACAAACGACAGTGATTTACTTCACTCTTGAAGCTAATCCATTCAAACATCATGATCAGCCCAAACCAAATTTCAGCCTGGTAGTCCTGCACACCAAGCAGGGGGATGTTTCCCAATAACAGTTCTTGGCATTACCATCAAAAGACATTGTGCATGTGTTCCATCTTCCCCTATTGTATTTTCTCAAGAAAGTAAGAAAATAAATATAATAAGAAAACACAGCAGAATGTACCTAATGTTCTTCAGTTGACAAAGGGCAATTGCTACGTAAATGTCTTGTCTGCTTTGACCACAGTAAGTGAGATAGTTTTGTTAAAATATCCATATAAACACAAACACATCTAGTAGATTTCTCAATATTCTTCCCAAATGTTGGTGTCAGCATTGAAAAGATTTTGTGCTAGGCATACAGTATATCTCTTTGGAAGTCTTCTAAACTGGAAACCTTAGGTTGGCTCACAAAGGCATGAGGAATCAACCATAAAGATCCTGTTATTATAGGATAAAGTAATTATGGAAATGAGCAGTGACATTTTTGTTCAGGACTGTGTTCAGTCTCAACTTGGTTATTATTTTTTGTATCAATCTCTTAGAGATGCCAATAGCAAGGGTCTTCCTAATATAAATTGCTTCATGGGAAAGGGAATTTTATTGAAATTTTTGCTGAACAACTCATAGGATTGAAGTTTAATTGAAAATGTAATACTGTAATTATGCTTTTCCTAAGAGAATGTATAATTAGGCTTTCACCCCCATCTCTTTAATAAAGAGGCAACGATAATGTTCTGCTTTTAAAGAAGTTGTTGCATTTGAATTAATGTCAGTACTTAAAAAAGCTAATTATACTTGGGTCTTATTTTGTGAGTGGGTATAGTTTGGAACCCTATTAAGAAAGATGCCCTTGAGAAACTCTGCTTCTACTTGTTCCAAACTCATTCCAGTTATTGGCTTTCCTGACTTGGATTTATGGAAGTTGAATTCTAAATAAGGAGGGCACCAGGTTAAGGGAAGGTGATGCTGAACACTCAAAGGCAACTGAAAAACTGCATATATTTGAACTTTAAATTGGGTGTGCTGTTACCAGGCCAGTCTACACATAGATATCTCTCAGTCATTAGTCTTATGCATAAATAATACAGGTAGTCCTCAACTTACGGTCACAACTGGCCGTAAGTTGGCCCAAAATTTCTGTTGCTAAGTGAGACAGTTAAGTGAATTTTGCTCCATTTTATGATCTTTCTTGCCATATTGTTGAGTGAATCACTGCAGTTGTTAGATTAGTAACGTTGTTAAGTGAATCTGACTTCCTCATTGACTTTGCTCGTTAGAAGGTTGCAAAAGGTGATCACATGACCCTGGGACACTGCAACCGTCATAAATATGAGTCAGTTGCCAAGTGTCTAAATTTCAGTCGTGACCACAGAGATGCTGCAATGGTCATAAGTGTGAAAAATGGTCATAAGTCACTTTTTTCAGTTCTGTTGTAACTTCAAACTATCTCTAAATAAACTCTTGTCAATTAAGGATTACCTGTAGATACATTTGTTATTTAACCATGTATTTTTAAATAAGCATTTGATAAAAGTCAGAATTTTATCATCTCAATTAGGTAGAATAACCCAACCAACTTTGTCTGAACCCAGAAGTAAAACAGCTTCTCCTAGTTACTGCTTGAATGGGAGACTTTGGGAAATTCCAAGGTTGTACTGTAAACCTGACTCGGGAAGCCCTTGGTTCTGGGGGGGGAATTGTCCCCCAGAACGGGCTCGCAATTTGGGTATCCTCCTAGACTCACAGCTAAGATTAGAGCAACATCTGACAGCTGTGGCTAGGGGGACCTTTGCATAAATTTGCCTGGTGCACCAATTGCGACCCTACTTGGATCGGGAGATTCTCCTCACAGTCACTCATGTCCTTGTCACCTCATGGTTAGATTATTGCAACGCACTCTACATGGGGCTACCCTTGAAAAGTGTTCGGAGACTACAGTTGGTCCAGAATGCAGCCGCGCGAGCTATCGTGGGTACACCTAGATGCACCCACATTACACCAATTCTCCGCAAGCTGCACTGGCTCCCTATTGGTCTCCAGGCACAATTCAAGGTGTTGGTTATTACCTTTAAAGCCCTACATGGCTCAGGGCCAGGTTATCTTCGAGACTGCCTTCTACCATATAGCTCCCAACGACTGGTAAGATCCCAGAGTTGGTCTCCTCCGGGTCCTGTCAGCTAAACAATGCCGACTGGCGGGCCTGCGGGGGAGGGCCTTCTCTGTGGCTGCCCCAGCTCTCTGGAACCAGTTACCTCCTGAGGTTCGGACCACCCCCACCCTATTGGCCTTCCGAAAAGCGGTAAAGACCTGAATGGTGTGAATGGGTTTTAATGTTTTAATTTTTAAATGTTTTTATAATGGTGGTTTTTTTTAATGCATTGTAAGCCACCCTGAGTCTCCGGAGAAAGGCAGCATATAAATTGAATTAAAATAATAATAATAATAATAATAATAATAATAATAATAATAATGATGATGTCGTCAGTTTTTGAAGGCAAGGCAATTTCTTACTGCCAGTGAAAAACTGCATGAATATGTCCATCAAGTACTAAGCTTTGAAGAAATAACAAACTTCGAACATAACTTGAAAGATACTTTGCCTTGGTAACTTTACTAATTTCCTGATGGGGACCTGAGTATATTATCACTCATTTAATGCCAGTATCCGCCATTTTTCTTATCTAAAATATCCTTTCCCCCACTTAGAATATCTGCACAATCTACCAAGTGATATAATATATCTTGTTTGAAGTTCTTAAATAACTAATGCTAAATGTCTAGTAAAATAATTCTCCAGCTGTTAAGCCAGGGCAATAAAGAAGACCAATCCCATGCTTTTATTGAACTCCATCCTGGGACAGCTCCCAGATATATGTATGACTCAGGCATCTATATTATCTATATCCTTTTGCTTAGGGTCTGTGTGAAGACTTAGCACCCTCGCATCTCTGTCTAACAATCTGGACAAATGCAGAGAACATATGTCACTCAGGCTTGAATTGTGGAGTTCTTGATGTTCTCTGAGTTTGATTATATACTGCAAACTCCACACTCATTGGCAGTGATGAAGTTACCTAATTGGGTAATGAAATATCTGCAAGCAAACAAGCACCAAAACCCCATAATTTGGACGAAGTGTAGCCTCATTTTGCCTGCAGACTCCATATTTTTGGTCACTGTTGGAAGAAGAGAGAAAATATTAAATTATTTTAAAGTTCTGCTAGAACACTGCTGTACAAAGTAACTGGGATAAACAACAACAGCAACAACAACAACTGGGTCTTATTCCTCTGCATCTCTCACAAAATGTCTTTGGATTTTTTGGAAGAAGGTTTTCTGTTCCCTCATTGTGAAATGTGATCCTTTGCCTTTGGCTACACTGCATTGAAGTAGTTTATCTTTAGCTTTTAATAATCCTTAGGAAAGGGTACTTAAAAGTTAGACAGCCTTTGTTTATCATATTATAGAAATAAGGACTTTTTAAAATTAGACTTCTGCTGTGCTGAACCAACTGAGCTGCAATAAGCATTGTGATAGTGTGAATACATCCTGCTACTTTCCCTTAGTGCTAATCTCCTCTGTTGAACATACAATACCATACCAGTATTGTACCATATCTTCTTACTGGTCTTTCCTGTTTTCTGTCAAAGGACTCTTTATGACCAAACTGAATGGACTAAAAGGAGAATAAACATTTCAGATAATACACATGTCTGTGTTTCTGTGTCCTTCCTCATTTATAGTAATACTATTTTGATTTTTCTTTCAAATGGCATGGATTCTTTTCATGGTTTTAATTACATAATGAATGTTTGGTCTTTGTAGGCTTTGGGGGAGAAAATGTGCCCCATTTGAGGAAAAACTGCGTTAATTCTTCAGGTCTTGAAGAGTTGTAAAAAACGAAGGCTTCTGTGAACTTGATAGCAAAGGATTTATGATCTCTGCCATCGAAATGAAGTCTTTAAAGGTATTTTATCTGTTAATCTCTTTTTCATATACCGTGTCTCCCTGAAAATAAGACCCTGTCTTATATTTTTTTGGACCCCATAATAAGTGCTTGGCCTTACTTTCGGGGAGGTCTTATTATTTTGGGGCACGTGGAGCAAGATGGGGCTCATCTTGCCATCTTACCTGATTTCCAGCTCTGTCTCTCTAACCCTAACCAAAGGAAATGGCGGGGACCTGTTGTGCATGCGTTTAAATATTTTCAGGGAGGGCTTATTTTTGGGGGGGGGTATTTTAGCGCATGCGCTCAAAAGCTCAATTGGGCTTATTATCAGGGTATGTCTTATTTTCGGGGAAACAGGATACATTGAATATCCAGTTATGAGGCCACCGCCAAATGCCCTGAGAAGTTTTGTATATAATTACGTGGATTGTATGTATACTTCCCGTCTGTCGTGTTCTCATCATCCACTAAATAAATAATCTCTCTCTTTTTTTAAATTAAGTTCTGAAGAGTAACTTTCCAAATATAACTGCTGTTTATTTTATACAAAGATTTATATTCCTTTCTTCCAACATATCTGTCATTCAGGGATGATATGTATCTACACCTTAGTTTAGTAGAGTTTGATCAAATAAGATTTTTTCTAGAAGGCAAGTTATCAGTCATATCTGTGAAACTGATACCCTTGTTTTGGTGGAAGTATATGTACTTGAATGAAATAGGTTTTAGTTTGATATTTATTTAGTATCTGTAATTATCTCAGGTCTGTTATGTAGTATTTAATATTTGTAGTTGTTTTTGTTTTACAGTAGATAACTTTCATACCAGATTTATGGACAAAGATACAAGATACTCTTCTACATCAACAAGCCTGCAATGTAATATGTATGTAAGTAGCCTTTTTCCTGGCATGTTTTTCCAGAAGTAATCCCATGGAATTTAGCATTACTTATTCTCATCAAAATTGTGGCCTCAATCCATTATATGTTCTAAACATTTTATGGAAGCAAGTTATAAGCTGCTTCCTAAATTTAGAAATTGATTGTAGACATAGGAAGCAAAAACTGAGTTTTCTTGAATCTAAATCAATGGTGGTATAATATAAAAGACTTTCAAATTTTGAAGTCTGGAATAGTGGCATGCCTCTTTTATATTTTATTTTCTTTAAATGTGGTGCTGTAGTGATTTCATCTCAATTATATTTGCAGCAGAAGACTCGCTTTAGCAATCGCATATTCTATGCATACAGCATAGAGTATTTATTTATTCTGCAATGTTTAGAACAGTGGTAGTCAACCTGGCCCCTATCGTCCACTAGTGGGCGTTCCAGCTTTCATGGTGGGCGGTAGGGGTTTTGTCCCTACTTTATAAATCACCATTACTGTGGAACCGGTGGGTGGTTAGAAAATTTTACTACTAACAGAGGTGAGCGGTAGGTATAAAAGGGTTGACCACCCCTGTTCTGAAACACTACATTTCACTTCCTCCAAAGCACATGAGAGCTATATTTGAAATGGAGATTTTGGCAGAACTCAGTGTTATTGTGAAAAATACTTTTCTTTCCCTGTTTTTCACTCATATAAATGATTATTCTCAGTAGTTTCACTGCAGAACATGTTTGGACGTCTCTCATTCAGTATTTTAAGGAGAAAAATAATTAACTTCATTTCCCCCCCTCCCCCCAAATGTTTTATCATTCCAGTGAAAAGCTTGAAAAGCAATGCAGAGATCTGGGAAAGAACTTTCCAAAACTCTCTATCAGGAAGACAAGGAAGTTAATGGAATGACTGAAAGTGCCTCTCGCTCCCTTTCACTTCCTTCTCCCCTTCTCTGCTTGAGTGGTGAGGGAAACACACAAGTGGAAATGCTGGAAAAAGCCCAGGAGCTCTTCCGGCTCTGTGATAAGGAGGAGAAGGGTTTCATAACAAGATTTGACATGCAGGTAAGGATCTGACATTGGCTGGCTTCTCAAGATACTATATGGTTTGCTTGTTTGATGTATTGTGTGGATCCAACCACTAGGTTTAGGAACGTATCATAGTTCATGGGAAGAAGCATATGACTTTATTTAACAGGTTCTCTTTCCAAATACAAAGCAGAACATTCAAGCCTGAGCTTTTGAAAACAGTACTGGAGCAAACCAAGTATCAGACTGACATCAAATATGATGCAACATGATTTAATTATTATAGGTTCAGCATAAAATGGTTTTCTGTTTAAGTCTTAGCTTAAGTGAAATACTGAAGCTGAAGATTGGTGTTGACCCATGATTGACATTAGTTTTCCCTGTTTCTGTTTAGATATATCCAGTGGTGGGATTCAAGTAATTTAACAACCGGTTCTCTGCCCTAATAATTTCTTCCAACAACTAATTTTCCAAACTGCCCAGAAAGTTAACAACCGGTTCTCCTGAAGTGGTGCGAACTGGCTGAATCCCACCACTGGATATATCCATATGCCCTCAAGTGAATGAAAGGAATGGTGAAAACTGTCATCATTTAACTGCCTTAGGTTCTTTTCTGTCGTTGGTCAGTCAGCTGCTCAAAGTTTGATATTTATCTTTCCTTTTTATATGTTCTCACATTTGGAAAGAAATCCAAATTGCCCATATCATGTTCTGTACTTTTTGGTTGCTTAGCTAACCCAGTTTAGTACTTTGTTATTTTGTTCCAAAGGTGCTTTTTCAAAAGGCAACTGGGCCTTGTTTTTCCTTGCAGATGTTTTGCTTCTCATCCAAGAAGCTTCTTCAGTTCTTCTTCTTCAGAACTGAAAAAGCTTCTTGGATGAGAAGCGAAATTTCTTCAAGGAAAAACAAATTCCAGTTGCCTTTTGAAAAAGTACCTTTGGGAAAACCATGACCTGGTTGACTGAGAATCTCCATAGACATTTTTTTTTTACTTTGTGTTGTCCTTTTGCCTTTTCTCACAATGTACAGAGATAGTTCTTGTTTATGTTGCCTAGTCTGGTGATGGTCTCTTGCTCATTCAGTCATCTGGTAATTGTCACAAGAAGATCCACTTTCCACTTTCTGATTGGTTCCTTTCTGATTGGTTCCGTTGGTTTGTCTCATTAAGCCTTACAAGGCTGTCAACATTCCAACCATCATTTTTTCACCTCTCTTGGTTCATGACCATCATCTTTTCAGCTTTTCTCCAACATTGGTGTGTTCAGTGTATTTCAAACTTTTTACTTATTGTTCAACTTAAAAATGCTGCCATAGTAACTATACATTGCCATAGTATTAATTGGCTTACCTATGTTGACAACAAAATCAAAGTTTATGGTTTAATATATGATATGAATCAGTTCTAATTTATTTTATAAGCTAGGGTTATATAAGCTTGTGGAGTAATATAATGGTGAATCTTGTATCATCTTCCACATTAGCTCTTACTTCCCATGCATGCCAAATTTGACCCAAGTGAATTTTTTAAAATAAGAAAAAAGTCCTTAAACAAATTTAATACAACATAGACAAAGACCATGTTTCATTTCTTTAAAAACACTTAGTCTGTATACATAAGAATAAAGGGACACATATCTAAAAGATATGTGTCCATTTATTCTTATGTATGCAGACATATCTAAAAGATATGTGGACATATATCTAAATTTTACCAAGAGGCAGCAAAATTCTTCACACAGATTCTTGAACGATAGGTACAGATACTGTGTCTAATTCACACCTACACCTGCATCTACTCCCAAAGGCAAGGAAGTCTTCAGCATAAATCCAAAAGAAAGTACAGGCATTTTGATCGTTGCAACTTTGATAAAGTTGATAAATGCAACTTTGGCTTCAGTGGCCATCTTCCTGTGTCTTTCTATGCCATGAAGAAATAAAACACATGAAGGCTATTGAAGAGATATAAAGCTAAAAAAAGAGCTTATCCTGGTCCCTTCTTTTGCATATATTTGCATACTTTGAAGAATGCTGTTAAAGGCGCAGAAGAAATACCAAATGAATGGTTGTGGCTATGAATTGCAGCTAAGTTGGGCACAGTGTGCACTTAGAGAACAGCCAGTTTCTGCCCTGGCAAAATTGAATGTTCATTGTTTATATGACGTCTGCCAATTTTCCACAAGTTGCATACCAGTAAGGTTATTCAGGACTCCATTCTCTGGTTTATCATACTAAATGCTAATTATAATTATAGCCTATAGTGGTTAAGACACACCTTAACTAGAAATTCTATCCATTAATATGAGTTTAAAGCGGAAAATGCGAGAGTGCAAATCGTCAGATCCACGTATTCAGGGAAAGTCTCCCCCCACCCTATTTTTTCATCTGCCATTGTACAAGAACTTGGCAAGCTTAGTTCTGTGGAGGCAACTGGGTAAATAAGGTGAGAATAATATTTTCTATTTGTTCTGTTAATTATAGATAAAAATCCTGAATCTGATCCTCCTTTTTCTTCTTTTCCACAGCGGTTACAAAGTGAACTACCATTCACCACTGAACAGCTGGAGGCTGTTTTTGACAGTCTGGTGCAAGACAATAATGGTTACCTCACCCCAGTAGAATTCAGTGTAGGCCTAGGTAAGAGAAGAAGGAGAGTTTGGAAGGTGATGATCACTACATGTGGAACAATGACAGCTGCTCCTGTTGGAGGCAAACAGTAGACAGGAAATCCATATTTCTGTTCTCAGACAGCTGAGAGCTGAGAATGGAACCATACTGAGAATTGAGTCTACTGTAGCAAGCAAGGCAGTGATATATGGAGAACTGAAAATATTGCTCTACTCTGAAGCAAAGAGGTAGGAATGGATAGATGAGGAGTAGATCCAAGCTGGTGAACTATTTGTCTCTGCCATTTTACTGTTTAGTAAAACAAACACCGCTTACAAATGTTGGTGTACCTTCAGGAATTGTTTCGCCCCATGTCTATTCCGCAAACAAGTTTCTCAGAGTAGTGAACATCTGGAAGCCACACCAAGCTTCATGTTTGCAGAACAGAGTATGGAATGTACTTCCTCTTATTGTGAGTCATGTTGGGATGAGGTTTCCTTGCAACAACCTGCTGTCCTACTAAAAAGTCTTCTAACACTTCCCATTTACTGCTAAAATACCCAGCAAGCATGAATCCCCTATGCAGGCAAAGTAGATACTATAAAAAAGATCCATTTGGTATGAGCTTGTTTTGAAGGAGGGGAGGTTACTACCTTATGCTGATTAGAAAAAGCCAAGTTCCTCTGTTTAAGAAGACAACTAAAGTCAACTGTTCTAAGACTTTGCTAAGAAGCAGGCTGATCAAAGAGATCAGACCTAGGAAATTGGGTAGGAAAGCAGTGGGGGTTCTGATTTGATGAACTAGAATAGAGACATGATATGGTATATTTTGTCCAAAGGGTAAATATCTTCTTATTCCAAGAGTAAACAGTTCAGGTATTTGACCAAGGCTACACATTTAGGAGGGAGTAATTACAATATAGGTAGCCCTCAACTTACGACCATAATTGAGGCCAAAATGTATGTTGCTAAGTCAGAAGTTTGTTAAGTGAGTTTTGCCTCGTTTTACGACTTTCCTTGCCACCTTTGTTAAGTGAATCAGGTTTCCCCATTGATTTTGCTTGTCAGAGGGTTGCAAAAAGGTGATCACATGATCCCGGGACACTGCGACCATCATAAATGTGAGTCAGTTGTTAAGCATCTGAATGTAAATCAAGTGAACATGGGGATGCTGCAACAGTCAAAAAGTCAGGTTTTTTTAGTGTCATATCTTTGAACGGTCACTAAGTGAACTGTTGTAAATTGAGAATTACCTGTATAGAATATTGCTAGTACTGGCCTAATCCCAGAATAGTTAATGGTTGACTCTATCAAGGAATCAGAACAGCTGTATTAAAAAACTGTCAGCTGCAAGCAACCAGAGCCACTCATAGATAGCTAAAGCAAGTAACTTTATTGTTCTCTACCTAAATTACAAGAATCTCCCCAGACTGTTCGCCTTTCCTTGGGAACAACCACATAAGGTTTCATGAATCTTGGGGGTGGAAGGTTTATGCTTTTTGCAGTTGTGCAAGGATTCTAAACTAACTGGCAGCTTCCCAACAAAAACTCTGAAATCAAGTGTTTGCTAAGCCAATAATAATAAGGGAAATGTCATAGTCAGCCTATCAAAAATGAGAAAGCCAGTCAGACAAATCACTCTTATTAAAATACTGGGGGATGGGGGTAGGGTGGAGCATCCCTGTGCTCTGTCTCCTGAACTAAGCAAGACAATCCAAAGAGAGAGAGAAGTAATAGAAGAAAACAATATGCGCTCTCTGATAGCAACTTCCATATTTTGGCACTAATTCGCATATAACAGTTATGGCAGATATAACACTATGCTATAATAACTGTTTGTTTTTGCCTTCGTATTATGTGCAAATCAGGTCAGCAAATCATTTAACAAACTATAGTTTTTTAAAAATTGAGTTATTAATATGTGTATGAAGTCCAAATAATAATAATAATAAAATGCAGGATTCAACCGTAGTCTGTGTTTGGATTGCCAGCAGTAGTGGGATTCTGTCCCAGGAAGCCATGTTGGCTTCCCTCACCACAATGCACTAGAAAATTAGAAAGCTTTTCTATGTAGCCTGGGGCGGGGCAGGGAGTCAGTGCACTGCATAGGGAAGTGAAGCTGTCCCAACTTTGTTCCTCCATACAACACGTCCCTGCACTGACTTCCCTGGCTAGAGGAAAAGCCTTCTCTCTAACTGGTGTGTGTGAGAGAGGGAGAGGGAGAGGGAGAGGGGAAGTGGTGCACTGTTTAGAGAAACAAAATGGCTTGTGACCTCCTCATCCAGCTTTCCTGTTGACTTTCTCAGGAAGCTGGCAGGGATGATTGCAAATGGTGATCACATGAGGTTGGTAACAGCCCAAATTGCAATCGCATGACTGCAGGGGCTGTGTAATGGCCATGACTGTGAACACCAGTGTTAAGTATCTTCATTCAGCGCCATCTTAATTTCCAACAGTCACTGAATGAACAGCCGTACAGTAAGAGGAAGACTACTTGTATGGAATAGCAGAGAATATTTTTAAGACCATGAAGCTGCCCTCCTAGTCAAGTTTGACTGAACTTTCCAGAATTTTCAGCTATTTTCAGGTCTGGATGGCTGGGGAGACTGAGGTTTATACTCAAACATATTTAGGAGTACTAAGTGAGGGAAGGGTGATAAGCAGAATTACCTTCAGTGCCACAGAGTAACCACAGTTCACTGCATAAATTATGTGGGTGGGCTAAGGATGGCCAGTCCTATTGTTCTTAGGACAACCCACATAGCTAGTGTAATTTAGAAAGTCACTTTCTAAGTTAAGATGGGGTTATGGATTTGCTATTTCATAAAGGGTCTCTAATTTTGCTTCCCCAATTAATTATGTAGGTCCTGATACTGCAGTCTGGGACTTTGTCTTGAAGTTGGTAACTTCAATGGGCTTCCAGTCAGTATTGTACTTCTCTCTCTTTACAAACCAGATCAAAAGAAGTGGGCTGCAAGGTGATCTTGTGTTTTTTCACTTATTTTCATAGGGAAGTTCATAGGAAACGAACTGCACCAGAACTCTGAAAATGCCAGTCACGAGGAGACCTTTGAGTCTAGCTGGTCGGAGGAATTGGATCAGACAGATGAAGGGGAGAAACAGTTTTGCACTGTGCTGGAGCAGTTTGAAGCATCCCAGGTCTTTGAAGAGTAAGATGGAACTCTCCAATCTGTCTTTTTCCATTAGAGTATGATTATGATAATTGTTCCATTCAACAGCCTCACATTCAAAAAAGGTGTCTTGAATTTTCTTTGGCAGACTCTTTGCTATATAATTGCTATATAATTAGTGAGCTATATCTATTGCCTTTAATTTGTAGAATAGGGGTGAAGACCCTCTGGCTCTCCAGCTGCTGCTGAATTACAGCTCCTAGTATCTCTTACCAGTGGTCACATTGACTAGAACTGAGGGCTATAGTAAATCTGGTGGGCTATGGGGGATTTCTTATGCCCATGGGAGAATGTTACTAACTCTTCTGCTTTTCTGTTGCTAGGCCAATAAGGGCTAATGCATGATTCTGTGACAATAAGTCTAAGTGCTATTGTTCTAATAAAGCCTCCCCATAATGGCCATAAGTCATGTTAGTGAAGGAAGAAGAGCAAAAATCAGCATAAGAGTCAACCAAAACTATTTTGAAGGCGGAAATGCGCAAACCTAATGTCCAGAAAAAGCTCAGACTTTAAGATATATGTCTTTCCTCTTGTGGTCTGCTTGTTCTTATCATAAGGAAGTATGTGTAGGAGTAAAACTTAAGGTTGTGTTTTTAAAAGCATTTTGCTAGAATCTTCATTGCCTTTACTCCAGTCAGGGTGAAGTTCAAGAGCTTTGGGTTCGAATCCGAAAAGAGGCACCAGAACTCCTAGCCAGTTTTGAAGAATTTCTTTTCCATATTTCCTCATACATCAAGGATCTGCACCATGAGAAAGAATCCATGGAACTAGTATTAAAACGGTAAGCAATTCCCAGAATATCTTAATGCCTCTTTTATTAAGGCTTCCCATGGACCATCAACAGGGTCTAATAGAAAGTGGGAATATAAAGGAAAAACTGTGTTGTGCAAGTATGATAGTGCCTAAAGTTTTAATTAGAAGGCAAAACATCTGTAAAATATTGTTGATGATAAAATATTCGTGCACAGCATGGAAGCATAGTTGAAGTAAAATATGGGGCTTAACTTTGATGCCAAGATTAGCCAACTGTTTGTGAATAAAACAAAATAGGTAAAATGTCAGTAATTTAAATCAGTTATTGTGTCAGTTTATTATAAAACATGATTAATCTAATCTTTTATTTTATAGTCATTTGATATACTTTGCCCTTTGACAAATGAGTCTTACTGGGATAATTTTTCCAAGGCCTAGTTACAGTTGCTAAAGATTGCAGATAGGATTGTAAAACTTACAGCAAACATTCACTGTCCAGAAACAACATATTAAGCCTATTATAAAGTATCCTGAGTTTTTCTTTTTAGGAATTTTTCTTTTTATGGGCAGCAACTATTTAAACATTCTGATATTTTTGTAGGGCTGTGAGAGTACGTGAAAAGTGACAGGGTGTATCATGTGGCGAAGTGGAATGCATTTATTTTGTTTTAAAGAAAAGATTTCCCCAGTTCTCTAACTTTGTTTTCATTTTTTTGTTTATTTTACCCAACCAATGTTTTTCAGACTTGGCAACTTTAATATGTGTGAACTTCAGCTACCAGAATTCTCCAGCCAGCATTGTTGCCAAGTTTGAAAAACAACGGTATACACTTTTTCCACATCTCCTTCTTCCTGTTCTATTCTTTTAGAAGAGAGACTGACCATGACCGAGAAATCGGGTGTCTCTATGAGGAAATGGAGCAACAAATTAAAGCTGAAAGGGACCGGCTGGTCCAGCAGGTAAACTCCTGATCTGCATGCAATCCTCGTCCTTGATTACTCCTATGATGTTTGGCAAGTGCTGGGGATGATTTTATGGAGGAAGAAAAAGGAACACCTGTTCCTCTGCTTTTTTCTCCTTTTTTTTTTTTGCAGGCATCAACAAGGCTTGAGAAAAACAACATGTTTCAGAAAGAGTTGCAGAACAAAGAGCAAGAATTTGAGAAAATTCTTTACCGGCAGAAAAAGGTGACCAAAGCCTGTTTCTCATCCTTTCATGATTACAACCAAAGTTATCATTCAGGAAAGGGGTAACAATCTTTACTATAAACTATCCTTGCCCAATCTAGTGTTCCCTAAATATACTGGATTATGATTTCCAGAATCCTTGGTAAATGTTTGGAGGATGTGGAATAGAGAAAGGCTGCTACAAGTTATTTGTTGATTTCATCAAGAGAAACTCATGGCTTAAAATAAGCTTTTGTATATGCACAAGTGATGCAAAGATGCATTGGAAAGTACCGTATTTTTCGGAATATAAGACGCACTGGAGTATAAGACGCAGCTTAGTTTTTGGGGAGGAAAATAAGAAAAAAAAATCTGCCTACCGGGTATTCATCTGGCTAGCGTCCTTAGTCTGGTCAGCTTCATCACATTATTTTGCTGTTTTTTATCCCCTGCTTGGGGATAAAAAACAGTTTCTAAAGCACAACTGATCTTCAGAGAGAGAAGCAATGAGAAAAGCAGGCAAACCATGGAGATCGCTTCACTCGCTAGCGCCTCGTTAGGACTGAAAAAAAACTTCACAGCTGAGAGTTGGAGGGAACAGGCAAAGCTGTTCACTTGTTAGCGCTTCGTTAGGGCTGAAAAAAAGCTTCAAAAAAGCTACATTCGGAGTATAAGACACACCCAAATTTTCAGCCTCTTAGGAGGAAAAAAAGTGTGTCTTATACTCCGAAAAATACAGTACATCTTGTCTGGCTGGCAGTATTTTTTGCAGAACTAGAACTGGATTAGGGTACAAGAGGTTATTGTACAAATTGCAAATTAATATATAGACCCATTGGGAAAGGAAGAAGTAAAATGCTTTCTGCTCTATTTATTATTTCATCATTCTTGGTCCATTTGGTTCCAATAAGTACCAGTGTTACCATTTGTAGGCTTTCTATTGTCCTTTCATTGCCATGATACATCAAGATATGATTGAAAGATATGATATGAAAGCTTTGTGTTTTTTGGTTTGTGACTTGTACAAAGCATTAAAAATGGTGTGGTCCTTCAGGGATGAATGGACATGCCTATGAGTTCAACAATGTGAAATCCTTCTTGCTGCTACATTAATACTAGTATTGCAGGAATAAATATGATAGGCTTTGAAAAGATCTTGTTTGCAAAGTCAGGATGCATGCATGGATGGAAACATGAATGAATACTTTTTTGGAAACTGTCATGGATGAGATCAGAGCTAAAGTGGACAAAGCCTCATTTTTAAGGAAAGATACAAGTTTAAAATGCCCATTTGAAGAGGAATGTAGCCCAGCCTGCCACCTCTGTTAAGAAATTTATATCTTATGGTGTGGCAAGCAAATAATTTTCACAAGGAGTCCTTTCATTTGGGGTGGATATGTCTATGATTACGTCTAACCATACCTGATGGGTTTATGTAACAGCTGTCTGATTGAGAGCCAATTGCATAATATTGATACAGCAAACTTCATAAAATTCCTGACGTAGGAATCCATGACTGTAGGCCAAATTTCTTCTGAAATCTTATCTTAATCTGCAAGGCCTGGCCCAACTGCTTTTGAATAGTATCTGCTATCTTCCTTTAACTTCCAGGCCCATGCCTCTGGCAGGGTTTCAACTCCATTCATATTTCACTCTGGTTTGGTACACTAATTACCACCAAAGTAAGAAGGACTATATTTATTCATGTTGCAATTGTATGGTTATTATTCTTGGCGGAATGCAATTGAGAATTGGGAAATGGAGTTTGTTTGGATAATTATTCTATCCATATTGTCGTAGGTGATTTAAATTAATTTAAAAAAATAAAAAAACATACTCCTAGGATAAAACAATAACAATATTTGATATTGTTCTTATTGCAATCCTAGATTTCATTCAGACTTTTTGGTTCTCCAACTATATTTATTTTGTTTTATAAATGTCTATATTTAGTTGGAACATCAGTTACACTGCCAGCACTCTGAGCAGCTAGAAATGCGTATACAAAATGAGAGATTACAAATTCTGAGTGAAAATCTCCTGGATCAGCTGGAAAGGACCAAATGGGAGCTGGAAGTAGCCCAAAGTCGGTTGCAAGAATTGCAGAAAGAAGCCCAGGTAGAGCAGGAACAGAAGAACAGGTATGACCAGTGGTAGCGGCAGGATGTAGAATGGCATCATGTAGTTAGAATGGAAATATTAGAAAAGCAATACTGTTGTATGTGGCTGCTGCACATTGATAACTCTTTAAGGTTGAATATTTTCTGATATTTCATTTCCCTTACTCAACTGCAATCTTTATAAATCTCAAGTACACAGAAGGCATAGTACCTTTCCTTTCCTTGAGATAAACTAATGATGGAAGTCTTTTTCCAATTACGTTTTTCTAGCAACTTCATGGAGGAATTTGCTTGGATAACAAACACTCCAGCATTTAAATATAAGGCCTTCTTTTGTCAAAACCTACAGGGCATGACAGTCCTGGAACAAAATGAATATTATCATTATCTCCACAGAAATCAATTACTTTAATGTTTAGAAAAATATGTCATTTGAGAATCATGTTGTCAGTCAAGTAACCAGTTACTGTATATGCTATCAAGTGGTAAATAATTTATTTGCTAGTACTTAATTGACCAAAACCTGTTTTCCATGGTAAACAGAGGTAAGAGAATGGCCCTGTCCTCTGTGCAACAATTTCATCCAGTTTTCCCTGATGCGGTCTGCTTCAAACACACGGAGCATTAAATCCCAAATGCCTACATCAGAGTTGAAGCAGAAACGTATTTGGAGAGTCAAAGTTGGTGATTGGTGAGAAACAATAACTACCCAGTATCCATAGACACAATGTTTTAGATGAGATCGATGTATCAAAAATAAAGCTACCTAAAAAGCTGTTTTGGAGTGCTCAGGTAAACACATACAGGTAGTCCTTGACTTACAACCACAATTGGGACCAGAATTTCATTGCTAAGCAAGGCAGTTAAGAAAGTAGTGTCCAATTTTATGATCTTTTTTGGCTACATCTGTTAACCAAATCACTGCAGTTATTAAGTGAATCACATGGTTGTTAACCAAATCTGGCTTCCCTCATTGACTTTGCTTGTTGATAGTTGGCTGGGAAGGTCATGAATGATGGTCATATGTCTGTGGGATGCTGCAATGGTCATACATGTGAGGATGGTCATAAGTCACTTTTTTCAGTGCCCTTTGTAATGTTGAACAGTTGCTAAATGAATGTTGCATGCCGAGGACTCCCTGTATGTCACTTGACCTGCATCCTTAGGGCCAAACTATACCTTGTGTATACATGCAACCATTGGAGGAAAAAAAGTGCGGGTAAGGACGATGTATGAATGTCCTTTGAGAAAAGGCAGATAAGTAAATATCCTTGTCTATAAACCTGTGATAACAATAGGCCATTAACAAATACCCTATATACTCGAGTATAAGCCGACCCGAATATAAGCCGAGGCCCCCAATTTTACCACAGAAAACTGGGAAAACTTAGTGACTCGAGTATAAGCTGGGGATGGGAAATGCAGCGGCTACTGGTAAATTTCAAAATAAAAAAAGACTGGTCAAAAGTGCGAGGACCTGTCAGAAATCACTTTTTTCAGCCCTCTGGGTAGTCCTTTTGTGCATATGGACTACTCAGAGGGGTGAAAAAGTAATTTTTGACTGGTCCTCGCACTTGTGACCAGTCCTCAAACTTACGACTCTCCTCACATTTTACGTTTTTGCCCTATCTTATCACCATTTCTCTCTCCCCCTTTCTTTCTCATTCTTTCTCTCTCCCCTTCTTTCTCTCTCTCTCCCCCACACTCTCTCTCATTCTGCCCCCTTTCTCAAAGAGAGAGGTGGTAGGTTTGAGGAGAAAGATTGCTGTACAATAAAAAAGATGAAAGGGAAGAAAACCAATCCCAAACAAATATAAAGCTATCAAGATAAAGAATGAATTGTTAAACTTTAAAGAATAAAAGAGAACAAATATGAATAAATAGCAATAATTAGAAACACACATACAAACATACAATGTATTTTCTTTGAACAGAGTATTTGGCTGGTTCACAAATTTAAACAGTGTTTAGTCATTTCACTTAAATTTACAATTTCTATATTTCCTTTTTGCCATATTTATTCATCTATTTTTTTAAAAAACCAATATTACCCTTCATCCTCATCTCTAATCTTAATCAAATTCAATTTTTCACTTCTATTCTATATTATACCCCTTCCCATTGTTATCTATTTTTATATCCATCCTCACATTGGTTAATTATGTAATATTACAGTTCAATACAAATTCAACATTTTAATATAAACCAAATAGTTATATAACTATCTTTTTTGTATATTAATCAATATGAACATGAATATTCCAATTATTTCCATGCAATCCAATTTCTTACAAATCAATTAATTATATTTACCAATAATAATAAACCAAATAATTTCCCCCATATATTCTTCCAAACCACAACTTAACCATTTCTGCTTTCAACACAATATACAATTAATAATATCTCAATTATTACAATTCCTTAGTTAAAAAGAGCTTTTTTTTCTTTTGTGTTTTAAAATCTTGAACCTCCTCTTTTGCCATAAATTTCCCATTGTTTGCAGTTTTCCACCTACCTTTTTTGGTGAGGAAAAAGAAAAAGAAATCTCTCTCTGCCTCATTTTGTCACGTTGCAGCAAAGACCCTGCTTTACTTTCAGCTTCGCGTTTCGGCTTGGGGGGGGGGAATCTGCACCTCTTTGCAGTTAGCAAAACTGCAGAGAGCAAATCAGCTGAGGGTCGGGAGGCTCTTCAAAACAACTTATGGTAATTAACCTATACTGAAGCTGAAAGGGGCTGTTTTTTCTATTTTTGCAGACAGGGGTCTACTCATTTGTTTTCTTTTAAAAAGGCTTTTTTTTCGTGACTCAAATATAAGCCGAGGGGGGCTTTTTCAGCCTGAAAAACGTGCTGAAAAACTCGGCTTATATTCGAGTATATACAGTAGTCCAAGTTCATGTCATGTATTTAGCAATTGTTTGTTTTAACCATGTTCAGTAAACCAAAATGTGTGGGTTTACACCGCATATGAAACCATAAATGTACAAGCTTGCAAATTACCATGACTTGATTCATACCTAGAATTAAGCCAAAAACACACAAGCAACATTATGCCATTGTGCAGCATGCAAACAAGTAGGGAAGACCTAGTTAGTGTTAATTTACTTAGACCATCCTCTATATACAGTTACTGGTAGCAGGCATAATATTGCTACATTTTAGCCAATATTAATGTTTGCAAAAGAATAAAATACAGATTTATGCATATGAAATTTTTCTTTCCTTGCTTCTATCCCAGAGATATATTTCAAGCTTCTAAGAATATGCAGAAAGAAAAACAAAGCCTTTTGCGTCAGTTGGAGCTCCTCAGGTAAGAAAGGTAGCAATAGCAATAGCACTTAGACTTATATACCGCTTCATAGTGCTTTACAGCCATCTCTAAACAATTTACAGAGTCAACATATTGCATATTGCCCCCAACAGTCTGGTTCCTCATTTTACTGACCTCGGAAGGATGGAAGGCTGAGTCAACCTTGAGCCTGGTGAGATTTGATCTGCCAAACTGCTGGCAGCCGGTGATCAACAGAAGTAGCCTGCAATACTGCACTCTAACCATTGCGCCATCACGGCTCTGCACTTTTTCAGTATCTGAAAAAGAGTGGTTGGAAGAATGAGTGTCTATTCAGTTACTTGGAAAATAGTTGAATCCAGCAGCTACAGAAAGTGGACCTCTTTGGGGCAACGGTCTCCAGCCTTTCTGGTTTTGTGGACTAGTGGGAGAGGAGGCAGAGGGGATGGTTTTGCTCAAGTGGCGGGTGAGTGTGCATGTGTGCAAAGCCCTATTTGCGTGAGCAGCAGGCACGTGTGCTGGCCACTTGTACAAATGGAGCTATATATGCAGATGGAGCTATGTGCGCAAATGGAGCTGCGCGCACATATGTGCTCATCCGCCGTGTCCACAGCCCGGTTCTGAACAGACCAGTAGTGGGCCACAGCCCAAGGATTGGGGACCTCTGCTTTGGGGAATAGCAATAGCACTTAGACTTATATACCACTTTACAGTGCTTTACAACCCTCTCTAAGCAGTTTACAGAGTCAGCATATTGCCCCCAACAATCTGGGTCCTCATTTTACCGACCTTGGAAGGATGGAAAGCTGAGTCAACCTTGAGCTGGTGAGAATCGAACTGCTAAACTGCAGGCAGCTGGCAGCCAGCAGAAGTAGCCTTCAGTACTGCATTTTAACCACTGTGCCACCACAGCTCCTAGATTACTACTGTAATGCTCTCTACATGGGGCTCCCCTTGAGGAGCACCCAGGGGCTCCAACTGGTCCAGAATGCAGCAGCGTGGGTGATTGTGGGGGCGACATGGCGCTCCCATGTAACACCTCTCCTGTGCGAGCTGCACTGGCTTCCGGTGGTCTTCCGGGTGCACTTCAAGGTATTGGTTCTCATCTTTAAAGTGCTCCATGGCTTAGGGCCTGGGTATCTACGAGACCACCTTCTGCCACCAATAAACTCCCACCGGCCAATATGCTCCCACAGAGAGGGTTTCCTCAGGGTGCCGTCTGTCAAACAATGTTGACTGGCGGCCCCCAGGGAGAGAGCCTTCTTTGTGGGGGCATCGGCCCTCTGGAACGAGCTACCCCCAGGGATACGACTGATCCCGAACCTCCGTACTTTCCGCTGGGCCCTGAAGACTTTCTTATTTCAGCAAGCTGGGCTGGCTTAAAAATTTTTAACTGGTTAATTTTATGGGTAAGAGGTTTTAAATTGGGGAAGCCAAATTGATTTAATTATATTTTAAATTATTTTAATTTTCATATTGTATGTATTTTAATCTTGGCTGTTCACTGCCCTGAGTCCTTCGGAAGAAGGGCTGTATAAAAATTTAATTAATTAATTAATTAATTAATTAATTAATTAATAATAATAATAATAATATGTTACATGATGGTAGAAGATTAAAAGAAAGATTAAAAAAGAGGAAAGGAAATGGACTTTTGCAATTGGAGGTTTGTAACTGAATTACGGGGCTGGGGGGAACGGGGGACGGAAGGTGTCTCTTCCTCTACCTGGGACTAATTCTTCCAGGATGTTTGTGGTGTCCCTTTCTTTACCCTTGAAGATACAATTCCATGGAAAGGAACAATATGCATTTAACTTACAGTTAAGAGAAAACAGTTCTTTAAGTGTTGGGAGGCCTACAGGGGAATTAGCTGTTAAGAGTTATTGGCCTCATTTACAGACAACAATGGTTTAAGATTTATTTTGATCATGGTGTATGGAAGAAACAGAATGATGTCATGCAGACGAACAAAATAGTCTTGATTATTTTTTCTCCTTAATTTCTTTTACGGTGGAGCGCCCAGTATAAGCTATTTTGTATTCAGAATAATAATAATACAATGTGTTAGGTTGTTAATAATTTACTTTGCATAATTAAATATTTGGATGGTCTAATATTTGTTGGATCATTGTTGGATGGGAAAATTGAACTCAGAAACTTCTTGACTAGTTGACATTGGGTTGGACTCATATGATAGCTACCTTATACAAGCAACTGCTCTCCAGAATTTATTAAGTGCAGTCTAGGTGGCAAAGAAATTATTTTCTTTGCGATCATACAAATAATAGTTTCTTACTTTCCTTGCCCTCTCTGTCTGTTAAGGCTGTATTCATACAACAAATTGATTCACAATTATCTTGCTATTAAAGCCCAGTGTAATTATTTTATAGTTCACTGCATTATGCAAATTCAGAACATTTGATTAATGACATAAATCATCGATCAATAAGTAAACCATAGGTAAGCAGGTAAGGCATACACAGTTATTGACCACAGTACTGTTAATGACTATCAATGGTTATGAAATCTTCTACAATCTGGTACCTTCAAAATGTGACCAGAAATTATGGGAGCTGTAGTAATCAGAGCAGTAGGGAAGCCAGCTCATTTCTGCACTAGTGACTTGCAGCCACTCAGAGCTGTGCAACAATCATTTTGCCAAAGTAACAGTAATCTGAACAGAGTTTATATTACTTTAGGAATGACTAGGCAATACTATGACTACATTATACGTCACTAGCATGGAAATTATTTAAGTTTGGATATGAGGAAAGGGCAAACGTGAACACCGTAACCATAACACTTGCATTTGTCTTGCTTGCCTCTGGAGCAGAGAGATGAACAAAAATCTGCGAGATGAGAGAGACACAGTTGAAGCTAAGAAGATGGTTAGTCTGAAAAAGAACATTTTAATCCCCAGCCACCACTCCTTTGCCTGCTGTCGTTGCTGCCATCACTTGGGGACATTTCATTTACCTGCTGGGGGATACTAACAGAAACACAAGAGTTTAATTATTCTTTTTTTGTAAGGATGTTTCTTTTCTAAGTCTAAATGAAGTGAGGACTGCATTTTTGCAAACCCCAGTCATTGCAACAACAACAAAAAATCAGCATAGCTTGCCTATTTCTGATTGTACAGGAAAGACTCTTTAAGCAGATGTTCTTTGGACCGGAAAGCATGGAGAAATGTTTGCACTTTTTGAGCTCTTTGCACTAAAGGTAAAATACACATTAACTGAATCTATAGAAAATGAATTTTCCTCATGCAGTTTAAAGAAAAAGTCTTCTCTTTTCCTCTATTGTCACTGTTTCAAATAACTTGGGAACTTACCTGCAAGCCCCATGTCTTACTTTAACAACAGATAGCACTTTGTACCAACTCTTTTGCCATATTTATTCATGATTTTTTTTCACAGTTTTCACAGTTGTGTAGCTTTATTGAAGCCCGAAGGATTTGTGCATAAGTCTGCTGCTCCCGGAATGGACTACCCCCCCCCTTTTTATTTTCTATAACGACATGTGTGTACATAGGCACACAGACATGCACATACACTTGTATACCTTGGTCTCAGAGGAATGAGACGTATATATTCATCTCATGAAGTATATTCCCCAGTAGATTCCACAGTACAGATATAGCCCAAATATGAGATATAAATGGAGCATGAGCCAAAGAAGACTCATGGGCTTCCAATGAAAGATATTCTTGCTGTTTCATAAATGAAGGCATGAAGGAAGAATGAAGAAGAGAAAAATGGTGATGAACATCTCTGGTCGGTTTTGTTGGGCAATGATAAACAATACTTTGAGGTGTTTTTTTTAAAAAAACAACCTTGGAGATATATTGATGCTGCTAAGTAAAATTTTGTACAGAGCAAGAGAGGGATCACAGTGTAATGGCTTGTTTTACAAATCTTGATTAATGTGTGTTATTTGACTGAGTATTTCACTATTTATCTCTGTGATTAATTGGTGTGTGGAAGTATCTCCAGGTGAATAATTGATGGGGATACATATTACCATTCCACTGTAAATAGTGAAATGTGTCTTTTTTGTTTCTGTAATATTTTCATGTAATTATAATTACCCAGGGAAATAACTACTGCACATTGTTCCCCAAATCCTGTGATGTGTTAAACTGGAGCATGTACAGATACAAAGATTAATAAAATCATGTAAATAGAAGTTTCAGTAAATGAAGCTAAATATGAATATAAAATGAACAACGTGAAGTCTTATTTTGTACACTCTGCATCTTTATATACTGATCAAGTTGTAAAAGGTTCTGCTGGAAAAATCCAAAGAGGATGACCAACAATGCTAAGTCTTGGAGGTATTGTACTTGGCAGCCATAGTGTTCCTCATCTCTTCCTCCTAAGTCCTCCAAAGTGAATCCAGAGGCTGTATTTTTCTTTTTTTGTTGTTGTTTATTCCTACTCTGTGAGTCCAAGTCACATAAAATAAAGATCTATTTGTCAAGAAAAGTAGAATGTTCCATCCACAACTTTAGAGCAATGGTACAGATAGGCCAAGGGGTTACAATGTGACTGGGATTACTATTACTAAGCAATGTGGTCATAAAGTACAATGTCACATGACTGTGTTGTTTAGTGGTGGCAATCCCGGAAGTCCCAGTTGCTGTTGAAGCCTCAGGGTGCAAAGTTGTTAAGTGGTAAAATGCAAGAGTCCCAGTGGGTGGGCACTAGGGAGCATGGTTGGGGCAATGGGGGGCTGGTGGAGGCCTTGGTTGGGTTGGGAGAGGTTACGGAAGGAGGGTTATCTGAAGCCACAGGGAGGCCAAGAGTGTTGCAGGCAGGTCTCTGGGATTTTGTCCTCTAGTGGGCTCTTTGGGAGAAAAAACAGTGGCAGCAACTTACTGTGGAAACTTGCAACCTTATCTGCTGGTTTTCCCATTGACTTTGCTTATGGGAAGCTGGCAGGGAAGGTCACAAATGGTGATAATGTGACATGGGTTGCTGTGACATTGTAATCACAAACTGGACACTCAAGCACCCAACTCATAATCATATGACTGAAGGGATGCTACAGAGTCTGGTCCAGTTTTTCAGCATCACCATAACTTTAAATGGTCACTGAATTAATTTATTTTTCCCCAAGTTCTAAGCATTTGACAAATAAAGTTGCTTGAATTCGCTGGGCAAGTCCAGTCAATCTGACTGAGCATGGATTTTTTTCTATTACCTGTGAAATGTTTGATCCTCTGATTTCTGAGAATGGCCTAAATAGTCCTTTATAATTCTAGTGTTTTATGTGGTGGCTATTTGATATAAAACAGTTAAAAGACTTGTGGAGCTGCTGTTATTGATCTGAGTTAGATAAAAGAGCGCAGAGTGTGATTTTGTTAAAATGAACATCTTAAATGGTATCTATTTCATTGTGTTGCCACCATGGTTATAGAATTGTGTGCTTTCTACCACAAGCTACATTTAGTCCTAGAGAGGTGGAGAGACAACATTTTTGTAATAAATATTTTACCTGAACTGAATACGTTATTAAGAGATGCAATTTCATATACAAACATACACCCCACCCATTACATACCAAAGGTCAGGCCCCATAAACAATTTATTATATAAATTACATTAAATGTTTGAATTGATTGCCATTTTCTTCTAAACACTTATTTGTTTGGTGCATGACCTTTGAACTTTCCTAAGTACAGTACAGTAACATTTCTCTAAAAATATTATTTAGCCAAATTAGTCAAACTTGTTCTTTACTACTATGGGACTTGATTTTGATTTTTGGTAGTGTGCGTATGTGCATGCACAATACAGATACAAATACATATTATATAATGAGTTAAAAGAGGCATGCTTTTTATAGTGTTATATAAATTTGAACATGTTGATATTTGGCAGTAAAATACTGCATGCTATTTTAGCTTTGCTTAACCTGGTTGGCTCCAGAAATGCTGGAGTTCAACATCTTTAAAATTATGCGTACTGGGGGAAGATTGTCTTAAGATAAATTATACCAGAGTATGATGCTAATTTAAAAGGTCTGAAATCAAGATGACTAGGTTAGCATAAGCATGCTAAGGGTCTGCCTTAGACCAGATACAGTATGATCTATTTACTTAGAAATAACCCCATTATGTTAAGTGAGGCCTACATTTAGATAAAAATACACAGGGTAGCAACCACAAAGAATGCAGTGAAAGTAGTCTTTTGCATACAGTATCTCATTTCAAAGTGTGTCTACATGGTGTCACATCCCTCTTTTTGTTTTGCATGGCATCTAGATAAGCTGTTTATTTGGCCAATAGAGATTTTTGTGTGCAGTAGTTGAGTCATTTCTAGTTATTTTGTAGCAGATATTTAAAGAAATTGCATCCCAGTGAAGAATAGGACCACTTTCTCACTGGCTTGTAATAATTCAGAGAATTATATCATGAACTCTGCTATTTGGAACTTTTATCTTATTTATCCCAAAAGCAGCAAGAAAGCAAAAGTCCAACAGGATGTGAATTAGATTCTATAAATTGGACATCATTGCCTCTTTGACGTTCTCCTGACTTTGTTCCCAGGCTGCTACGTCCCTTGGCCTCCCTGGGCCGCATGACTCCCTCTTGAGAGCAGATGCCATTTTTGGAGTAGACACAATTCATTATGGCCACTCTGAAAATGGCATCCGCTTCTGGGATAAAGTCACACGGCCTAGAGATGGGGCAGTGTGCTCTGCTTCCCTAACACACTCTCCAGAGTTCTGGAGAACTTCTAAAGGTAAGGGTGCAATCAGTTACTGGGGTGGGGAGGAGTGTGTGGGAACCAGTGTGGTCAGTAACAGATCCAAGGCCTTCAGGAACCAGGTGGGAGGGAAGCAGGCCCAAAGCCTCTGAGGATCCCGAGGCGTGGGATGGGGGGGGGGAGATAGGAAAGGTGCACTGCAACGTACCTGCCATCAGTCATAAGGAGGAATGACCTTAACTTTGAAATCAGGTCATAATTAGCTCAGTTGTAACTTTGAACTATTAGAACATTTTTTTATTATATAGTATTAGAATATTTTATTTGAGCCATTACACTTTTATTGAGACTCAGACACCATGTCTCCTTTTATTTTACTTTTAAGATGTATAAAGCTGCTCACACTTCATTGTTCACAAACCTTTAAAGTAGTTTACCCAGCGGATTGAGATAAGGTATACATTCTAAGGAAAGATAAGGTGTACATTCCAAGGATAGTTTCTCCTTGGATAAGGAAAAACCTTAGAAGCCTTGGCAAGGAAAGAAGTTCCTTATATGGAATGAGGTGCAGAGGGAAATGAATGACTGCATAAGGGGTTTGTATTCTATAGGAGGGATCTATTTTAATGCATATAACCTGTGCTGGATGGAGGGAGCCTTTGCAGCAGCCCACATAAAAACTTGCTATCATTGTCTTTAGGTGAAAAATAAAGAACTTAATTTCATGCAGCTGCCTGGTGTTTTTTTTATCAACCTGACTCAGAATGAACTGGGTAAAGAATAAAATATTCCAGCAGAATGGTTGCAAGTCGAGGATAACCTGTAATGAACGGTAATAAAAAATCATTTTCCAACCAATGTGTGCATTTATGACCAAATTTCATGCTCTTGACTACAGTGCACAAGAGTAAGGATGGCATAGCTGTACCACAGAACACTTTCTCAAATGATACAGTGGCAATCTGGGATATTCACAGCGTCTCTCTCTGCCTTCTCTCTCTCAGTCACGTGTTCACTCAGTGGCCATAACAACCCAGTTGTTGGAATGGAACTTGGTCATTAAACAAGGAGGTGTAGTATAACTGAATCTATACAGTATTCAAATAATCTTTACTTGTTTGCACTATTTAAAGCCTAGCCTTCTATCGGGAGGCATCAGCTGTAGAAACTGAAGTAAAACAGATCACATTGTTATTTTTTTTCCAAATTATGGGGAAAATGTGCTGCATTCTGTTAGCCACAATCATTGTATTGCACCTGCTCATGACACAAATAATTTGCAAGAGTTGAACCTGTACTGCACACAAGAGGGCAGCATCAGAGGCATGTTTTTCTCAAGTAAAGCAGGGTACTTCTGGTGAGCTGCTTCCAAGAATACCAAGCAGGAAGCATGACAAGAAATATGTCTGCTGAACTTTTAGCCTGCAAAAGTATAGTAATGGGGAACTTTTTATTGACAGATGCTACTTTTACCTTTAAAAAAAATAAAAATAAAAATCAAGGTTGGAATGTATCTTGGAATGTTACATCCCCCCCCCCCAAATATTGAGACTATGTTGGGATAGAAATAAATGAATGAATAATTATTTATTAGAGTAATCAATAATAATAGGTAACTGTTCCAAACCTCCCCAAAGACCAATTGCTCTAACAGAAGATTTTTCTGCATTGTTTGATGAGCACATTTAAATCTCAGGAGATTAGCTTTCCCCAACCTGGTATTTTTTGAATGCCTAGGGTATAATTTTCATAACTCCCATAAAGGATGACTGAAGGGAAGTTGCATTTCCAAGATTGAAAAGGGCTTCAAAAAGCACCAATTGGGCATTTTCTGGAAGCAAACATCTGAAGAAGACAAATGACCAGTTCTTCCTACAATTCTAGCTAAAAAGACATGCCTGCAGCAGCCTAAAGTGGCCAAAAACAGCTGGGAACACTGGCCTCTATCTCACTGGAAACCATACCATCAGTGAAGCGTCACGTCCATGGCAAAAACTGTATCTAAATTAGTGGGAAAAAGACTTGGAACAACTAAAGCTGTATGTCCTTCAGCTCTGGCTGGGATTGAGAGAAAGGCAATACAGGTAGTCCTTAATTTATGACCATAATTGAACCCTAAATTTGTTTTGCTAAGCAGGCTCAAGGTTGACTCAGCCTTCCATCCTTTCTAAGGTGGGTAAAATGAGGACCCGGTTTGTGGGGGCAATAAGCTGACTTTGTATAAATATACAAAAAGTATGAAGGCTATTGCTTAACACATTGTAAGCCGCCCTGAGTCTCTGGAGAAGGGCGGCATATAAATATAAATAAATAAATAAATATTTTTAAAAACCAGTTGTTAAGTGAGTTTTACCCCATTTTACCATAGTTGTTAAGTGAATCACTGCAATTAAGTTGGTAACATGGTTGTTACTGTTGACTTTGCTTATCAGAACATCACAAAAGGGGATAGCATGACCCCAGTAGTACATTGCAACTCATAAATACAAAGCAATTGCCAAGTATCTGAATTTTGATCATGTGACCAATGGACATAAGTGGAAAATGGTAATAAGTCACTTTTTGCTGTGGTATCTTCGAACGGTCACTAAATGATCTGTTGTAAGTCAAGGACTACCAGTATCATCAGGACATTTCATATCTATATATTTAAAATATAGTTACTGGGAAATGTGTGTGCCCAATCAGGAGCAACAAGGAAGAGTCATGGATTGAAATGGGATTTGCCTCTTTTTGGCTTGGTAGTGTATTTGTTTGCAGCACATTAAAGCTGCCATTGTTCAACAATTCTGAAACCTTTTAAGAAGAAAATGTTTATTGACTTGTTAACTCATCAGCGCTTTGTGGTTAAAAGCCCTGCTTAAAACTTTTTGGATCTAAACTTGTATAGCTGATTTTGTGACTTACAATTTAAAGATTTTTTTGGGTTTTTTTTCTCTCTTATTGGCTTTAAGAATTGATTTTGAGTCTGTAAGATTTTAAAATGGTTTCAAAGCAGATAAAAACGGGGCTGCCTAAACCAGGGAGTGCGGGAAGCTCTCCTGCTCAGACTTCTAGGCTGCAAACTTTTTTGGCCCCAGCAGATACACAAGTTCAACCGCAATCACAACCACAAGCGCAAACATTTACATTAGAGATGTTTCAGGAAGCCATGAAAGAAATTAAAAAAGGATTTAAAGAAGATATTGCAACTGCATTTAAAGGAGTCTCAGATCAAATGGAAGAAATGAAAGAAAGAACTAAGACAAGAAATAAACACATAAGGGAAGATATTGTTTTTGCATTGCAGGGATTGGTAAAACATGTTAGCCATGTAGAGGACAGAATTGAAGAGGTTGCTCAGGCTAATGAGATGCTGGACAGTAAAATTGAGGAAACACAAATTAAAATGGAAAAAGCAGTGGCTGATGTGATGTTAACACAATATAAGATGATGGAATTGGCTGTGAGAATAAGAGGTTTGCCAGAAGATCTGAAAGAGATCTTTGTGGAAGCTCTGGCACAGTTTACAGGGGAACCCAGAGGAGAATATGAGTGGCAAATTGATCGGATTTATCGTGTTAATTCATGGATAGCCAGACAAAGGAAATTACCAAGAGATGTGGTAATCTATTTTGTTACCAGAAGAATCAGAAATGAGATTCTACAAGCTTCTTATAAAAACAAGTTGCAAGTGGCAGGACAAGAAGTTGCAGTATTTAAAGAAATTCTGCCCAAAATGATAAAATCCAAGAAAGAATATGCCTTTTTGGCAGATGAGCTCAGAAATCGACAGATACAATACAGATGGGAAGTTCCAGTCGGATTACAAGTGAATTATGGAGGAGATCAATATCGTCTTAATACAGTTCTGAAAGCAAGAGATTTTTACATCAATGTATTAAAGGCTGGATACCCACCATCTGAGGGAATTAAAAAAGCAAGAGATCCAATAGAGGGGATGCAGAAGCAAACAGAAGGCGGAGCTGTGAGTATGCAGGATGAAGTGCTGCAACTTTCAAGTGCTGTCCAAGCATGGGGTATAGTTGAAAGACAAGAACTTCTTAAAGAACAAAGGCAAACCAGAGCAGTTACTAAACGTAAACAACAAGAATTAAAAATGTTACAAGCGCAGGCTTTACCACAAGAAACTGGGAATACTGGTTCAGAAGCTGTGGGAGGGGCAAGACCGAAAAAGAAATTCCAAGCGGATTATCAAGAGGCTCTTGCCAAGCTTCGAGAGTCTGAAGATGGTTTCTAGGTTTTTAACCTGGAATGTTAATGGATTAAACTCACCATAAAAGAGAAAGAAAATATTTCACCATTTGAGACAATTTAAAAATGACATAATATGCCTGCAAGAAACGCATATAAGGACAACTGACCAAAAATATTTAATAAATGCAAAACTGGGTACACATTTTGCTGCCTCTGCCCCGGAAAAAAAGAATGGAATAGTGATTTACTTGAAAAGAGACTTGATGTCTAAACTAATAGAAGCAGACCAACAAGGAAGCTATTTGGCAATTGAGTTAATGATAGAAGGAAAGAAAATACTTTTATTGGGGATATATGCTCCTAACCAACAACAACAACAAGAAAGATTTTATAATCCCCACCGCGCGGGTGGTGATGGGAGCGACGTGGCGCTCCCATGTTACTCCTCTCCTGCGCGAGCTGCACTGGCTCCCGGTGGTCTTCCGGGTGCGCTTCAAGGTGTTGGTTACCACCTTTAAAGCGCTCCATGGCTTAGGACCCGGGTACTTAGGGGACCGCCTACTACCACCAATAGCCTCCCACCGACCGGTACGTTCCCATAGAGAGGGGCTCCTCCGGGTGCCGTTGGCCAAACAATGTCGGCTGGCGGCCCCCAGGGGGAGAGCCTTCTCTGTGGGGGCACCCACTATCTGGAACGAGCTCCCCCTGGAGATTAGGAGGATCCCGGATCTTCGTGCCTTCCGCCGTGAGTTAAAAACTTTCCTGTTCCACCAGGCGGGCCTGGCCTAATTCTTCCCTTTTCCCCTTCTTTTATAAAATAATTTAGAAATTTTAAATTGTAAATATTTTAATATTTGGGGTTTTAATATTTTAAATTTGGGATTTTAAATATTGGGGCCAATGTTTAATTTGGTTTTATTTGGCTTTTAAATTTTGTATATATGTTTTTTACTTATGGCTGTTCACCACCCTGAGTCCCCTCGGGGAGAAGGGCGGTATATAAATCTAATAAATGAAATGAAATAAGTTGATACATACAAAATTATTACACTGGAATTATAATTCATGTATTTTGATCGGGGATTGGAATGGAGTAATAGACCCCGATATTGACAAGAAAAGACTTGCACAGTCTACCAAACTGCGAACAAAATTGCCTAAATCTTTTTTTGAAATGATGGAGGATTTGGAATTAAGAGACATTTGGTGTGAAAGAAATTATAAAGAACAAGATTTTACATTCTTTTCAGATAGACATCAATCCTTTTCAAGAATTGATTTTATATTAATAACAAATGATTTTTTTTCCAGAGTAAAGAGGACAAAGATTTTTCCTAGGACCCTGACTGATCATAGTCCAGTATGGATGGAGCTGGAGTGCGGGGAAAGGTCCAGGAGATCTTGGCGACTAAATGAAAATCTTTTTAGATATGAGAAAAACGTAATAGAATGCAAAAAATTGATGAAGGAATTTTTTACTTTTAATATTAATAAGGGTACATCTATGGATATGGTATGGAATGCTAGTAAAGCTTATATGAGAGGAGTTTTGATAAATATGAATAATGCACATAGACGGAGACAAATGGTAAAAAGGAGGGAATTAGAAGAAGAGAGTAAGAAAAAAGAAAAGGTGTTAATACATAACCCAGGAGATAAGAAAATTAAAGAAGAGCTCACTCTATTATGAGGGCAGTTTGATATGATGCTTTCAGACCAAGTGGCAATTAAATTACAATATGCTAAACATAATATCTTTTGTAATGCAAATAAACCAGGCAGATGGCTTGCATACATATTAAGGAAAAAGCAAAAATCTCGTACCATAGAGAAAATAGAGTATAAGGGTAAAGAAGTTTTTCAACAAAACATGATTAAAAGGGCATTTTTAGAATTTTACACAAGATTGTACACTGCAGATAAAATACAAGGTGCAGACATAGAGAGATATTTGGATAGTCAGAATATTCCTATAGTTACAGAGGTTCAAAGAGACCAGTTAAATCAATTAATAACAGAGGAGGAGATCCTCTTAGCAATTAAACAGTTAAAAACTGGTAAGGCCCCCAGTACAGATGGATTAACAGCTGTGTATTATAAACATTTACAACTTGAAATGGTTGTACCTCTTAGAGAACTGTTTAATAGAATACAATTGGGAGAAGGGGTACCACCTTCATGGAAAACAGCCTTTATTTCTTTGATTCCAAAAGAAGATCAAGACTTGACTCATCCAAAGAATTATAGACCCATATCATTGTTGAATACAGATTATAAGATATTTGCTAAGATACTTGCAAATAGGTTAATGTCAGTAATGCAAAAAATGATTCATGCTGATCAATCTGGTTTTATACAAGGGAGACAAATGAAAAATAATGTAAGACAAATTGTTGATATATTGGAATATTTGGAAAGGAATAACCAAATCCCTGCAGTGCTTATATTTTTAGATGCTGAAAAAGCTTTCGATCAATTAGATTGGCAATTTTTAATGAGGGTGATTTCCAGGATGCAATTTGGGAATTGCTTTATACAATCAATAAAAGCTATATATCAGGAGCAGACAGCTCAGATAATTGTTAATGGAAGTTTAACAGAAATTTTTAAAATTGAAAAAGGTACGAGGCAGGGATGCCCCTTATCACCGTTATTATTCATATTAACTTTAGAGCTGTTGTTGAATAGAATACGTAATACAGAGGGGATTGATGGGATCAAAGTTATGAATATAAGGTACGAGCATTCGCAGATGATTTGGTTATGACCTTAACTCAACCAGTGGACTCAGCAAAGGTTTTGATGGATATAATTAAACAGTATGGTCAAGTGTCAGGGTTTAAAATAAATGTTGGAAAAACAAAGATGATAGTTAAAAACATGACAATAAAAAGTAAAGAGGAGTTACAAAAGGTAACGGGATGTGAAATAGTTAAAAAAAGTCAAGTACTTAGGAGTTCACATTGCACCTTCTAATGGGAAATTGTATAAATATAATTATGAGTTGATATGGCATAAAATACAACTTGAAATGGATAAATGGAAAAAATTACAATTGCCTTTGCTAGGTAGGATAGCAGTTATAAAAATGAATGTTTTACCTAGGTTTTTATTCCTCTTTCAAATTATACCAATATTAAAAAAGGATGCCAACTGTTATGTCCTTATAAGGACATCCGGCCGGGGATTGGTTAATCCTCC